>ML681995.1:9246623-9327941 GCA_007922195.1 Podocnemis expansa | reverse complement strand
GCCCGCGCTGCCTGGGCGCCGAGGGCGAGCGCTGCGGCGGGCGGGGCGCCGGGGGGCCGCGGGGCCCCCGCTGCGGGCCGGGGCTGGTGTGCGTCAGCCAGGCGCGGGGCGGCGGGGCGGCCGAGGGCACCGGGCGCTGCGTCTGCAAGGAGGACGGGGCGGTGTGCGGCTCCGACGGCCGCTCCTACCCCAGCGTCTGCGCCCTGCGCCTGCTGGCCGGGCCCCGGCGCCTCCGCAAGGCGCACGACGGCGAGTGCAAGCTGGGTGAGCCGGGGCCGGGCGCGGGATTGGGGAGAGGGGGTCCGAGGGCGCCGCTGGCCCGGCCCTCGGCCGGGATCGGGCCCCGGTGCTCGGCGCTGCACGTCTCTGACCTGCCCTGCCCGCGCGCTCAGGCCCATGCTGGCGGGGAGCGGGCGCTGAAAGCCCTCGCCTGCGGCCGGGAGGATGGGGAGCAGCAGATTGAAATGCGCCAGGTGTTTGTCTCCTGCTGCGCTTCTCAACTCCGGCTGAAAAGTCAGCCGTCGGGGGTGTTTGCAAGTGGCTGCCTAGATACCGGCTCCCTCGGTGAGCACCACGCCGGTTCAGCCACAGCCCTCTGCACTTTCCAAAGGAAGGTTCCTTTTCCTCAGGAGCATCCTTGCCCTGGGGAAAGATCGCGAGCCAAGGCCAAGCCTCCACCCCGTGCGTCTTGCCCCGATCTGGAATCAGGACCCTGGGCTACTGCTGCTGCCAGCCCAGCTCCCAATCCCAGCCCATGCCGCGGCCGGGCAAGGCAGTGGCTACAGCGGGCAGCCTGGCCCGGATTGCTGCCCGGGAGAGGCAGGCACCTCCGCAGCCAGCCCGGCCCCGAATCCCCAGCTGCGGATGGGGCCGGGAGAGGCAGGGAGCATGAAAAAGATTCGGGGCACTGGCGCCAGGACTTGGGGCACATGCCCCGTGTGCCAGGTGCCGGCAACGCCCCTGCTTTTACTTGACTGTTTCCCATTTCAATTTTTTCCGTATTATTTAGTTTAGGTTTAAACCGTGCTGGCCTTGGGGGTAACATTTCAGTCTCCTGCCTCCTCCTTTGTGTGTGTGTTGGAGGTACAAACAGCATGAGTCTTAGACCTGTGCAAGTGTGTGAATTTGCACCCACAAAAATCAGTTAAGACAAGTGTGGCTTACAGCTTTTTATTGTTATTTGATGTTAATTTTAGTCTTCTGATATTACACCCTCCAGAATTCAGCTCTGGCAGCTATACAAGAATAAGGTCCACTGTTTTTTCCATTTTGTTTAAGCGACCAACAAACGTATGAATGTCACGGCATATCCAATTCCTAAACATCCATGCACCAGGTGTGGTTACAGACATCCATCCTTCCAGGTAGCATTAGAGTCTGACCAGTGATGGGTCTCTGATGGTTCCTAAGAGGTAGCCGTGTTAGTCTAGTTCAGCAAAACAAACAAGGAGTCGGGTGGCACTTTTAAAGACTAACAAATTTATTTATCACATGAGCTTTCATGAGAGAAAATCCCACTTCGTCAGACATTTCATCTTCAAGCATTTGACGAACTGGGATTTTCTCCCACAAAATTTCATCCGATAAATAAATCTGTTAGTCTTTACAAGTGCCGTCAGACTCCTTCTCAGTAGAAGAATGGTTCCTGTTGCAGTTTTCATGTAGAAAGATCCATTTTCCTGCTCTGGGCACCCCCTTTTTATAATATAAGTCTGCCCATACCAACTTTCTGTGCATTACATGAAAGTGTCAGCCCTTTTTTCCCTTTATTGGTCTGGTGTCCTATAGAACCTTAAGGTAGCCAATTCCTATAGGTTGTGTAGGATCCCTTTATTCTCATGAGGAGCACTGATGCACAATCTGTATCCTGTGGTTAAGACACACGCTGGAGACAAATATGCGCCTATGGCATTTTTGTGATTTAACATTAAGCTTCTGGCTTTTTTTTCCCCCCAATATTACTCCTTGTACCTCTTCCCATTACTCCTTGTACTTCTTCCATACTCTTAGGGCATTGGGTTATTCTTCATTTCCATACTTATGTCAGTATTTCTTATCTCCACTGCCTTAAATAGCTAAATTAAAACCTCCCACGCCTCAGCTATAGGCCTTGGGTTTCAGCCTTCCTTACTTAGGTCCCCAATACATAATTATCACTTCTAAATACTGATCAGTCTTTTACTTCCATAGTCCTACAATGAACTCTCTCACAGGAGCTGAAACGTGTAGATGCAAAACTGTAGCCAGTGATCTGAGTTTATTAATCACTTACTGTATGATGTAACTAACGTGTCAGGTTTGGTATAAAGTATGCTAACTAAAGTTAAACAAAGTGCTGGTGCATGTACACGGACACACCCTTGCACAGATGCAAAAGAGACCAGGTGGTCTGGGATGAGAATCTGGCCGTGTTTGTGCCAAGGCATGTCACAGTGTGTTGGGCAGGACACCTTATAAATGTGATAATGTGTTCTTAAGAATTGCCATGGCGCTATGGCAGTGCAGCGTGGTGTGATGTGTGAGCGTTAACGGTAGCTGCCCTACTCCTAGCTTGTCCCGGCAGATTAATTAATCCCTTCGGTCTTTGTGGTTTCATCCCCCTTGCTCTTCTCCATCCATTATCTGAGAAAAGAGCATCACTTCTGAACTGGCCAGACATTTACCAAAGAAAACAATTCTACTTGTTAATTCAATTTTTTGCTGTGTGGGTTAGATCCGGCAAAGTGCTGAGCACTTATGGCCCAAACCAGCACAGCATTTAAGCATGTGCTTAATTTTAAGCACAAAAAATGGCATTTACTCAGGAGCATGCACAGTGGGGCAATGAGGAGAGCGAGCATCTTCTATCCCATTGGTGTGGGTGAGAGCCAGCTCCATTGGCCGGAGGAGGGGGATGGCATCTCCCGCTGTGGGGAGGCACAGAAAGTGCCCCTCCAAAAGCAGCCCGATTTGCTTTAGTGTTTTGCTGAATCAGGGCCAGAGTGAAGAAATAATTCTGAAAAGGCCAATTGAGGCTATACGCTCTTGAAATATCGGTTATATGGTCTGGCACTGACTGAGTTCAGGTTAGATACTTGTTCATTCTGTGACAATGGCATAATCCAAAAGTTTGAAATTCTGTTAATTCTGGTGCTAATTCCTTTGTCTATTTTGTAAACAGCATTCCTAAACATTAATCCTTCTGGGCTTCTGTTTTTAAATAGAACACTGGAGGGAGATAAGCACATTTTTCTAAATCCTTTTCTCCAAATACACATGCAGGATTATTCTGTTCCTTGACTGTAACTTATCCTTCAATAAACTAATAATACAGCTAATTCCTCCTAAAGACAAAAGTAACATTTTTAGCCTTTAAGTGATGAGAACTATAGAGACATTACCTAGGTCATTAGAAAATTGAGTTCCAGATTAGATATGCTCATAAAAAAATTGCTCTCTGCCTTCATTTTGTCCGCTTGTCCAGACAGTTAGCTCTGTTAATGTTTCATAATTAACTTGCATTTTCAGAGCTGATAACTTGGTAATAAACTTTGACTTGGAACTGGCATTTGGCATAGAAATTCTTGGCAGGTAAAAGAAAACCAAGACCATTTTGGCCCCTTCAAAAGTTCCTTTAGCGTTTTAAGAACAAATAATGTATCTTTACCAGCTCTTAGAGCCCCCCCCCCTTTTTTTTTGCACTTGAATAACTGGAAATTTTGATTTAAATGAACTGTGGTTTATAACTAATCTTAAGAAGCTCTAATCACATTGGTATTTCAAAAAAGGATTTTAGACTGCCATGGGAATTTCAGTCCTTAAAACTGGACACAGGGAAACCTTTTCTGAGCAGATTTTTAATGCATAGTTAAATATGTATCTACTCAAAATGTTTAGCTTTCCATGAAATTAACATGTAGGATAATTCTCCTAGAAAACTAAATGCACCCCCAATCTCCAGTGAGCCAAATCTTAACCCCACACAAGGTCAAAACCAGAGGGGATCTCTGCCAGAAATGCATGCTTACAGCACCAACAAAACGGTAGCCCACCTGCCCTTGCAGCCTCAGCGTGGCACTAACCTTAGCGACAAGTGCAATTCCCCTCTATTTCATAGTCATAGATTTACTGACCATGCCCCATTCTGTCCCCTGTCTGTTGCCAGGACTAGAGGCTTTGGAGCAGTACAGGAACTGCAGAATTCTAAGTGCAGGAGCTGCATGATTCTGGCTCCCATCTGATCCTGCTGCATATCGAGCCTTCTGCTCTGCAGTCAGGTGGAGGATGGGAGATGCAGAGTTGCTTTCCATATAATAACATTAAGGCCCTGGAATGGTTTGCATGTGGCCCAGGTGCCAAGTCCCAAAGGCTGCCAGCAAGGATCCAACTGCAAATCAGGACCTTAATGTTGCTGTATTCTAGGAGCAAATCTAAAACAGGGTCACCACACAGGTACCAGAGTCTGTCTGTCAGATCTTGTTGCAGGACAACAGCCAAGCAACTCCGAGCATCCCATACTCTGTGCCAGTCTTCCTGTCCATAACAGCATAAGCAAAGGACTGTCAGTCTCTGCTCTTCCTTGCCTTTTGCAGACTTGTGTCACAGCCGCATCACTGAAGGGTAGCTGTTAGTATCAGGCTGTGGTTTACTGCATTTTCTCTCTCTTTGTTTCCATAATGATGAAAATGCTGACAAGGAAGGGGGCATTTATGTATAAACACTCACCTCATTATGGCTTGACCCAAGGGCACTAATTTATTCAGCTGCAATCAGCGGGGTCATTTTTAACAGTTTCCCCTGGGAAACGGGTTATACGCAGTCTAGGGAAGTCTGGGTACCAGCTGCTTCCTTTCCTAGTTGTAATCAAGCCATCCTTTTGAGTTTATTTTTTAATGAGCATCCCTGAAGCCCCTAGAGGGAAAGGGTTCCTCAATTAAATGTGATTGTGATGCTCATTTTGTAGCTGGAATATTTCTGCGATAAAAATGGTACATATGAAGACCCATTTAAAGGCTGAAAGCACGCACTTACCACTCTGTCTTCACATTTCTTACACTGTAGAGGAGGATACTGGTTTTTTTGGATTTGCACCACTGAGTGAACACTAACAGTGCTTCTTTAGCTCTGCTGCCTGCCTCTGTATCAACATTTTAGTTGGGAACAAACATATTGATTAAAAGACTTTAAATAAATCCTTCTCCAGACACAAGACCAGCTTTTTGTATAGTTAGTTCTGCAGGAGACAAAACTTTTAATGCAAGACTCTCCCATCCTTAGAATCCTTTGAGCCTCTGTCGCCCAGAGTGTTCTTTACAATACTCTGAATAGATCAAGAAATAAATGCCTGATCTCCTTTCATCTCTTCCAGCGCTTTTCATACTCCCTTTAATCCTCCCTCCGACTCAGCCAATGAGAGATTATGCAAAAGCTTTGCTAAATTCAGTGCCAATGTACACATAATTTGATATTCATAAATTAGTCTTGTTCTGGTAGGTCCCAGTGCATTTGGCTTTGTCTCTACAATATTATTTCCTCATGGTCTGTTTTAGTACTATAATACACAATAACAGATGCAGGTCACATTCACCATAGCGAAGGTTGCAAATCAGATTCTATTAAAACTTCCTTTATAGACATTTTACAAAATAATCAACCTTTGGGCAGATATTTCTCTTGGTAGAGCTCTGCCTGAAGTGAAATATTTAGTCTGTTTTAGAAGTATTTGAAAAAAAATTCCTTTGGCTATTTTTGAGATACAAAGATTGGGAGGGGATTGCACATTCATTTAGTGAAAATACAGAGATGGGCTGTGACCATTTTTTTTTCCTGAGAAAGCTGAAATGCAGGCTATATTCCTCCATCAGGATTTGCCGTTAACTTGTACTCTCCACCTGATGGAGAAACTTGTACTCTCCACCTGATGGAGAAATAGAACTTGATCAGAGCATTTCAGTATTCTTGACTTGTGGAGGTTGGTTATTGGGAAGGCACTGTTAGTTGCAGTGGGTTATTTGCCTATCAATGTTGCATGAGAGTCTGTGTTGACCTTACACTAAGGTTGTTTAATGAGCTCTTGTCTTTGTCAACATAGATGAGAGTTTTCAGAATGAAACTTCTCAGTAGAAAATCTGAAATACCACTAAACAATAGGAAACTAAAAAAACAAGTACAAAACATCCACACCAGCAATTTTGACTACAAAAGGAAACAAAACGAAGAACTAGCAAGCTATAAACAAAACAAATGATCAGATCTAGTCTTACCTCAGCTACTGACTGACCTTTGCATCCTCACCACCCCTCCAGGCCTCACTCGTCCTCACACATGAGGTCTGTAACATCTCCTCCAGGGTGGAGTGTGGGGTTAATCGCTAGGGTAAATCTCGGCATTTCCCACAGGAATTTTCCTGTGGAAGGGAGTGATTCAATGCTTTTTGTGTCTTTGGTAGTTTATTGCCTCTGACAATAAATCGAGAGTAGGTGCCTCTCTAAACGAGACTCTAGGTCTGGCACCAGCTGGGAGGTTGACCCAGGAATTGCTAGATGAGATTCTCTGTCCTGTGCTAAGCAGAAGGTCAGATTAGATGATCATAATGGCCTCTTTGGCTGTAAACTATGAAATCAGGCCATCTAATCAGCACCCTAAATATGAATTCTTATGCCCAGATCTTCCAAGGTATTAAGTCATCCAGCACCATTTGAGTTCAATGGGAGTTAGGTGCCTAAATATTTAGAGGGTTTGGCCGCTTCGGTCTAACGTCCAGATGTGGTGTGTTGGTCTCTGGTGTCCATAGGCCTGACCCTAAAAGAAGAATTGTCAGACTTGCTGAGAAGGCCGGCCCTAGTGAAGTCAGTGGACGCCACACATGCTCTCTGCTTTTGCAAATCAGGACTTCCTGCCTGCCTGATATTTTTTTTAAAGGCTTGAAGTGGATTAGATGCTAGTGTTTGAAGCGTTATGGCTATCACGCAGTATTACCCGGCTGCTGCATTAAGGACTTTTAGGATTTATCATTTCTCAGCTATTTATGTATGTTTCTTTAAACTCTGATTCTAAAGTCTTTATTAGATCAGTGTGTTCACTGCTTGGTGTTCGAGATGAGTGCTTTGTTATGCTAAGCACTCCATGGCAAGGCAGCCTGTGAAAATCTACAGAAACTGTTTAGTACCTCCACATCAGCAAGAAAAGCTTCTTGAATGTATTGGACAAAACAGACAAAACAATGTACCCAAGGAGCAGGAGAAATGCGCCCCCCCCCCCGCCCCAATGTGGGGGTTGGGGCCCGGGGGGGTAGGGGGGGGGTTCTTGGGGGTGTGGGCATGGGCTTTGGTTCTCCCAAGAGCGGTTATAATAATCCTTGCTTATTACGAGTGGCTCAATAATGCTTTAATAACATTATTCATAGCCACGTTTGGCATTGCATATATATCCTTAAAGAGACACCGCTACCCAAAATCATCAGCATTTTTCATCCTTTCTGCCTGGAACATGCTGCTAGCTCCCTGAGCCCCTAGAATCGGGATGATGGTCACAAGTGGGAGTAACCACATGATAGTAGCTAGAAGTAAAAATAGTCTACAAGACAGATTTGTTCCTGGCACGGGTTGGTGTACTGGGAAATGTTTGAAAGCAAAAGTGCCCTTGTCACTCAGTCATTTAGCACATTGTTATAAGACTTACATTTCTTTGGGTCTAATGTTTTATAGCCTACGCCTTTTGTTAAGGGGACTCAAGCCAAAAGCGGAAAAGAGTGCAGTGGAATTCAGCACTAGCATTTGTATCCATTCCACATCATAGAGTACATCAGCAGCTGAGGTTTTACAGTCTTTCCATTATAACGTCCTACTTTTAGAGGTGTGTCAGTTCCCCATGAATAGACCCCAGGCTAAACTCAGGCATGCTAGCTCATGTTTGGGGATGGCATTCATTTTACAGAGCTCAAAATAATCGATTTACCTCACTGGTCTGCAATCCCTTATGTCTCCATTGCAGACAGAAATGATTGTGGTCAGAGAGGAGTGGATGACCTTACTTTCCACATGTGCTGCAAAACACAGAAGGATGAGTCAAGGATGGAATTTCAACCTGATTTCGAGTTGGCTGGTTTGAATTTTGATTGGCTTGGGCAGTTCACTGATAACAAATCTCACAGAACATTCGTGTAATTGTGCTTGTTTTCACTTTGCTATTAAAGCAGAGCATTGTTCTGCACACCTTCTGTAGCATTTGTAGCTGTATAATACTGTCATTTCCATAAACAGAGGAAGAGTGGCTCGTGGTTCTATTTTTATACACTGGCACTGTAGCTTACTGTGTTTATAACCTGACATTTCTATTTGCATTAAGTTGGGAATGTGGCATTCCCCAGGGTGCAACTTGAACTGCTCTGTTCCCTCAGCTCTCCAGCCTGGGATATAGTTTATAGTGCTTTGCTGTCAGAACAGCTGCCCCTACAGGCTGTGTTACACACAACAGCCAGCAGCATGTAAAGTCACTCCCCAGCTGAGTGCATTAATGCTGTGCCCCACCACCTGTGAATCACATACACTCGCATATCCCTCAGTTCTAGTCTTGCTCCCCAGAAACGCGTATCTTGCATTGTTCAGTAGTGCACTGGATAGTGCAAGTTCATAGATAGTTTGTCATTCCAGCTCTGGGTAATGATTAGGTACCAGCCTTCTTGCTCTCAGTAGAAATTCCCAAACACTTCAGCCAAAACACACTGATTTAGGTAAAACAATATAAACAGGTTTATTAACTAGACAAAGAGATTTTAAATGATTACAACTTAGGTGCATATAAGTGGATTGGCTACAAAAGGATAAGCATGCACACTAATTTTCCTAAACCTTTCTATGGCTGTTAAGTTTAAAAGCAGAAAAGGAGTTTTTCTCAGTAAAAGTCTACAGGGGTCTACTCTCTGGTAAACCTCCACGTCAGTACCACCCTCCCAATTCACTGTTATTTCTTTTTTCTTTCAACTAATCTCACTGCAGTGAGTGGAGTTGGAGGGGGGAAGTTGATGTCACTATCTCTCATTCTTATCTCCTGCTGCCCTCTTTGAGGATTACCCACAACACTCCAAGAGACAGAATACAGCCTCCCATATGTGTGTGGTTTGAAGCTTTTCCAGGATGAAATGCAAAGGCTATGTTTATCCATTCCCCCTGCTAGTGGCTGGCCAGTTCTTCGAAGCATCTGAGGAAGTGGGATCTTCTCCTATGAAAGCTCATGCAAAAAATAAATCTGTTAGTCTTAAAGTGCCACACAACTCCTTGTTGTTTTTTACTGGACTAGACTAACACAGCTATCCTTTTGAAAATGGCTCTTTAGCGCCTTGCTGGCATGCCAATGTGCATTTGTCTCTGAGAAAATGGTTTGTGGGTCTTATTCAGAGCTACAGCATATGTCAGTAACAATCATATAGCAAAAGCGCATAATTTGACTTGCAGTGATATTACACACACTGCAACAAAATAATAATATTCAGCCATTTATGACCTCATAAGGTATACTTCATAGCAAGTATACCGTAACCATATAAAAGTGATGATCAGACAGTACAGGGTGTCACAGGGAAGCAGTGTCAGATATACTTAAATAGAAGAGGAGATGGATATACAGGGAAATGTCAGTATTTTTGCAAAGGTGGCTTCCTATAAATGGACATTTGAATAGACAACCTAAACCTAAACTCAAACCTCACTGACAATTAAAGTAGCTGCTAGTCTTGATGGATAGCTATCTATTTTCATTCTGTTGAGTAGTATAAGCAATGTTAGTTCCAACTAAAGCCTATATTACCTAATGCAAAAGACTGTATTAAAGATGGAGAACTCGGGGCATAATAGGGGAAATGCCACTATAAGATACAGCTACACTGACATTGGTATTGAAATATTTCTAGAAACACTGGATTTTGTTTCTATCTGTATCCCTCTTTATTCTGAGAGGCTGTGTCTACACTAGCAAATTAGTTTGAATTAAGGAGCCTGAATTCAAACTAATTTGAATGCTGTCTACACTAGGCTTTGCCTAGTTCGAACTAAAATTTTTTGCTTAGTTCAAACTAATTTGCATATTTAGTTTGAACTATCCCTATGCAGACATGCTAGTTCGAACTAAATAAGTTCAAACTAGTGGTCAGATCAGACTAAGTGCATGTTTTTAGTTCAAATGAACTAACCATGCTTTTTTAGTTTGAACTAAAAAGTTAGTTTAAACTAAAAAACAAAAAAACCACATCTAGTTTGAACTAAAAGTTAGTTCAAACTAAAAGAAACATGGTTAGTTCAAACTAACTTTCGAACTACTTACTTCAGACTAAGTGAGTCTGAACTAAGATTTTAGGTGTAGACATAGGCATAGTGAGCATCAAGTTTCTTATTCTCCCTGTTTAACTCACTTAAGCAAAGTCAGGGTACTCCCAGCTGGCTGTAAAGTCTTCTCAAATATTTCGTGATTGCAATACTTAAAAAATCTGAACACTTGCCATTTTGAAGGTTCTAGGTCACCATGACAGGAAAAAAATCATCCTGGTTCACCAAAATGTTCTGGCAGTTTTGCACCACTCTAGAAATGCAAAGCACCTAATTTTGAGATGGTTGAAATCCCAGTTCAGCTTTGATCTTGAAGAGCCACTTTTTCAAATGCAGTTACAGAATGCCAAAAAATAGTCATAGCTTACAGTTTTGTCACATGATTGTGTTGGTGCATTACAACACATCAGCAATGGTGTGAACCTTGGGACTGCACTGTCACACTGCAAAGATGACTGCACTCTGAAAGTTACTGGCTTTCAGTTATTTGGTGTCTTTCTGGTTAGAACTGTAGTGAACTAAACAGTGATGGTGCACCTTGGAAATAAGCAAGAAGGGAAGAGTGTGTTGGAGTGTCTGAGGAAAATGGATGTGATTTTTAATGCAAAAGTACAGACAGCCAAATATGAAATGGATAAGTGCATGCTATCCAGGAAAAATAAGTTCACAAAGCATGAAAGAGTCATGTGAAAAGGGGAATCTGCGTTAGAAAGAAAACACCAGTGAGCACTGAAACCATGTGGAGAATGAAAAGTATAAGCGCTTTATTGGAAGAATCCAAGTGTGGAGTGGAGGAATTTACCCCAGAGGTTAAATCAATATATTTTTAAATAAGGGCAACAAATAAGAGAGCTAGGTAGTGTAAAACATGGAACAGAATCCTTGACTTGGTGCTTTGTGCTCCATGGGGGTTGCTATCTTTCAGTGTCATGGCCCAGTTAAGTTAGCAGAACTATGTTGATATACATCATTTGAGGATCTAGTATGGTTGATGCAAAGGATTCTGGGTAGTCCCAGAGCAAATGAGCAAGCAACTGGAACATGTGGAGACTGATATTGAGGAAGTCTGAATGCAGACTGGTCCCCATGGTTTGAGATGTGAGAGGATTACAGTTTATAGCAGTAATTTTTTATTTAAATATATCTGGTGTTCCTAACTGAAGAGTGCTGTTGCTATCAGGATGTCTAGAAGCAGCTGAGGACACAACAAGGCCCCCTCAAGGTTGTAACACAAGTTGAGCAGCCTTCCTTGGGGAATGGAAGCCCGTGTTGCAACCTTCATCTCCACTGTGTACTGAAAACATTAGCTTCTTCGAGTGGGAAGATAGGGATTAGGAACGGAAGTGCCAGCTCGTGTATAATAAAGTAGTTGCTACTGAGATAGGTTAGTGCTGATGGTGCTCAACAGTTTCCAGGTGTTTGTTTACCAGATGTACAGAGGGGTTAGGGAGAGTCAGAATTATTTGAACTCATCTGTTTCAAGTGAGAAGCTGATAGAAAATATTGTTTTTCAAGCATTTGAAACTGTTTGAATGTGACCAAGGACATATGTCTCAGATTTGTGTGTCTTATTCTCCTTCCTTTTTGTTCTGAACATGGCTGAGATTCTGTGTTGCAAGGGGATCTTGGGACATGCCACTTTGCTTTATTTTGATTGAAATTATTTAGAGGTTCATCTTCCACGTCCAAATAACCTTTGGGGTTTAGTGTAGCTTGTAGCATGGGAGTATTTCTGTATTAAACTGTTTGCTCCAGTCCATCTTAATCTTTGCATTAGTCCCTGTCAACACAGGATCTGCTTGCCTCATGCTTTAATTACATTAGCAAAGTGGAATTCTTGGAGCCTTCTGCCCATCCGCCATTGTTTCTGTGGCATTGTTTGGGGGCAGGGGGTTGAGCAGGACACAGCAAGCAGGGAGTCAGGAATGTCATTCTGGTTATGGTGTTATGTATTTATCAACAGGGAAGGCTGGGCAACATTCCCTAAAGAAGGCTAGAGTCTGCATTGAGTGAATCTCCTTTGTAGGTGGCTCTACAGTTGGATTCCCTCAACTGTGAATGGCTTATCTCTGGCTCTCACGAGCTTCATTCTGGGTTCTGTGAAAGGCTGTTTCCTAGAGCAGCAATGTCTGGCAATTCATAGATAGAAATGCAGCCTCTGTAATGAAGCTTGGACCTGGTCCCTTAATGGCTCTGACACTGAGGGCGTCCTGGCAGTGGCAATGGCATGGGAGCCAATGAAGAGAGTGTGGGGCTTATAATGGGCTAGACAAGTACCAAGTGTGCCACGGCACACAGGTGTGCCATCACGTCTGAGCAAGTGTGCCACAAAATTTTTTTTAAAACTACTCAAAGAGGTCTGGATTGGCTCATAAATATTCATGAGTTTATTTGAAAACTATACAATGGTGTGCCTCAAATTAATTAAAGGTAGCAGGGTGTGCCACGACAGAGAAAATGTTGGGAACCACTGTGCTAGACCATGGAGGAGGTGGACACTGTTTTTTTAATCAGCTGCAACCTTTGCATTGCTTTCACCTTCAACTTCAGATACAGCAATTACAGGCATCCAGCCTGGCCAGTCATGGATTGCTGGAGGCAGGTCCTTGTCTGGCAGGAAGAAGTGACATTTGCTAGCAAGCCGGAAATGTAAGAAGGTATTTTTAGTTACAGATGGTCTCTTCATGGTCCCCGAACCCTTTTTTGCTCCACACAACATGCTCCCCCCCTTACCTGGTCTGCATCCCTAAAGAAGCTGGTACTGCAGCTGGGGCCAGGAGAAAAGTCGGTGTGGGGCTTGCAGCTAGGGCCTGGGGTCAGGGTCAGGGCAAACAGTGTGGCCAGTGGCCAAGATTTGAGTGAGGCACGTGGCCAGGGCTGGGTGCAACAAGGCCAGGGACTCGGAGCCAGGAATGGGACTGCAGCCAGGACAGGAGTGGAAGCAGGAGCACAGCTGGAGTGAAGGAGCCAGGAGCTGGGCCAGGGGCCCAGAGCAAGGCTGGGGGTTAGATAAAACCCCAAGTCCTCACACTACATTATTGATCGTGGTTTGCCTGAATTTAGTAGAACAGATGACAGTGTCATGGCTACTTCTTAAGAATGATTCCCTCTTTCAAACCAGTACATCTGCAGTCTTGCCCAGGCTGAGTTAAGCCAGAGGCTTTTCCTCTGGGAACTGCTTCTTGTAGGCATTGTGATAATAACGTGTGCACTCCTGAGAGTTTAGCATCCTTTATGATCACATTCTTCCAGCTGGCTTTGTTTCTCAGTGACTCTGTGAAGTAATTCCAAGGAAAGGGTAAGTGAGATTTAAATACACTGTAGTAAATGCCTAAGGGAGTCATGTTTGGCAGACTCAGTGACAGTGTTTGGCCAAACAGAACTACTATGTATTTGGGATTCTAAACTCACTTAAGCTGGAGGCTGCCCCAATACACTGTCAGTAACCAAGCCTTTCAGCTCAGCTTGTGTTACTGCAGAGGTGTAACATGCATTAAACACCAGGGTTTCTCCTGCAATGGATTGTTTTGTGGTCAGTATTCACATTTGTGGCATGTCACTAAGTACCAGGGGATAAAAGAGACAAAGAAGGAGCCTTCACGCATGACAGCAATTTAAATGCAGTTCAGTTTCAAATACAACACTGTAGTTGGCTGAATTAAGTTACTTCATGTTTAGCATTAGAACTGGAATTTCAGTACGAATTAACATAGATCGCTAGCATTTTTATTCATGCATATGATTATGTACAAATCTGTTTATTTTTCCAGATTGTCTATATTACAGGTTAACAATAGCTTGATCTTTACAAAACTTTTAGGTTTCTCATGAGGATTTTTTTTTTAAATGTATCACAATAAAAGCACCATGACCATACTAGATTACAGCAGTGGCTGCTATTAACATAAAAATCTTACAGGATTTAAAGACTGGAAGGGACCATCATGATCATCTAATCTGACCTCCTGCACATCAAAGCCCACAGAACCTCATCTACCTATTGCCGTAATAGACCCCTAAACTATGACTGAGTTACTGGAGTCCTCAAATCTTGATCTAAAGACTTCAGGTGATAGAGTGACCATTTACTCTCGTTCAAACCATCAACTGAACCCATCTTCCACACTGCAGAGGAAGACAAAAATGCACAGGGTCTCTGCCAGTCTGACCTGGGGAAAAATTTCTTCCCTACCCCAAATGTATCAGGCAGTTGGAAGCTGAGCTTGTGGGCAAGACCCCCAAGGCAGACACCTGGCAAAGTATTCTGTATGGTAACTCAGAGTCCTCCATATTTAGTAACTCATCTCCAGCTCTTTTCTGTGCAGTTCACATACACCTTGGTCTTGGGTGTCTCAGTTGGCTATCTAGACTTTGGCAGGCAGCAGAGAATTTAGTTGCCTGAGTCTTTTTGTGACGTGTGTTGATTTGATGTCAGAAGGCTTTGTGGGGTATTTTTCAATTTTCTGCATATTGGTTATTGCAATTTAATATAAGTATTTCATGTACCTCGGTGTTGTGTCAGTACTATATACATAGAATCTGAGCTGTAACTAGGGTGGGGTAACTGGGGCAAAGCCCAAGGTGCCTTATTTTACAGGGTACCAAGGTGGCAGCCGGGACTGGATCCAGCTCCATGCCACCTCCTGGAGGTGGCTGGGGCCAGATTGAAGTCCGTGCCATCTGCCGGCAGTGGCTTGGGACCAGAATGGGCCCTGGGTTGGGAGAGGGTGTGTTTTGGGCTGCTTGCCTCGGGTGCCAAAATATCTTGTTCCAGCATTGCATAGAACTAAAATAATACACTTTAGCTGCAATCCTGAGGCTTACAGCATAGAGAGTACCCACTGCTTAAGTCTGTTGCTAGAACAGAGGGAAGGAATAGAAGTCATCTGAAGATACAAAAATGTCTGGAGACGTGAAAAACACTCTCCAGAGATTTATTGAGGCACCAACTCAGAATTAGGTTAGCTGCTTCTCTCACCCTTCATTCTGATTGCTTTGTTTGAAGATACTAAGAGAAGGGGGAGGACAATCTGGTATTGTAGTTACCAAGATTTTTCTGTGATTTAAAGCACAGAAGAACTACTTTAAATTACTCCTTCAAGTGGTGGATTAAGCAATGATCAAATCCGTGGTAGGGTTTTTAATTCCATCTCGAGGAAGCCTGACATTCTTTCCTTAGTGATGCCTGCCTCGTTTTCTGATACAAATTCTTCTAGAACAGCATATTGGACTCAGATGTAGAGGTACTTGTATAAAATCACTTGGTTTTGGTTGTTCCTGTCACCATGCTCTGAGGTAAATGCTCTTTGAGCATACAACATGATAAATAAGTGGATTTTTTTGGAACTAAGCATTCTTGGGCAAATTTTTCACTCTTTGACAGACTAGACACTTAACACATTTTACACAGACTGACTTGCACATTTGTGGTCTTGCAGATCTATTTGGATTCAGACTATGAAACAGATGTAACCATCTACACAACAGTGTGCTATAGAGCAACAGTAATGACTCAGGGAAAATTTTCAAAAGAGCTCAAGTGATTTAGCATCCTAATTCCCATTTTCATTAGTGCTCAAGTCACTTAGGAGTCTAAGACCCTTGAACTTTTCAATGGGATTTAGGGCTTGTTTATGCAAACTCTTAATTTGCAACAAGCTAGGGAGTGACTCTACCCTGCATTGGATTGGTCTGGCCGAGCTACCCATGTGACCCCAACTGCCCATATTAACCTTTTGTAATGTGCTTTGATCTCATCCTGTTTCAAACAGTTCTAGGTCAAAGGGCTCTGACAAATTGTGAATGCATTTCAGCAGGGCCCATATATATAGTTAGAGCACAGGTCGCTGGCATGGGGGAGATTCATGCCCCAGCTAGCCACAAACTAAGTGTTTGTATAGACAAGCCCTAAGAAATGTCTAATGCACTTAGGTGTTTTTTAAAATATTACCTCTCTATTTTAAAGTTGCAGTTGAGTTTTTGTTGTTATCATGTATCACCTCCCTCCTCCCCACAAAAGTGTATACCTGCCTTGAACAATAGGTTACATAATACAGTCAGCTTTAAAACTTGCACAATAACATTGCAGGCTTAAAGAGCTATATACTAATTTCACACTCTTAAAGGCTATGTCTACACAGGGCAGGCTTGTTTCGAAGGTGCAAGGAGAATCACACTGCAGAACTCCTATCCAAATTGATATTTTTACATTGTGAGTTGCAAATGGAAGCAAACCTCCAATAAATTTAATGTAGTAATTATGGACGAGATTACAATCAGTTTTAACACAGTAAGTTCCTTCACAGAATTCATTCTTATTGTTTGACACATGGAGGGGCAGGCACTTGACTACATGAAGTCTAACAGAATTTGAAGTGTTGGCTTCTAAAGGAAAAGTAATCTCTGTTGGCAGTATTCTCCCTATGACTTGAAATTAGGGGTGTGGTGCAGATGGATGTTGGGGGGGTGTTGGGGATGCTCACTAATTTGGTATAACACTGTTACTAGCTGACAACTGGGAGGTGCAGGAAGGGTGCATGGAAATCCCTGTCTAGCCTCAGTTTTAAGTCTCACTGTGCAGTATTTAAAAAAATCACAGACAAGCTCTTTAAATTTTACACACGCAGGAAAGAAGAAATCAGAAGAAATGAGAGCAGCTGGTTTTTATGTGCAGACCTGCCTGAAACATAACCTTTTACCTAAAATGCAAATTTCTGAGAACATCATATCCTACTACGTCTGCCATAAACCACAGATGGATATATATCTATTTTATGACAGTTGACATTTTCTGTTTGCTTTTATGTGAAATACACATCAAATGGCAGGGGGGAGATGTTGTGACTATCAAATGCTTCACCCAGGAGGACAGCACCTATTCTTAGATGCAATGATCAGTTTTTTCCTAAATATATCAAAAGAAAGATTCTCCTTAAAAGTAAAATAAAAATAAGCATAGAATATATATAAGCAAAAGGCAAAACCAAGCTGTTTGTTGTCTGTGATTTGATAAACTACTAACAAAGGGACAAATATTGCAATCCTTGCTCAATCAAATTTCGCACTGACTTCATTTAAAGTATAGGATCAGGCCCAGCCCAGCAGCTACTTTAGATGTATAATACTTGCACATCTCTGTATCTTAATAAAATTAAGGACACATCTATAATGTACTAATCTCATCTTGGAAAGGAAAAGCAAATTGAAAAAAATCACATTAAGAAAAGGAAAATCTTCTGGATTCAAACCTCCTCACAATCAAACGTGAACATTGCTTGACCTCTAAACAAAAGATTTGTTGCCAAAAGCCAAGGTTCATAGAGGAATAAAGATCTGGCTTAGCTGAGCCATTAGAGAAACAAACCTCCCCAGAAATTTTAAGCGGGGCAGCAAAGCAGAAAGCAAAGAAACAGTCACAGGTTTGTCTCTGAGCACCACAGAGACACCATCAAGCTGAAGAAAAGCCCCAGCCCCTCCAAAAAATAAGATCAAGCCTTCCTCAAAATCAGGTGGTGGTGTGGAGGTAAGGAGACCTGAACTGGAGACTGGAAAGAAGCTGGGGTGAAGAGCGGAAGCAACAAGGGAAAGCAAAACCACTTCCACTGCCGCAGCCAGCCCTCTCCACTCTCAATAAAGGTGCACCAGCCCAGCGAGGGATCCTCTCCAAATTCCCAATCCCACCAGCAGCTGCAGCTGGGCTGAGACAGCAGGGGAACACATTCTGGAGCTGCGTGCCGACAAAAGGCACTTTTTTACTAATGCCTGGAGGATGGAGGATGGCAAGACAAAAAGGAGGACATGTCCTCCTTTTGCCAGATGTCTGGTAACCCTAAGAATGACACCCCCCCCCCAAGCCCCGAGCTGATCCTCAGCTGCTCTGCTGGCATGGCCCTGCCCGGCCCTGGCCCGGCCCCTCCCCCTGCTGCTCTGCTGGCCTAGCCCCACTCCCCACACCACCCCCACAGATCCTCTGCTGCTTTGATGGCCTGGGCCTGCCTGGCCCCAGCCCTGGCCCCCTCTCCCCCGGCTGCTCAGCTGGCCCAGCCCCAGGCCTGGTCCCACCCCCGGTCCCGTCCCCCGCCCCCCGCCAATCCTCTGCCGCTCTGCCAGCTTGTCCCAGCTAATCCTGGGCTGTGTTGCAGGACTAGCCGTCCCTGTGTGGGGGAATGGGAAACCCCTGCTCCAGGAGGTTTTTTTAGGTGTGCGGTTGTGCGGGCACGCACCTTAGAGGAAACGTAGGGTCAGACTGATACTGTTAAGCTACACTTCATTCTCAGACAGGGAGAGCTAGCCAAGTCAGAAAAACAAGAATAAGTGAGTTTATCAGGACTGGTTTCCTCCATAAGATCAAAGTCATTGCACTTCAACAAAAGTGCACCATTGCTGATAAAAGCTACAAACCTTAGCAAAGTTTCCTTAGTGAGCTACAGTATAGTGTTTTTGCAAATCTATGTATTTATAATTCAATAATTGCATCAGAATGTCCTCTGGCTCACACCTGATTGAGATCAGTTATTCCCTCTGGCTACGTCTACACTAGCAAATTAGTTCAAATTAATGAGCCTTAATTTGAACTAATTTGAACACTATCTACACTAGGCTTTGCCTAATTTGAACTAAAATTTTTTTTAGTTAGGACAAAGCAAAGCTTAGTTTGAACTAACTGCTTAGTTCAAACTAATTTGCATATTTATTTCAAACTAGCACAGTGTAGACATTCTTGTTCAAACTAAATAAATTTGAACTAACAGTTCAAACTCAGTGCATTTTTTTATTTTGAACTAACTTTTAGTTCAAACTAACCATGCTTTTTAGTTTGAACTAAAAAGTTAGTTTGAATTTAAAAAGGCTCAGCTAGTTCAAACTAAAAGTTAGTTCAAACAAAAAAACATGCTTAGTTTGAACTAACTTTCAAACTACTTAGTTCAGACTAACCAAGTCCAAACTAAGATGTTACATGTAGACATAGCCTCATAGATTACCAAATACCCAAACCCAAATTATCATGCAATGTGGGATTAGCAGTCTTCTATAAAAATTGCCTTGCTGTATTAGGATTATTAACACTCATATAGATGTGGCCTGGACTGCGGCAGACTGTTTGTAAAAGTAACCTGGAGAGAGGCGTTTGATGTATGTTAAATATTTTAGAATTGGTACCACTAAATTGTTGAGATCCTTGTTCAAGACACTGTCTCTGCCACCAATCTGCTCATTTCTCTCTGCTTCCAGCAGGGTGTGGAAGCAAAGAGCTCTGACTTCTTCCTTTCACTTGAGCATTGCAGCTCTGCCAGTTTCAATTATCTTTATTATATTCTTTATTGTTTGCTGAGCCAACAATGTATAGTCCCTCAGATGCACAATGGTATTAAGAATGGATTCTGTCCCTGGCTAGCCTTGTCTTAGTTCCCCATGCAAAGCCTGTGGATTCAGGCTCTGTGCGGGGCTGGCAGAGAATTTTAGCCAGGGAGATTTATGCTGACAGCTGTGATTCAAGTTGCTTTTGTACAGAAAGGGGAAAAGTTGTGTTAATTGCAGGCAGCTGTCAAGACTCTGCAGATTGCTGGGATATGGAGGTGAGCTTTAAAAATAGAGACTAGTCAGTCCAGTAGTGAACAAGATTACATTCCCAGGTTGGAAAAGCATGGTGCAAACAGTATTTAAACAGTATCTGCCAGAGTCTGGCACTGAATTCCCTGGCAAAGCCAGGGGTACCCTCAGTAAATAAGCACAGGTGCATGATCCATTCCGTTTGAAAGTATCTAAGATTTCTAGAGGTCTGGATAAGGATGGTAGCACAGGATTCTGTAAGGAGCAGAACAGAACACTGGTCTTACACAAACATGTACACTTAAATTCTGCCAGCAGCGTGTCCCAAATGACCGCTTGCTGTCCATTCCAACCCTGCCTTTCCAGGATTCAGTGAATCTCTGTTTGTCTTTTCTTTTGTTTTAATAAAGGCTGCAGGGTACATGTCCTATTATTCATGAGCATGTTTTTAGAATATTGGAGCATAGTTTGCACATGGTTTAGTGGCTATTTTTTAGTTATTTTTTTCTGCCTATAGGAGGTATAAATATGAACTCACTGATGAGGAAACAACTAAAGTGTTACATTAAGAAGGATTTTAAAACCATAATCTTTCCTGCCTTGACACTTGCATATTTGAAATCTTTTATACACACTGATAAACTGAAAGCAAGCATTAGGTGCAGTACATCAGCTATGCAGTGGGCTGCTGACACTTAATCCAGAAAGCCAATGTGTATCAGAAATCACTTATAATACTCCTGATTCAGTTCTGCAATCTCTCATAATGTGCCATCTTTCACCCCAAAAGCTTCAATTTACATTGGAGGATGACAGTATCTTATATAGCAGATGCATACCATTAAGTTATTAGTTCGTCAGAACCTTTGGAAGCAGAAGGGACTCAGCAGGTATTAATCTTTCAATCCAAAGGGAATTACTCCACATTCCGTACAGAGTGCTTCATCTTCTTACAGACTCAATTAAGTAGCATTACTGCAAATATTCATTTGTCAATGGTAATTTTAAAGATGGAGTATCTAGTAACAGATGGTCTTTTTTCCTTTTCTTTTGTTCTCCAAAAAGTGATGTGTCCTATGTCAGCTGCCAACAGGAGAAAATAGCCTATGTTCATACCAGCTGAGTTCACACAGTGTTCAATATTCTGCATGCATCCATGGACTGAATAGAGATCAAAAGCAGCATCAGGTGCCAGGCGTGATGGATCCACACAATGGGATCCCAGGATGTGAACTCTGGTGATCTGAGCTTCAATTTGGCAGGCAAGATTAGAAATCGTAACTGGAGTGACAGTGAGTTCCTGGATATTGACAGAGCTCAAAGATTTCCTCCTGTGCTAATTGTCTTCTGACGAGAAGGAGAGCTCCTGGTGGGGAATCCAGGGTGACTGTTTCTAAATTACCTTTCTTTGTAAAGGCAGTGAATGCTGGTAGAAAATTGGCTTAATTTGGCCAGGCTGCCCCCTGTGAGGTAGGCTGCTATTATTCATGAATGTTGCTATAGCTTCTGATAACAAAGCTGTCCTTACAAAAGAAAAATGGGAAAGATGAGGGGACTAAAACACCTGAACCTCACTAAGGCCTTGTGTGTATATTGCTTCCTCTCTTCTCTCACAAGATGTAAATCTGTCTTCTTTGTTCCATGGCCATTCAAAAGAATTGTCAGATAGTACTTCAGGAAGACACTTCTAATTACATCTGTTATTAATATTGCCCATTTGCTGACATTGCAACATTTTATCAGTGGCTTTTGTTTAAGATGCTGCTACCCATGATACGACATTTGCCATGATTGTGTTTGAAAGCACCAAGTAAAGAAGTATATAATGCTAATGGCTGTACAGCCCAGTAATCATGAAGGTTTGCATAGGTATTTAATTGTGCAAGTGTGCAGGCCAATTTGGTTTCCATGGGCTTACTCACACATGTAAAATTAAGCTTCTGCCTTTGCAGGATCAAAGTATTGTGTTAAGTAACAGAGTGCTCTGAATGCCAGCTTCACTGATAGTGCTCTTTTTCTGCATCAGGGATCCAGTCCTCCATAAAAATTCATTATATTGCTTCTTTTTCAAAAGGCCCCATCTGTGAGAATTTTCCTGCATAAAGGCTCTATAGGCCAATAGAATTATCTTAAGTGTGGAGCTGTATGATCATTGCTGTGCTGGGAAAATGTGGGCTACATTCTCATGAGAGATGGCCATTACTTTGAACAGGAATACTTTGAAAACCTGTATAAATTTTGATTATATAACATATAGAACTCTTTAATCCTCAGTTTACCAAAAACTCGCATTCGTCTTCTAGCCTTTTTGAAAACATACCAATGTACAGACAAGGTGTGGGAGCAGTGCAGGATTTAGGCAAAAGCCAAGTAAGCCATGGATTAGGGCCTCACATTATGAGGGGCCTCTAAGTACATCAGAATTAACTAAGAAAATTTATCATAATTGAAGTTGATGATTCAAATAAGAATTTTTGCAAGATGTATATTTTATTTAGCTGGTTTTTGTTGCATCTTTGCCAATGTATATATGCAAATATAACAGTTTATCATTTATTTTTCATTACCCTTTCTGTTATAACATAATACATATTTTTCTCTTTATTCTTTGTGGAATGGGGCCTCAGTCTGGACACAGTTTAGAATTTCTGTGTGTCTTAATCCAGCTTGGGGACAGGGGGTATTTTTATCTTTGATTTGACCAATTTTTGTTGGGGAGAGAGAGACTCAGTAAATGGTACTGATACCATTTGTCTCTCCACTATCTTGGGAGGGACACAGCTACAACAATGCTTCATACGATCTGCAAACAAATCAATTGCTACAATGAAAGGGATAGAAAATATATTTATAACAGAAATCTGGATTCAGCCTTAACTAGGCCATCTCCACGATAATCTAACCTCGGAAACGCCTTCTTTACATTTCCACATGGTTATGTATTTTCTTATCTATAACTGAGTTTGTGTCCTTCTTTAATAGGAATACAGTAGTTGTTCAGTGGTCACAGTTAGGCATTTAAGTTCCTGATTCTGCAATGAGGTGTTTGTTCCATTGGCTTCTACTTACCTACACCTCGCTGTAGGACTGGGATCATGAGTTGTAGCTAAAAGGAACAAGCTAAATTCCATCTCTGTTTCAGTTTATCTTGTGGCAGATGTGGTAAGACTACAATGCATTGATTTATATAATGAAGCCAAGTTTCCCAGGTAGAAGGACTAAAATCTTTTTAAAACAAAAGCTCAGAATTATTTCTCTTGCCTTTAGTTTAGGGACAGATCCAAATATTTGCTACCAAATCATCTCTGGTTGAATGGAGGAATCCATGTTTGTTACATTTAAGACCGGCAGAAAGAATTGAGAACAATCGGTAGTACCATATAAAAGCACTAAAACAGAAATGTTGTTCTTATTTCCAGCTCCTGTGATTGTTGTACCACCAAAAAAGATTCATAATGTAACGGGTGCCCAAGTGTATCTGGCCTGTGAAGTGAAGGCAGTTCCCACTCCCATCATCACATGGAGAAAGGTATGTCAATTATATTACGGCCAAGATGTTACATGGTATCAGACTATAAGACACAGAAACTGACATGCAACCAAATCCGCCATTCACAGAAATGGTCTCTGCTCCATTGGAACCTGTTTTCACCAGGCGTGAATTTGGCCCAGGCATTTTGCTTCATTACCATACCTCATTGCATTTAATTATGTGCATGATTAAAATTGTGTATTGCTTACAAATGATGAAACAGAATAGTAATTCACTCAGCACCTCAGTCTGTTCATGCATCCCACCTATAAAAAGGAACTATGACCATCTGCCTCCTGGAGAAGCTTTGAGAATGGAAGTCTTAGTCTTGCCATTGTTGGGTGACCAGCTCTTCAGCTGCTGTAAATCAGCACAGACCCACCAAGAATCTGGCCTCAGATCTAATAAATCGCCAAGGGAGGAGGAAAGGAATTAATAACCCAAACCCAACTCAATGCTCAGGGTGAATTTTAGACTGACTTGGCTGGGGGATGATTCTCCAAGGCTGGGAGTGACAACATGATGGTGATGACATCTGTCTCTAAGAGGTCCTCAGAGCAGCACTGGGGCAGAAAGGAAGATTCTCAGCCCAGGGACTCTTGCTGTGGGAAGGAAATCTCTCTCTCCCACCCCAAAGAGCCAGCTCCAGGGTTAGAGGAGGGGTGGTCAGAGAGCTAGGGCTGGACAGAGGAGTGAGGTGGTAAGCTTTTGAGCACTATAGCAGACCTTGAACAAAGGCAGCTAGGCACTTACACCAAAACAGTCAAACCAAGATGCCTACAGTCAGTTACCTACAGAGAAGGGAAATGACCTGCAGCAACATGGGGCAGACAGCACTTCCCTTCTCAAGCTACCCCTCATCTCACACAGCCACCACTCACCTGAGGATCCAGAGAGAAGGGGTAAGAGGAGCCCCAAAGTTCTGGGATTGGCAGGACATACACAGAGAGAAAAGTCAGAACCTGCCTGTGGCAAGCTGGGGAGAACAGAGCTATATCAACTTACATACCACTGTGTAAAAGGCACTGCCCCACCGCAGCTCCTGGTTCTTCACTAGGCCCTGCCTCTTGCTCCTCCTGGCAGTAACCACAAGAGGCTGTATTCCATACTCCTTACGCTCAATGACAGCATCACTCTGAGGTGTACAGGAAAAACATAATGATACAGTGTTCTTTTGGGCTGTGTTCACACAGCACCCTTATTTCGAAACAACAGAGGTTGTTTTGAAATAAGAAATATCCTGTTCACACGACGCATGGTTGTTTCAAAACAAGTTAAACCCCATGCGGGGACGAAACAACGTTGTTTCGAAATGATTGTTTCGAAACAACGCCGTGTGAACATGTTTCAAAACAACAGTGACTTGTTTCGAAATAACTGTTGCCTCAACCTGCTATTTCGCTTTGAGCTTTTTTCCTTAATTCGAATTAACAAACTGTTAATTTGAATTAAGTTATTTCAAAATAAGGTGTTATTTCAATACAAGTTGTTTTGAAACAACCGTATTGAAATAACCCCCTGTGTGTGAACACAGCCTTGCAGGCTTCCCTCTGTGGAGCATTGGTGCACATTGCTGAAGCTAGCATAGACTGTAACAGGTTGACCACATGTCTGCCAATAGCACAGGCAACATGCTGATGAGAATGATGCTTTTAAAGTGTCCCACTTGTATGTTAACCATGTGTTGATGTCATAAAACGTCACAGGTCACTGAGTCACCCAAGGGAGTTAAACTTCTGGAAGAATTGCCTGGAGACAGAGTAAACATGGCAGTCCAAGTTCGTGGTGGACCTTCTAAACATGAGAGCACAGGCTGGGTTTTGGTAAGTCCAGCATTAAGGGCAGAGGTGGGGGAAAAGAGCGGCAGCTGATTTGGGAATTTTTTCCACATAGAAAAAACAGTACATTGCAAGCGTGATGGTACAGCCCCTTGGGGAGACATTTTAAGAAAAGAAACTCAGAAGAGTGATTGAGCAGAGTTTAATGTAGAATGAAAGTTCCTACAATCTTGCAGACCAAATTTAAACCATTCATTTTTGTCCTTGTTTTGAAAAAGGAAACCTAAAATCCTTCAGATTTTTTATTCTTAT
Organism: Podocnemis expansa; assembly: GCA_007922195.1. Classification (NCBI taxonomy): domain Eukaryota; kingdom Metazoa; phylum Chordata; order Testudines; family Podocnemididae; genus Podocnemis; species Podocnemis expansa. The sequence continues at coordinate 9,302,472 of ML681995.1, read as the reverse complement.
CAAAAATTGATTTTAGCTGCTCTTTTGCAGTAACTGGTCTCTTGTTGATACTGTAATATTCTCCTCTTTGGTTTGCCAGATTAACCCCCTGATGAAGGAAGATGAGGGTGTTTACCAATGTCATGCTACCAACATGGTTGGAGAAACACAGGCAGAAGGGAATATTAAAGTCATTGAGCAAAGTCAAAGTAAGAGGACTAGCTTCCTAGAATCAGAAGACATGATATAGCAGGGTAAGGTGAATATTACAAATCCACTTCTGTACCACTGAATCTCATTACCTTTCTTTACATTCACCTAATCTTACAGTTGTAAAGATAGCAGATGTCAGTGAAGTAAAGCCTGGAAAGGGGGGGGGGGGGACAGGAGTCAGTTAGAGGTTAAACCATTAGCTCAGTATAACCTTGAATGAGTCATTTTCTTCCTTTTGCTTCCCTACACCCATACTATAGTGCAAGAAACTAAAAGACAGGCATTACAATATGCTAAATATTTTAGATTTGCAAAAGGAGCTACTGCTGCACTGAACATTTCTGGGTAGCTAACTTTATCAGTATAACAACTGATGGCTTTAATTCAGCATTTAATGACTGCAGTGTGAATGCATGCTGTCCATGATCAGAGTGCTAGACTCCCCTCAGCCAAAAGAGAGCATTTGGTACCATATTCTAAATATGTGACTTTTGTATCATGCCACAGAGATGGAGCAGACTTCCCTCATCTCTGGGTCGTCTCCTCTTCTCTATAAAATCTTTGAGTGTAAATGGGTGCAATTCAGTCCTGGGCAGAGAACCAACACAAAACCTATGCAACACATTAATCCAACTTAAGTCCTCAAAAAAATAGGATTTAAGTGGTGCACATGCCTTGTTTCAACTTTTGCACCCTCAGGGTGAATTTCAGCTAGAGAAGGGAAAGCAGACACCCAGAAGATAAATGAGTGAGTGGCTGTGGTTTAACAAAAATGTCTCTCTACTGATTGCTTCATCATTCCCAGAAGTTTTAGTACAAGGGCCTGATTCCCCACTGAATTACTCCAATTTTACAGTTGTGCAACTCCATGGATTTCAATGGATCTTTGAGTAACTGGAGTAACAATATAGTGGTAAGTTGGATCCAATACATGACTCTAGCAAGGTGAAGGTGTGCAGCAGAGATGGTGAATAGTTGTGCCGCATTTGCCTGAAAATGCAGTGCAAAGAAAATTAATGCTTATTTGTGGGTGAGATTCCCTGCATTTTAGTTGAAATAGTATTATGAGAAAAGATAAATCCAGTTTTCCCTTTGAATGATGTATTTGCTATATTTTGTGCTTTGACCCATGTCAATGTCTCTATCACAGTTCAGTTTTCTATACAAGTTATCACAAAGCATTTAATATAATCTGTCAAACTGTGCTTTTTTCCCTCTAGGGAGAAGTAATTCACTCTTCAAGCCAAGGAAACACAGATTGTTGTGCACAGGCTAAAAACCAATCCATTAGTGTCTCCCTTTGCTTTCTTATTGAATTAGGAAACTCTCCATTAATATTCTTGTTACATGGTTAATGACACTGTTTTGTACATTTTCCTATTTAGATAAATTAGATTAATACTAAATATCTGTAGTTTATAATGAGGGAATGAGCAATAAAAGTGCAGGTTTTTAAAAACTCTTTTAAAGATCTATATTGTCTTGCATTGCTTGTTACTGACACTTAACTGTAAAAGTACGGGGGCAGCATTTGCGAGTTCCAAGGAAGAGTCCATTTAGTGTCATTTCTTCACATCAGTCTTGGCCCTACAGACAAATCACAATAACTCTCTTTATTTTTAAAGCAAGCGACTTCTTGAAGACAAAGAATTATAACATTTAATGATGCTTTGGCAGTTATTGCTTTTGGGTGTGTACAGTCACTAGAACATGACTAACTAGAACACTGTTTTGAAGAGGTTCAGAGTTAGAAATGGATTGATAGCTTCCAATGTCTAAAACAGATGTGGGTACTCCTGTTTTTATGATAAAGGGCCACTGTGATTGTCTAGCCTGCCAAGGCCAGCAGAAACACTGTGTTTTCACTACCCTTCTGACCAAAACAGACTCTGAGCAAGTGGACTCCACACATGCAGCAAACTGTGGTGTAAGACAGCAGCGATGGGTTCCTATGCAACAGCTAATTCCTAACACCTTCAGATAACCCTTTCATGTTCAGTGTGTCACACAAGGTGTTCAGTAATCAACACTAGGTCTCCAACTGACTAGTGAAAGACACTGACCCTATGCAGAGGTTTTGCACTAGAGTAATGCCCCAAATGAGAGTGATGTGATGCCTGAAACCAGTGCTGTATATTGGGGAAGTCCAATGTAAATGATGTAAGGTCGTGTGCTGATTCTGTGAACAAAGGCCAATGTCACTAATCTGCGTTAGCCAAGGTTTTAAAAGTCCTTTGATCCAGCCCATACAGCAGTATTGTCAGCCCCAAGCACTCAAAACACATGGGGATGGCTTTAAAAAAAATAGCAATTCTTTAAAAAAATATATAACTTGGGTCTTGTTCATTCACCAGTGGATTCTAAACCATTGGCGGCACTTGTATCACGTTGGCAGACGTTTTTGTACAACCACAAGGGCTAGAAAACGTCATTTTAAATGGAGACTGAGGTTCCTGGAGAAAGAAGCCTCCAAGAGCCTCAGTTCTCAGAAAAACAAGACATACAGCAAGAACCACCACAGCGTATAGAGGGGTGGTGGCCAGAACACACTTTGACAGGTCTGCTGTAGTTGTGGCATCCTCCATCATCCATTGTGGCAGCTGGGAAAGGGGTCACTATGCCCAGCTTCCGCCATGGGGCCCAGGCACCTCCCCTCCAGCCTTTAGAACAGGGCTACACACCCCTCCCACCCGTCCTCCCTCACGGCTGGCACCTCCCCTTAGAGCCAGGGATGGTGTCCACCATGGGATCCTCTGCCTTCCCCAGGGCTGTAACTACGGTGGGGCAAATTGGGCGTTGCCACGGGCATCCCAGAGTGGCTCAATAAAGCCACTCTACTGAAGGGGGCGTTTTGCACCGCCAGCTCCACGTGTTGCTAATTGCAAAGGGCACGTTCTGATCAGAAAGTGCCCCGGGTGCCAAAACAGAGTGTTATGGCTCTGCCTTCCCCAATCCGTCTAAGCATGCAACATGCAGGGCTTGGGGAGAGGGCAGCCCTGGCTAGGCCTCAGGCTCCTCCTGCCGTGTATACTATGGGAGGGGTGGGCCTCAGTCACTGCTAGGCAGAGCCAGCAGTGGAAGTGGCTCCATGCCTTGGCAACACAGGGGGGCAGGGCTGGATGAAGGCCCTGGGAGGCCCAGGGCATCCCACGCTTGTGGTCCCCCCACGTGGTGGAGCCCAGCCCAGCTGATGCTGTGGGGGGGCAGGGATGAGAGGGATCCAGGCCCATGGCCCAGCTGATGCTGTGGAGGGGAGGCCCACAGCACAGCTGGCACTGCAGTGGGCCAGGGCCAACAGCCTGGTGGTGCTGGAGGAGGGGGTCAGGGCAGAGGGACTCAATCCCTCCCTACTCTACCGAACACCAACCCAGGGCCCTGTCAGTGACCCATGTCGCCTTCAGCATGTGTAGCAGCCTGTGAATATGGCTTTGGTGAGATGTCAGCAAATTCCTTAGTCGGAGCTTCTGCCACACAGCCTTCCTCCTCAGCATCCAAATGAGCTGCTGCACTCCTTTATACTGAAGCAGGATTTGGAGCATTCCTACTGGGGATAAAAGGACATGGTTTCCACTGCTAGGAGTATTGGCTTAAATTACAATGTGGGGCTTGTACACTTTGTGCCGCATTTATTTTTGTTCAATCAGTCTCACCCTGTTGATTCTTATTCCCTCCTCCCAGCCTGATTAGTTGAAACTGCAAGCCTACAGCTAGCACTTGATCTTGTCTCCAGAAATCCTGTTAATTCAAATTATTGCTTTGGTATGTGGTGTTCTAATGCAGTGATTCTCAACCTTTTGCAGGTTGTGACACACTTGGTGGCATATCGCAACGCTACAGGACACACCAGTCCATCCCCTCAGGCCAAATCTAGCCATCTCCCCAGCTCTCCATGTCATGCTTATTGCTGTGTGTGACACAGTAATGTGTCCCAATTCCTTACACTATGGTTGAGAACCACTGTTTTAACATATTAATTCATGGTGGCTGGATGTACATAATATGGTTGCAGTTTGTTTGATCAAGACCTGGGGTAAAACCACCCTTAAATCCAGGGTAACGGTCCCAGGATTAAAATTTATACCTATTGCACATTATCTTGAGCAGTAGTTTTCCAACTGACATATGCAGGATGGGTTGCAGGGCGGCCCAAAGGCTGCGCTGGAGGCTGTTCTGACTTGGCAACTGGCGGACTGGCCAGCCCAGGTGTGGAGTAGGAGAGCAGAGCCCAGCCTCCGGACTGGCCCGTCCTGCCCTCCCGGGATGGACCGGCCAGCCTAGGGGCAGGGTGGGAGAGCAGAGCCTGGCCTCTGGCTCAGGGCGGCTCTGCTCCCCAACAAGGATCTGCACAGTGGAGGGCCCCCCACATTGTGTAGGCCCCTGGGCACGGGACCCATAGCCCCATGTGTTAATCTGCCCATGTGTCCATGACCCAACAATTACATCTGTGAGCAATGCGTTCCAGTCTTTTGACAGAAGCAGCAGGGGACGTTGTGACCCAGCACCTGAGGGTCTGTGACCCAGTACTGGGACCCGACCCATACTTTGAAAACCACTGATCTTGAGGACAATTTTTTTAACAATGAGAATCAATTAGTAGTTTACTGTAATTAACCCATTCCAACTCAGAACCACATCTTGACACAAGGTTCCAAAGTGCCTGACTATTAATTTTTTTATACTTGTTACACTACCTTAAAGACAACATTTCAGTACCAAGCATCTATTAGTAGCACAATGTCATTAATCTGTTCCAGCTGGGAACCGTTTTTAACACTAAAACAGTCCTGGAACAGTCAGAAGTAAGCCCAGTGGTGAAAATTCATACACACAGCATGTGACCTTAAGAATAGTATTTTAGCAATGAGAACAAATTACAGGCAAAGTATCATTATCCGTTCTGAACAGAAACTACTTTTTAACACCAAAAAGGACTAGAAAGTCAGTTCCAAAGTACCCCAGAGGACAAAATTTGTACACCTAGCCCCCTACCTTGAGGACAGTATTTAGCAAGAGAACCAGTTACTCAAATGATGCTACTAACCTCTCGCAGTTCAGAAGCACTTTTTGAAACCTATAAGGATCCAGTACACCAGGTTCCAAAGTGCCTCAAGGTTAAATTTATACATATACTACAATACCTTGCAGATGATATTTGCATGATGAGAATTGCAATAAGTAAATCTGGTAGTCTTTAAAAGTCCCACAGGACTCCTTGTTTATTTTGCTGAACTAGACTAACATGGTTACCTCTGAAACTTGCCACAATACAACCAACTGAGAATAATTTTACAGTCTGGAAAACCTCTTCTGAACACACCTTCAACTGGCTATTCTGTTTAATTAGTTCACTTTATAAATAGAACCACCCAGAATACTCAGTTCCAAAGTAGCACAGGGAACTAAAAGGATGCACACAATATAACTAACTGAGAATGGCATAATAGTGCTTAAAAAATGACCCAATTTACCTTTCATTATCCATTCCAGTCAATAAATTAATGTATTATTGGTTCCAAATATCTGGAACTGCATATTACCAAAGTAAAGGGAGAATAAAAATAATGCTTAGGCCCAGGGGAGACAGAACTGAGTTTGAAAAATGTAATCCATGGCATAACCCAGTTAACCCAACTTTTAAGGCTGTGCTACTTTCTGTGCAATAAAACGTTGCATATTGTTTGTGTTGATAGAAGTATTAGCTTATTGTTGCTTTTATTGTCATTCGTATTGTTGTTGGTAGTTATAGGAGTACTAGTTTATACAATATTTCCATATCATCTAAAAGGGGAGGGCTAAAAGGCTTTATCCTAGGTCTTGGTGTAGATATGAAATATTTTATTGATGGAAGCACGTAAAATAAATACTTTTGTTGTCATTTTGTTTCTGTAGGCAACCATATTAAATACGTTTTATGCAACAATACAATTTTTTTTAAATCAAAACAAATTTTCTAAGATTGTTTTCCCTTTTCTTGACCATGCCTGTAGAACAAATGCATAAGATCATTCATGATTAATTTCATTTGCTATGTCTGCATTGCCTAATTAGTCTGGACTAAGCAAAGTTAGTCCAGACTGATTTGGCCCATGGCCACACTAGTCTTTGGCTAGTTCAAACTAAGAAATTTCTTAGTTCAGACTAGGCAAAGGTTAGTCCAAACTAGTTAGACCCCTTGGTTAGCTCGGACTAGCCAGCTTAGTTCAAACTTCAGTTCGAACTAAGCATGGCCAAGATGTGAAATAATGGCTAGTTTGAACTAAAAAAGTTCAAACTAAGCCATTAGTTCGAACTAGCCATGTGTTCTAGTTTGAACTAAAGAGTTAGTTCAAACTAGGACGCATGACTAGTTCGAACTAAAGAGCCGCAGTTAGTCTGAACTAGCCTGATGCTAACCTCAGACTTATTTAGCTCGGACTTGCAAGTCTGAACTAAATTTTTAGATGTAGACATAGCCATTCTGTTTATGTCAACTGTTATTAAACCAAAAAAAGTGATAAAAAGACCCCTGAATTAATAAATTTCAGAATAGAAAACATTGAATTAAATGGCAAAAAAAACCAAACCCTTCATTACCACAGAGTTTAGGTTGGCTGGTGATAACTTGTGCCCTTCCAGAATGCTGAGTGCAACAATACACAAACTTCTGAAAATCAGGAAATGCCTAGTCAAAGTAAATGCCCACTCAAGCTTAACTCTGCCCCCTGGAGCTTCCAGGGGCCAGTGGGAATTATCTGCACATAATAGTAACAACTGGAAAGGAGTTACCTTACTCTGTATTATAGGGATAGCTTGCTACAGTGTGGTATTACACAGGATGAAAGCGACAATAGAATCATAAAAACTGGAAGGGACCATGAGAGGTCATCGAGTCCAGTCCCCTGCACTCATGGCAGGACCAAGCACCCTCTTCTACCTTCCCTAACAGGTGTTTGTCTAACCTGCTCTTAAAAACTTCTGATGATGAAGATTCCCAGCCTGCCTAGGAAACTTATTCCAGTGGTTAATCACCCTGACAGTTAGGAATTTTTTCCTAATGTCCAGCCTCACTTGCTGTAATTTAAGCCCATTGCTTCCTGTCCTATCGTTGGTGATTAAAGAGAATAATTTTTCTCCCTCCCTGTAACAACGTTTTAGGTACTTGAAAACTGCTATTATGTCTCCTCTGTCTTCTCTTTTCTAGACTAAAGAAACTCAGCTCTTTCAGTCTTCCCTAATAAGTCAAGTGTTCCAGGCCTCTGATCATTCATGTTGCTCTTCTTTGGACTTTCTCCAGTTCCTCCATATCTTTCCTTAAATGAGGCACCCAGAACTGGATATAATACTGCAGTTAAAGCCTCATCAGGGTGGAGTAGAGCAAAAGAATTACTTTTTGTGTCTTACTTACAATACTCCTGTTAATACATCCCAGAATGGTGTTTGTGTTTTTCGCAACAGTGTTACACTGTTGACTCATATTTAGTTTGTGGTCTACTATGACACCCAGATCCCTTTCCTAGGCAGTCATTGCCAATTTTGTATGTGTGCAATGGACTGTCTTTTCCTAAGTGGAGTACTTTGCATTTGTCTTTATTGCATTTTATTCTATTTACCTCAGACCATTTCATCAGTTTGTCCAAATCATGTTGAACTGTGATCCTATCCTTCAGAGCACTTACAACCCCTCCCAGCTTGATATCATCTGCAAACTTTATAAGTGTACTCTCTATTGCCATCATCCAAATCATTGATGAAAATATTTAATAGCACCGAACCCAGAACCAATCCCTGTGGTACCCCACTCATTATGCCCCTCCAACATAACTGTGAATCATTGATGATTTTTCTCTGGGAGTGGTTATTCAACCAGTTTTGCACCTATTTTATAGTAGCTCCATCTACTTCCCTAATTTGTTAATGAGAAGGTGATATGAGACCATAAATGGGGATCAACCCTCAGGGGTCGACTGCCAGTCACTCGGCAGCCGCAACTTGCAGTCTAGGCCTGAGAGGCTATACCTGTCCCTGCCTTCAAGCCCCTAGGCAAGGCAAGGCAAGCTATCAATAGGCTGTGCTTCAACCCTCCCACAGGTCAAGCTCAACTCCAAGTCCCTGCCTTCTAGCCCCCTAGGCAGGGCAAGGTAGACTATTGAGAAGCAGAGCTTCAGCCCTCCTACAGGGCAAGCTCAGTTCCTCGTCCCTGCCTTCTAGCCCGTAGGCAGGGTGAGGCAGACTACTGCAAACGAGGCTTCAGCCTTCCTGCAGGGCAAGACCAAACAACAAAGAGTTCCCTGCCTTTCAGCCCTGGGCAGAGCGAGGCAGAACACTACCAGTCAATGCTTCAGTAGGTGGGGTCAGTATGGGGGTTCAAAATGGAAAAGGTTGAGAGGGAGGGAGATGCAGGCTTGCCCACACCACTGCATCTCAGCCCAGGGCCCTATCTGGTGGCCATGGGCCACCAGTTAGTCAGTGGTGCACCCACTGAAACACACTGACATAGGGCAGAGAAAGCCTGCTCTCTGCTAGGCCACTTCCTCCCACTTCCACAAACCTTCCCCTTACCAGACCCTTGGGCACCTTGCAAAGGGAATCCCAGTCAGATCTTCAGCATTTGGGACTGGCAGGTCTGGGAAGCCCTTCGTGGTCCCTGCCAGCGGCAGCTCCTCTAAGTCGCAGGAGTTGGGTAGCCCTAGCTCAATAACATCTTCTGCAGAGGGCAGCTCATCAAGGTCCTGAGGGCCTTCCTCTTCTTTCCCCCCTGGCAGTTCCTCGGCTGAGGGTAGTTCCTCCAGGTCCTCACCAGGAGGCGGAGCATATGTGGGGAAGTCAAGCCAGCGGTCATTCCCTTGGCCTTCCTGGGGATGGAGGTTCACCTTCCCTGCCGTGGGTCTTTTCCTCCTTCTTCCCTGTGGCTGCCCAGTCTGTCCCCTTATATTGTCCTCCTCTCCTCCCGGCCAGCCCTTTTGATTTTGGGTAAAGGCTGGGGTTGTGCACTCCTCTGACCAGCATGGGGAGCGTGGGAGCTCAGCCTCCCTCTTAGAGGATGGGCACTCCACCCTGCTACACAGACCCATATCAAAAGCCTTATTAAAGTCTAGATATACCAAATCAACCACTTCCCTTCTATCCAAAGTTTGGAGAAGAACTGTTAGTTCTGTACTAAAGGTGTTTGAAATGCAAGGGAAAAGGTGTTAAATTAACAAGGCAGTAAATAAGAATCCATCCTGAAACACTTGGAGTTAAATAGAGTGATCAGGAGCAGTCAGCATGGATTCATCAAGGGCAAATTGTGCCTGATGAACCTGATTGCCTTCTATGGTGAGATGACTGGATTTGTGGATGCAGGAATAGCTGTCGATGTGATAAACCTCGACTTTAGCAAAGCTTTTGATACAGTTTCCCACAGCATTCTCTTTGAAAAGTTAAGGAAGCATGGGCTGGATGAGTGGACCGCAGGGGCATTGCTGCCCCGGGGAGGGACCTGGGGCACCAGCCTAGGCCCCGCCCCCAGCCTGCAGGCCCCACCCCCTGGCCAGGGACAGGGCCGGAAGCTGCTGCATGCCGCTGCAGGTGGCTGGGCCCCGCATCCCCAGCCAGGGACAGGGCCGGAGCGGCTGCCGCTGCTGCAGGCGGCTGAACCCCAGATCCCTGGCTGGGGACGGGGCCAGGGCCAGGAGCAGCCTCCAGGGCCACAGGTGGCTGAGTCCCGGATCCCCAGCTGGGGACAGGGCTGCCACCGCTGTGGGTGGCTGGGCCCCGGATCTCTGGCCCGATCGGGCCGGAGACCGGGGGGGGGCTGCCAGACCAGGGCACTGGTGCCGGGATTCGGGGCACATGCCCCGTGTGCCCAGCGCCAGCAATGCCCCTGGTGGACCGTAAGGTGGATAGAAAACTAGCTAGATCAACAGGTTCAGAGGGTAGGAATCAATTGTTCAACGCCTAGTTGGCAACCAGTAATGAGTGGTGTGCCCCATGGGTTGGTCCTGGGGCCCATTCTGTTCAACATCTTCATTAACGATCTTGATGATGGGATAGATTGCATGTTCAATAAGTTTGCAAATGACACCAAGCTGGGAGGAATGGTAGACATGCTGGAGGACAGGGACAGGATTCAGGGAGACTTAGCCAAATTGGAGGAGTGGGCCAAAAGAAATCTCATGTGGTTCAACAAGGACAAGTGCAAAGTCCTGCACTTAGGACAAAAATCCCCATGCACTGCTACAGGCTGGGGACCAGTCAGCTAAGCAGCAGTACTGTAGAAAGGGACCTGGGAGGTTATGGTGGATGGGAAGCTGGATATGAGTCAACAGTGTGCTCTTGTAGCCAAAAAGGCTAATGGCATATTGGGCTATATCAGAGGAGCACTGCCAGCAGATCGAGGGATGTGATTATTCCCCTCTATTCGGCACTGGTGAGGCCGCATTTGGAATACTGTGTGCAGTTTTCAGCTCCCCACTACAAAAAAGATGTGAACAAATTAGAAGGAGTCCAGCGGAGGGCAATGAAAATGATTAGGGGACTGGGGCACATGACTTATGAGGAGAGACTGAAGGAACTAGGCTTATTTAGCCTGCAGAAGAGAAAACTGAGGTGTGATTTGATAGCAACCTTCAACTTGAAGGGATGCTCCAAAGACAAGGGAGCTAGGCTGTTCTCAGTAGTAACAGAGGACAGAAAAAGAATCAATGGTTTCAAGTTTCCGCTGGGGCAGTCGAGGTTGGATATTGGGAAAAACCTTCTCACTAGGAGGGTGAGGAAGCATTGGAATGGGTTGCCTAGGGAAGTGGTGGAATCTCTGTCTTTGGAGATATTTAAGGTCCAGTTAGACAATAGCCGGGCTGGGATGGTTTAGTGGGAGTGGTCCTGCTTTTAGTAGGGGGTTGGACTAGATGACCTCATGAGGTCCATTCCAACCCTATGATTCTATGTAGCAATAGAAATGCTGCAAAACTTATTTTGCTCTACACAGGTGGGGAGCTGCCTCTCTCTGCAGAAGCCAACAAGTCCTTCTCTGGACTGCAGTGCAGTCCTAGCAGCTGAGGCTACCAATGATGCCATTTAGCAGCTGCTAACACTCAGCCTGAAACCCTGAGCTGTCAGGAAGACAAGTGGTAAACGCTGCTTCCATGGCACATGGCAGCACTTCCAGGAGGAGCCCCATCGATTGAGAAGCTCCAACTTCTTCCCTTTCCTGGGGACCAAGAGACACCCACTGCTGTCCCTGAGCACTGGAATCTGTAACTGACATATGAAATAAGAGGCAGGCTCAACTCCTCCTGGTCACACTGAACTGGAACAGACTTGGCACAAAGCAAATAAAGCTAGTTAGAAGCCTGTATTGCAGATCAGCCGCTTAGAATTGAACAACAAATATAAGTGCTGGCTGGAGAGCTGGACACGAGGGATAGTAAAGACACTGACATTCTTCCCATGTACTGAGAAATGAATCTGAGAGCTAAAGTCAGTCAAAAGCAAAAACCACTAACTACATAAGAAGTATGTGACCCTCAAGTTCTTTAACAGAACTTTTAGAGCAGAGAACATGTGGCTTTTGGCAGAATAATGCATAACTTTAAACTGTCTCTATAATCTACTCACACCCCCTCCACCAGCTGTTTTCCTAGCCTCTTCCTTTCCTTCCTTGACTGATCCTTGAAATGTGTTAACTGCTTATGCTAACCAGAGCCTGTTGAAATCTTGTATTTAGCCATGACATTCTAGTTTCCCAGATTTGAAGAAGAGCTCTGTGTAAGCTTGAAACCTTGTCTATATAACCAACAGAAGCTGGTCCAATAAATGATATTACCACACAACTTTGTCTAACTCACAAGGGCTATGTCCACACTGCAGAGCTTTTTCAAAAAAAGTTTTTAAAAAAAATCTCTAAATAAATTTGAAATAAGTAGCTTGAAAAAACTTTTTTCAAAAAAATGTTATTTCGAGACAGGAGACCAGGAGGATTCTCTGTCTCAAAATAAAACAATGGGGGGGTGTTTGTTTCTGTTTTTTAAGAGAGACCACACTGGAGTCTCTTTTTCAAAAAAAAGGAAGCCAATTTAAAAGATAGGCAGGCTTTTTCAAAAAAAGGCATTGCCATATCCAGAGATGGCTTTTGTCAAAAAAGCTATTTCAAAAAAGCCTTTTTTTCTAAATGTAACTAGGTTTAACCTTCCAGGAAAAGCACTCTGGTATTTCAAAATCCTGGGGTGCTTTTCTTTCAAAACGGCTTTCTTGAAAAAAGGCACTTTTTCCAAAATTAGCCGGGTTTCGCTTTTTTGAAAAAGCACTCCGGTGTTTTGATACACCAGAGTGCTTTTTTTGAAAAAGCAAAACAGCTTCATAGACACGGGAAAGCTTTTTCAGTATAAGCCTCCTTATCCCAAAAACTTTTCAGTGTAGATGTGCCCAAGCAGTGTTATGTTGTCAGTGAAACTAACATGTATCAAATTATCTCACTATCTGTGATTCTAGCTTCCAAAAAGTGGTGTATGTGAAATGGAGCTAGGCAGAAACTTTGGTTTAGTTGGAAGACTAAACTAGTGTATCAAATCTAGAGAAGTCACTGGAAAGTTCTAAGCACATGTTTTATTTAAAATTGAAATAAAAATGTATCCTACATTGTGGACTGGGCCTAAGATTACAATATGATGCAGTATGCAAATTGTATTCAATATGCAAACATTATAAAATAGCTACACGATGCAGAATATTCTTCAAAGAGTAAAAAGAGAAGACTGGAAAACTAGCTAGCCCTCTCCTTAGACAAAAAGTAGTCATACAAGAACACAGGAGCCACAATCAATGCAAACAATGAAATGAGACCCATGTTGCTATAAAAAAGCTTCCATCAATGTGAACACACCTCATATGGGCAAAAGTACTGTCATCAGCTCAGCCTTTTGGGTAACTATTACAGGGGTTTTCCAGAGTTGATGATCACTGCATTAGCAGTTCTTAGAGAGAAACAGAACGAACAACCATTATATCCCAGAGTGATCTGGATGGAAACAGTGATTTTATTAGAGTTAATAAGTGCACAGTAAAATATGCATACTGTATGTCGCTGGACTTGCACAAATGCATGTCATAACAGTATCAGAAGAAAAATGTTTTTCCCTTCCTACTTTTGAAACTTGCCAGAAAATCAGTAGTGTTGTAGTGCCCAGGAGCACTTCTATAATTTAATGGTCTGTCAACCTTTGCATTTATAAACCCCATTGTTCTGTGTTTCTGACTTCACTATTAACACTTGCTGCAGGCTGAAACCTGGCACACAAGCCTGGATGCTAGGATTGAATTATTTAACATTAAAATTAAATATAAATATTACTAAAGTGATTGAAGACTTTAATTTGGGTGCATTAAGTGACTCCTCTGCTAACTAAAACAACAATGAGAAAGTTTACCATGCTTTGGAAGCAACGCATTCTGCAGAATGTTAACTTTCTGCATCAGTTATGCATGTAGATGACTGATTCTTGGAACAGATAGTCCTGGGAAAGGTGATTCTTTTATGTCATCCAAAGTGAATCATGGGATTTGGTCCAAGAGGTAACTATTGAACCGCTCAGTCTTGGTGACCATAGTGCAGTTGAATTTAACATCTTTGTAGGGGAGATATAAAGAAGCCCACACATTTAACTTTAAAAAAAAAAAGGAACTACAGAAATATGAGGAAGCTTATTAGACAGAAATTAAAAGGAGCTGTCACAAAGATTACATGTCTGCAAGAAACATGTGGAATATCTATCACCATAACAGAGGCTCAGACTAAATGTGTAGCCCAAATCAAAAGAGACAATACGAAGATCAAAAGAATGCGACCATGGCTAAACAGTGAGTGGAGTAATAGAGGCCATAAGAGGCAAAAATGCATCCTTTGGAATTTGGAAGTCAAATTGTAGCAAGGATAATGGGAAGAAGGACCAACCATGGCAGGTTAAATGTAAAAGTATAGTAAGGAAGGCCACAAAAGAATTTGAGGAAACAACTTGCTAAAGATGAGATTTCAAGTACATGAGAAGCAGGAAACCTGCACATCAGGCAGCCTGGCCACTAGATGATCAAGGTGATAAAGGAGCACGCAAGGAAGACAAGGCCATTACATGGAAGTTACATAAATTCTTTGCACTGGTCTTCACTTCAGAAGAAGTGAGGGAAATACACAAATCAGAGCTATCTTTTTGGTGACAATATGAAGTACTGTACTGTCCTCCACTGATGTGTCAGTAGAAGAGATATTAGAATAAATTGATAAATTGAACAGTAACACATCACTGGGTCCAGATGGTATTCACCCAAGAGTTGTACAGGAGCTGCTGTGACAACTGGATCTACAAATTTACCCAACTAGTGGGTAAACAGTTCATAAAATGTTATGATAATCTATAATAACCAGTGTTGATGGGGAAAAGGCATGAAAGGGAAACAGAATAATTAAATTACTCTGAACAAAAATGCCAAATTGATATGATACAAGGTCTGTTGTTAAAAACAAGAGATGTGGCATGAGAAATTAATGATCCAAAATTAGCATGTTGGATATTGGGGCCTAACTGGTGGAGGGGGAGAAAAATCAAAGGATGGGCTCTGTGGAGAAAGCAAAAAGGCTCACAAAAATAAAATGGAGGAAAGCTCTTGAAATGAGCGTCACCATTCTGGCTGCCACCCCAACCATTTGCTGAGCCCTCAGGCCTTCATCCTCCTCATCTTGAGAAATATTCTGACCAGGCCAGAGACAGGGGCCCAGCTGGTATTCACCACCTCTACAAGCTTCATCTGAATCCCAACCAGGCCCTAGGATGAAGGACGTGAACAGCAGTAGCCACAATAACAATAGGTCCAGCACATCAAAATTAACAGCTTCTCATTCTCTAAGACTGAAAGTGGGTATTATCATCTGTGATGCCATCTAAGAGACTGGGAAACAAGGGTGTTTTTCTTTCTAAAACTCTCTCCAGCTAACAGAAAAGGGAATAAGGGATGTGCTTTAAAGTGAAAGCCTCAGCTAATACTTCTCTTTTCAAATGGTTTGACTATTTTTCCTTCTTCTCTTTATCTTCAATAAAAAGTTAGGATGAGTTTTTAATAGCATGTTGGCCATAGTGCCAAGCTGGCTGATGTCTCTGTGCGCCAAGCCCCCGTACCTCGTTTAACGCTGTTCAGTACCAGATGGTGACTGGGTTTTGTTAATATGCCTGGCCCTGTGGTGGGGTGTTCACCTCATCCTAGTCTTGGAAGACTTGATGACGCTCAGAAGAAGGCCAATTACCTTGAAAGGCAGCACTTGCGGGAGAGCCAGGGCTAACTGGAGATGGAGCCCAGTTAGGAAAGAATGGGTAGAGCTGGTATAAAGACAGGAAGTTGACAGCAGAAATAGGCTGCAGAGAGAGAAACTACAATCACTCTCAAGGATATAGAGGACAAGGCAGGAAGTACCCCAGGGATATAACATTAAGGTTTGGGACTGTGCAGACCTTGACTGCTCGTGGTAGGGTCCCTAGGCTGGAACCCATTACAGAGAGCAGAACTACTAACTGTGTGTGACATATTACTGAAATCAGCTTTGTTACCAGACAAAAAAACCAAGGAGTCTTGTGGCACTTAGAGAATAGCAGATTTATTCATTGCATGAGCTTTTGTGGGAGAATATCCCACTTCGTTGGACTCTTCAAAGCCTCTGACGAAGTGGGATATTCTCCCACAAAAGCTCATGTGATAAATAAATCTGTTAGTCTTTAAGTGCCACAAGACTCCTTGCTTTTTTTGCTTTACTAAACTAACATGGCTGCCCCTTTGTTACTGGACAACTGAAAGGCAGCTAATGTAATGCTGATTTTTTAAAAAGGTCCGCAGAGGCGACCCTGGCAATTACAGGCTAGGAAGTCTAAGCTGCACACAGCAGATTAGTAGAAGCTATAGCAGGGGTGTCCAAACTTATGGAACTCAAGAACCACACAAGTTGTTTATTAAACCTTCGAGAGCCACACTGAGGCAGATAGCCACAAACTTTACCTACTCCAAAATTACTAAGTTTAAAATTCATTGCACACTTTAATTTTATCGTAAAAAGAAGACAAATATTGATCCTACTAATGTCAGATTCTAATAATTTCTTAAGGTTACCATGAAAATTAGGCCT
Organism: Podocnemis expansa; assembly: GCA_007922195.1. NCBI lineage: Eukaryota > Metazoa > Chordata > Testudines > Podocnemididae > Podocnemis > Podocnemis expansa. The sequence continues at coordinate 9,286,163 of ML681995.1, read as the reverse complement.
ACACAATAATAACTTAGTTGGTGCTTGATGTAGAAGACTACAGGCTAGTGGCAAGTTTTTTAAAATCCCAACCATGCCGCACTTCTCCCCACCATCGTGACCCCCTCCTGAACTCCTAGGCTGGGGCTGCTTTCCTAAATTGATTTGCTGACATTCTTCCAGGAGCCACAATTTTTCATTCAAGAGCCACATGTGGCTCCCAAGCCACAGTCTGGCCATGCCTGAGCTATAGTAAAGACAAGAATGTCAGATACATAGATGAACACAATTTGTCAATATGGTTTTTGTATACAACATTCTATTAAAATTCTTTGAGCAGGTCAACAAGTATGTGAATAGCATAATCCACTGAACATAATGTGTTTTGTTTTTCAGAAAGTTTTTGCCAAATTCCCTCATCAAGAGCTCTTGAGGAAAGTAAGTAGGTGTGAGACAAGAGGAAAGGCCCTCTCATAGATCAGTAACTGGGTAAAAATAGCAAACAAAGGACAGAAATAAATGGTCAGTATTCCTGTTTACTTTTTTCTATTGTGAAAGTTCCTAAAAACATCTGTACTGGGAGCAATGCTGTTCAACATATTCATAAATGAACAGGAAAAAGGACTGAACACAGAGGAGCAAAGTTTTCAGATACGCAAAATTATTCAAGATAGTTAAGTCCACAGCTGACTATGAAAAGTTACTTAGGGATCGCACAAAACTGGGTGACTGGGAAACAAAATGACAGATGAAATTCAACATTTAAGCACACTGGAAAAAAATTCTAACTATACGTGTGTAATGATGGGTTCTAAATAAGATGTAACCACTCAAGAAAGAAATGTTGGAATCATCATTGGTGGTTCTCTGAAAACTTCAACTCAGTACACATCAGTGGTAGAAAGAGCTAACAGACTGTTATGAACTATTAGGGAAAGGATAGAACATGTGACAGAAAATATCATGAAGTCACTATATAAGCCCTGTGTGCACCCACACCGTGAGTACTGTGTCCAGTTCTGGTTGCTCCATCTTAATAAGTATCTAGTAGAACTGGAAAAGGATCAGAGAAGGGAAGCAAAGATGATCAAGGGTATGGAACAGCTTCCATATAAGGAGAAACTAAAAAGATTTGGGGTGTTCATCTTAGAAAAGAGACAATAAATGTGAACTATGATAGACATTATAAAATCATGAATGATGTGGAAAAAGTTAATAGAGAAGTGTTATTTACCCTTTCCCACAACTTAAAAGTCAGTATCATCTAGTGAAAATAATAGGCTGCAGGTCAAACATAAATAAGAGGACACACTTTTTCACACAAGCCGCAATTAAACTGTGGAACTCATTGCCAAGGGATATAGTGATGGCCAAAAGTATAACAGTTTTAAAAAGGAACTAGATAAGTGCATGGATGATAGGTCCATCAGCAGCTATTAGTGCAGATGGTCAGGGATCCAACACCATGTTCAGGACTGTCCGAAGCTGGGAATGGAAAAGAGGAGTGAATCACCCCCAAAACTGCCATGTTCTCTGTATGCTCTCTGCAGTTCTGGTACTGGCCACTGTTGGAGACAAGATACTAGGCAAGATGAATTTGTATATTGTGACAAGGCTGACTCACCCCGCACTGCAGTAGTCCAGCCAGCCCTGTGGGTGGCAGAAGCTCTGCCCCTTAAGCCTCGCTGGGCATGCTCAGGCTGCTGCCCCAGTATAAGAGGGAGCAGCACAGCTCAGTCGGGGCTGGCCAGCGGAAGGGAAGGACGTCTGGTGGAGGCTCCTGCTCCTGAGCTAGGTGAGCCCCATTCCAGAGGAGGCTCGGCGAGCAGCGTGAACCCTACAGAGTGGTTACCACAAGAAGAGAGCCCTGTGACCGACGCCCAGGACTTGCAGAGAAGCCAATGACCATGGGCCCAGGAAAGAGGCGATCTCTCTACAGCACTGGACCAGATCTGCACCCTGCGCCAGGTACGAAGCAGCCCAGGGGCCCAAAGGGGGGGTGCACCGGAGTGTATAGAAAAATGAGTCAGTGTGTTTCAGTTTGGATCCCCGCTGACTGGGTGCTGTACCCCAGCACCCATAGGGCCCTGGGATGGCGCTCAGCGGAGCGGGAGGGCCTGAGCCCCCCTACCTGGGCACCATGCACTGCTTAGGGACTCTGGGAGTACTGATTGTGGCGGTTAGGCAGCGCTGCCCTCGTCCAAGGGCTGCTCATAGACTCCGTGTGTACTGACTGTAGCGCTTAGGCCGCGCTACCAGACCAGTTTGCCCTGACTGCAGAGCCTTGTTTGTGCAGGAAGTGTGCGATCAGAGACTTGCAGGGGGCCCTCCCTGATATCCTTTCCCCTGTTTCCCCACAAGGGGGCACTAGGGAGGGCCTACCCCATGACATATATGTTTCAAAATAGTAAAGGCACAAAAACATTCCCAGAGGGCTTCTTTTTCCTCACCTCTGGGTGCAGATGATCCAAACCTAGAACCCTAGAACAAGTTACTGATTGCGAGGAAGTAATCAGCTCTCAAGATTAAAATATTGTTCTCAAGTTTATCTTGCTTTGTCTATTGGTTTTTAAAAGAGTTTTATTGTTAAAATGCCATTCTGGGCCACTTAGCTTGTTCCAACACATTTTCGTTCTCTGTTCTCCTTTGGAAGTGAGTATTCCAAGGGGTTGTATTAATAATGTTGTTTAGAGGTGCTTGTAGGGAGGTTTGAAAGAGGTGCTTTGCAATATGCTGTTGTTCTTAGCTAGTTGTATTATGTTTGGTCCCCTGTATTGGATCAGTTTGGTCCCCTGCAGAGGTCTGCAACAAGTTCCAAAGGAATAGCTGTGTTAGTGTATTTCAGCAAAACAAACAAGGAGTCCTGTGGCACTTTCAAAGGCTAACCAATTTATTTATTGCATGAGCTTTCATGGAAGAAAATCCCACTTCATCAGATGCTTTGAAGATGGAGGAACTTACAGAATGGGAGGAAAATAAATGCAGGGAAATGTAAGTCAGACAGAGGCAGACATATTCAGGATCTCTATCAAGCATTCTTAAAACAGTGGTACCCACCTGCAGAAGTGGGGTGCCAAATCAAAATTTGACTTGGGGTGCCACAACCCCATGAACTGGACCTGGTCTACAACAGGTGTCTCAAACACCTAATCTACAACAGGTGTCTCAAACTCAAATCACCACGAGTGCTGCATGAGGACTAGTACATTAGCAGAGGGCTGCACCACTGAAACGTTTACATACAATGATATTGCAAATATCGGTAATGATAGTATCGTTGCGGGCCTCAGGAAATACCTTTAGGGGCTGCATGCGGCCTGCGGGCCGTGTGTTTGACACCCCTGATCTACAACCTCCAACTCAGAAAGCACATTATCAAGGATATCTAGCCTATTCTATAAGACAATCCCTCACTTTTTCACCTTAGGCAGACCTCTCCTCACAGACAGCTCCCCAACCTTAAGCAGATACTCACCAGCAACTTCAGACCTAACAACAGAAGCATTGAAGCAGGCACATATCCCTGTAACAAACCATGCTGTCAACTTTGCCCACATATCTGCACAAAAGACACCATCAGAAGATGTAATCAAACCAGCTGCTCCATCAAGGGCTTATTTAGCTGCTCATCCACCAATGTGATTTATGCTATCGTGTGCCGAAAATGCTCGCCTGCCTTGTTATATTGCACAAACAGGACAGTCTCTGTGCAAAAGAATAAATGGGTACAAATCTGACATCAGAAATCTCAACACTCTAAAACCAGTTGGTGGGCACTTCAGTTTTCCTGAACACGCCATTGATGATTTGCCAATAGCTGTGCTCAAATAAATGAACAACAAATGAAGGGTTCACAGAGAAACTGCAGAATTGGAATTCATATGCAAATTTGACAGGGTTTCTTCAGGATTAAATAAGGACTTTGGGTCATTTTCTCATTACAACAGGTGATTTGACCTCATCTTCCTCTATATGCTATTCCCCAGGGTTTGAATCTTGACAAGTGTTCTGATTTGCTGTTACAGTGTGACCTGATCCTATGACTTACACTTCCCTGCATTTATTTTCCTCCCATTGTGTAAGTTTCCCCCTATTCAAAGCATCTGACAAAGTGGGATTTTCTCCCATGAAAGCTCATGCAATAAATAAATTGGTTAGTCTTTAAAAGTGCTGCTAGACTCCTTGTTTGTTGGTCTGGAACAGGGTGTTTTTGGTGGGTCTACTCTTAAGGATATTTATAGCCTAAAATTACCACTTGAATGTCAGTTCAGCCAAGGCTATATGTAGAACATTGTCATTCTCAGTTAGATGATTTCTGTGCATCATTTTTGCCCTTTGTGCCACCTCAGAAATGTTTGTTCTTGGTCCCGTATGGTGTTAAAAATTGCTCTGCGCAAGAATGGGATAACAACAGTATTTGATTAGGTAGTTCTCATTCCAAAAATATCGTTCTTAAGTGTTTGTAAGAATATCTGCTTTGTTTTGCAAAAACTTTATTTATTAAAATTTCTTCTGGGATTTATGTAATATTTTTGTTCCCTGTGCAGTCTCAGAACAGAGTGTTCTGCGTGGTTCTATTTATAAAGGTATTTATTGCCCAGAACAGGCCCTTGAAGAGAGTTATTCTTAGTTAGTTGTAACCTGTGTATCATTTTGGTCCCCTGTGCTACCTCATAATCACATGGGCTGAACCATTACTGCTGTTAAAAAAAATGGTTCTGGACCAGATTGGTTAATGACTATACTACTAATTGGTTTTCATTACCCTGAGGACAATATTTTAGTAATGAAAACTGATTGGTAACACACTTTCATTAACCAGTTCCGGCCTATAACTACTTTCTAACACATCCATAAGGACCCAAAACACAATTTTGACATGGCCTAGGGGACAGAATTTATTCATATAGCATATTACTAAAGTATCATCCTCAAGGTAATGTGCTATATGGATAAATTTCATCCCATAGCCTGAGATACTTCAGAACTGTATGCTCTCACAGTGCACTGCTAATTGCTTCTCATTGCTAAAATAGTGTCCTTAACATAGAATGCTATATATATAAATTTTGTTCCCTGCACCATTTTGAAACTGTTTGTACTGGGTCCGTATTTTTGTTCAAAAGTGCTTCTGGGCCAGATCAAGCTCTAATCATGTTTTCAGTCCATTCTTATTACTAAAATATTGTCCCTAACTGTGTGTAACAGTACCTTGTTGGTTTTTTGCCAGAATTCTATTTATTAAAATGTCATCGCAGTACCTCTGCTGATGACTGCCAGCATGTATCCTAAAACTGGTATTCTTCAGGATCTTTACAGATTCTTTTTACTCTTACTTAATCCCTCCTCTCTGTCACAGCATCCCCATAAATTATTTAAGATCATTCTTGTTCTAGGGAGAAGCTTGCATCTCCACAAGAATAGCTCCTATAGGGCTCTGCTGTTAAAAGTTAATCTCTATCCCTGACAGTATTGATATGAAATTGAATACTGTGTTGATGGATACCCTAGGCTATGTCTACACTAGCAAATTAGTTTGAATTAAGAAGCCTTAATCTGAACTAGTTTGAATGCTGTCTACACTAGGTTTTGCCTAGTTCAAACTAAAAAAAAATTTTTAAGCTTAGTTCAAACTAGTTAATTCGGCTGGTTAATTTGAAGTAACTGCTGAGTTTGAACTAATTTGCATATTTAGGTATAACTAGCACAATGTAGACTTGCTAGTTTGAAATAAATAAGTTCGAACTAGCGGTTAGTCTGAGCTAACCATGTTTTTTAGTTTGAACTAACCATGCTTTCCTAATTCAAACTAAAAGTTAGCTCAAACTAAAAAAATGCGCTTAGTTCAAACTAACTTTCTAAGATTTGAAGTGCAGAGCCATAGCCATAGAGACTAAAATAGGGGTCTCAAACACGCAGCCCATGGGCCACATGTGGCCCTAGGAATTACCACCTTCAGCCCTCAACAGAGCTGGAATTCAGGGAGTCCCAATCCCTGCAGTCCACACCCCACCAGCAGGGAGCCGGCAACTTGGCTGCAGCTGCCTGCTTCCCACCCAGAAGTGTTATCACAGTGCTTCCGGGACAGGCCATGCCTGTGCCCCCACCCACAACCCCTTCACCCCGCTCGGGCCAGAAGTGTTTCTCCCAGCCTCTGGGCTGGACCTCCCCACCTCTACTGTGGAGCAGCCAGACCTTTCTGAGCTGGCGCTGGCCTGTCCCACACAAGGCAGGACCCGGGTGGGGCAACCCCTGCTGACAGTGCGGCTCAGCCAGCTGGGGTGCCAGTGGTGGCGCAGGGCTGGCTCCGGGTGATGGCTTGGGGTCCATGGCCACAGCTGAGGCACCAGCTCCTGGGATGCAGCTTAGAGCTGGGTTATGACTGCTTGGGTATGTCTACACAGCACTTTTATTTCGAAATTACCCTGGTTATTTCGAAATAAAAGAAATTAGGTCTACATGACGTTTTCTTATTTCGAAAGGATGGATCCCATCCTTTCGAAATAAGAACCATTGTTTCGAAACAGGTTAAACCCCGATTTTTTTCGAAACGGCTGTTATTTCAAAATGGTTATTTCGAAATAAGGCCGTTTAGACATGTTGTTTTGAAACAACACCATTGTTTCGAAACAACTATTTTGAAACAACAGGTCCAAATGGCCTTATTTCGAAATAACCATTTTGAAATAACAGCCTTTTGGATTGCAGGCTTTCCCTTAATTCAAATTAACATTTTGTTAATTCAAATTAACTTATTTCAAAATAAGGACTTTATTTCAAAATAACTCATTTCGAAATACTTATTTCGAAATAATGATGTGTGTCTAGACATAGCCCTTGTCTCCCCTCAGGGCAGGGCTGGCTCAAGGGGTTGTGGCGCTCCAAGCTCATTTTGATTCCCCCCCCATCTCATTCATGGAGGTTGAAAACAGTTTTCCAAAGTGCATAAATCTCCAGTGTCTGCCTACAGAGGGATTTAAAGTGCACTCTGCCTACATGACCTAAGCTGCAGGGTGACTAACAGTGCCTGAGCTGCTAGGAAAGAGTTGAAGAGGTGGGAGCCAGCCTGATCTCCAGGGGGGCTAGGCACCCCTAAGAACTATCACCTGAAGCCACGTCTGTCTCTTGCCTCATAGTAGAGCTGGCCCTGCCTCAGGGGTTAGGGTTGCCAGCAGCCCTTTCCATTTCTGTCTTTCTTTCTATCTGTTTGTCTTTCTTTCTCCTCTTTTTTCTGCCTTTCTTTGTCTTTCCTTCCTTCCTTTGTTCTTTCTTTCTTTCCCGTTTCCTTCCTTATTTCTTTTTTCTTTCTTCTTTTTCTCTTCCTTCCTTCCTTTTTCCTTCTTTCTTTTCTCTTCCTTCTTTCCTTGTTCCTTCTTCTCTTTTCCTTCCTTCCCTTTTTTCTCTTCCTTCCTTCCCTCCTTCCTCCCTTCCCTCCTTCCCTTCCCTTCCCTTCTTTTCTTTTCTTTTTTCTTTTCTTTTCTTTTCTTTTCTTTAAAAAAAAAACTTTAAGAACTTTATTTTAATTTTAAAAGCTTTCTAAAAGTTACATTTCAATTAAAATTCTTACAAATTCAATCAATTAAGTCCAATTAATTAATCACTTTGAAGTCAATAAATTTTTTTAAGTTAATTTTAATTAAATAAACTGGTGGCCCTGCTCCATGAAAAGGTTTCAGTAATACAGCCCTTAAGCCAATATCCCAGCCCTCATGTGGCCTTTGTGGCAATTTGAGTTTGAGACCCCTGGACTAAAACATTCTTGGCTTAACATGTCTAAGGGCTAGGAGTTCAGGACCTGTTGCGGGGCACTGCAATATCAGAGCACACAGTGCCCCATTGTGACAAAAGACTAATGATCTGCTGATCATACTGACTAATTTTATAAGCTAAACAATTGTGGTAGAGAAGACACAATTCTCTTTTGATTTTTCCTCTATCTGCTCCATTGCTGTGGGCTCTAATTGTCCATTGCTATGTTTACCAAGGAGATAGCATTTTGTTCCCCCTTCTTCCCACTTGGTATCTTTTTGGCCATGTATAAAACTGATTTCCCTAGCTGAAAACTGCCTCCTATCTAATCTATCTTTCTATCTAATTCTACCTTCACGGCTAGCGATCTTTCCTTAGACACTAGCATATTTCGGACTCTCATACAATGCAGCATCTCTTCCCTGGTTGGTAAATAGCACATGGAACATTTTAAATGGGGTGTGGATCTTACATTTTCTGTGAATGATGAATAAAAGTTATTACTTCACTCACCTTGTGTCTCTGAACAGCACAGAGGGAGATGAAGTGCATGGTAGAAGGAATAATCTGAACTTCCAATGCACATATCTAGGTCATATAAACTAACTGCCCAATAATCTGGTCACTAATAATGGACAGCACCATCAGCAATGTGACTTCTATTTAGCTCAGCAGAACTGTAAGAAACGTCGCTGTCTATGTATGCATAGTTAATGCTATAGTTTAGTACCATACTTGCAAAGAGCCACCAGATGTCAGCAGATGCATACAGTTACAACAATCCAAGAGGAACACCCATGAAGTTAAAAGGCTTGCAAAAGTTCATCTACCTAGAGCAACTATAGGGAAATGCAACTATTGTTTTTTTTCTCATTCAGTCCTATGCTAACGCTAATCTGAAGGTCCAGCACTATAAAACACAAATTCAAAGAATGAGATAACCTATAAAACAGCTAGCTACCAATCATTTCCCTACAGCCACCCTGGGACAATGAAAATGACTGCCAAACACTACCTCCCATGCTCAAATGTATTATGAACACTGTACGTGGCTTACAATGAACATCCCTGTGAAAAGGTGCAGAAATCACAGCATTTTTCAGATAAAAATACAACCATCCATTAATTTTTTAAAAAACTTTCTATACTCTGCAGGGGCAGTTGCAACCTGTTCTCCTGTACACTTGCTTTTCAATTAGCAACTATATTTGCATGGAGGGTTGTTTATATGGAAGCAAAGATGAATTAATCAAAGCAGGGAACATGATGTTTGCATAAAATTCTGGCCACATTCTTCCAACTCAGCAAATAACATCTTTGATACAGTGCTTTTTTTGTTTAAAAAAGAAAGGTGGTGGTACTCGGCCAGGGACCTGGGGTCGCCGACAGGGATAGAATAGAATAGAACCATAGGGTTGGCAAGGACCTCATGAGATCATCAAGTCCAGCCCCTGACTCTTGAACCCAGGACTGTCTGCACATTAAGCAGAGGTGCTAGCCACTACACTATTTATAGGGCTTTAGCAGGAGCCAGTGCCACATCGCTGTGGAAGAAAGGTGTTGGTACTCAGTTCCCCTGACTACCATCTCGCACATGCACGCACACACACAAAGTGCCTGTACTCAGTCAGCACCCCTGAGTTCTGTCACAAAAAAATCTCTGGTCTGATACATACTCAACCAACAGGCAAGATGAATGCCCTTCCGAACTTTGGGAAACGGGGGGCAACAGTCATTTCTATGGAACGATATAAAGAAAAATTAGTCCCTATGATCTCAGACCTTTCAACACATCTAAATATCAATGCACAAGGGATAAAAGATATTCACTTGGGGACTGCAGATGAAACTCAAGTCTCAAGTGTTAAACTAATTTTTTCACTTTGCATACAAGATACAGAGTCCCCAGTGTCTACAGTTACATCTGCAACCATGAGAGAATTGAGTGGTCTGCAAGAAAGCTGAAAAACACTACTCAAGGCTGACCTCTTTAAACAGCTATCAGAATATATGGAATTTGTGCTACCTTTCAAGCTTTTCCAATGACCTGGACATCCCATTGTCTTCTGCCACTTGCATTATTTGGCTAAGTCTTTACTGCAACAAGTTGTAGAATAACTTTGCTTTCTAAAAATTATAGACAACTTTCTAACACAGAAGGTATTGCAGTCAACACACAAATTCTCTTCTGGACTTCACTGTGCTGAATAAAGAGGAATTAACCACTAAATTGGAAGTTAGTGGTGTCTATGGACCAGTGATCAAATGCAATAACATTTAATGCGGGCAAAGAGAGGACAGTCCCAACCAGTAATAAGTATACCTGGAGCTTCAAAAGGGCAAATTCCCCAAAGCAGATGAAAATTTGAGTGAAATTAATTGGGAGGGACAACACTGAGGATTTTTTAAAGTCTACCAGGAACAAAAGAAACCTTAACAATGGTACAGGCCCATTATTAGATGGCGATGGTAGAATTGTTAATGATACCTACAGAAAGAACAGAAATATTTATTGAACACCTCTGCCTAGATGAGGGTGATAAGTATCTTCTTGTCGATTAGTAAGTGAGGATATTTAACAACAGCTAGGGATAAACATTTGTAAGGCGGGCTTAGAAGCTGTGTGTAACAGCTTCTGAAGGGGGGGGGGCAACTCATCTCCATGGGTCCTGTATTAGCATGGATACAAAAAAGCACAATTAAATGATGAGCATACTTGATGCAGGGGCATAGTGGGTAATGGTATTTGGGGTTAGTTTGCTCACAAATCTATCAATATCTGTAATTCTACTAAGGGGAAATATGAAATACTGTCTTTTTGTCAATTGCTACTCTATGTTTGTTGCAAATCTGTCTGACTTAGTTAAAGGGTAAAAATGAGTCTTGTAGGAAAGGCGACTGCATGTTTCAGCCTGAAAGAATTTGAAAGAGATGGGGGATGGGGTTTGAGGCTAGTTTAGCCTCTCTTCCTGTTGCTTCCCCTGTCTTTTAATAGCTATGACTAAATCTTCTGGGGCTTTTGTCATTTAGATAGAGATAGCTTTTTACACCTACTTAAGAGCTGGAATCACCAGGGAGAAGAACAAACTTTCTCTAACTAGAGAGAAATTTCTCTGAGCTGAGATGGGTGGAGCCAGCAGATAGTGCCAGTGGCAAGCTGGGCAACATGAGTGACTGGAGGGCAGAGTTGGTGGACAGTGGGTGGAGCCAGTGGACAGTGAGAAAGGCCAGCGGCAAGCTGGGTGGTGTGAGTGACCAGTGGGTGGAGCTGGTGGACAGTGGGTGGAGCCAAGGAACAGTTCTAGAGGATGGAGGTGAGTGACCAGTAGATGGCGTCGGTGGGCAGCTGGCATGAAAGACGCTCCCTACGTACCCTAGGGTTGGTTGGTCACCTAGTTAGCACTGATTTTCCAGATCAGTGCCAGTTTTGCCATTAAGTTTGTATGTTCTGTTATGCGGTGTTGGTTGTTGGGAACTTTGCTCTATACTAATTTTTCTAGATTAGTGCTGATCTCTGTTATTTGGCCTTTTGCATTTTTGTTTTTACTACTATTAAAAGTTCTGTTTACTACACTCAGACCCGTGCTTGAAAGTGGGGAAGCCTTACCCCTTTGGGGTCCCCAGGGAACAGTGCAGGATTCCCCAGAAATCTGGGTGGGGGCTCAAGCCAGCTGGTGGTGTTACACTAATGGGAAACCCCTAGATATAGAACCTGGCCCTTGTCCTGCCAGCCCACCCTGGCAGAAGGGTTACACATTTTTAAATCAGCAGACTCTGATATCTTGCATCTAAGAGAGTTAAGTGAGGAGATTTCTGGCCTACTAATGCTGGTGTCCTTCTCTCCTCCATGCAGCGTGGGACATGGGTCATTTGCTGGTGGCTTCTCTGTAGCTTGAAGTCCTTAAACCATGCTTTGGGAACTTCAGTGACTCAATCATATGTTAGATGTCTATTGCAGGAGTGGGCAGGAGATTCCATGGCCTGGATTGGGCAGGAGGTCAGACTAGATGATCATATTCATCTCTTTTGACCTTGAAATATGTGAATCTAATTTTTAATAAACCTGAAGATACTGTGGAAAATTCCACAAGACTGGAAGAGTGCTAATGTGACAGTGTTTAAAAATGCAGGTAAGTTGACCCAAATAACTATCAGCCAGTTACCCTGACATCAATTCCAGTCAAAATAACAGAGAAATTTAAATGGAACTCAGTTGCTGAAGAACTGAAAGAAAGGAAAATAATTTTATGGCCAGTCAGTATGGCTTTCTGGAAAACTGGTCTTGTCAAACCTGATTTCATTTTTTGAGTTTGCAAGTTTAGTTGTAGATGAAATAAATCTAGAGTTTTGTATTTGTCTTTACCACACAAAAAAATCAGCATTAGGCAGTATCAATAAAGCACACATTAAAGGGATTGAGAGCTGGCTAACCAACAAATCTCTAAGTAGCTGTCAATGGGGAATCATCAAATGGGGGTGTTTCTAGTGGGGTTCCGCAGAAGTCAGTAGCAGACCTGATGCTATTCAATATTTTAATCAGTGATCTGGAAGTAATTTTAAAATCACTGCCAATAAAATTTACAGCTGATGCAAAGACTGGCAGAGTGGCAAATAATGGCAGGACAGTCATCCAGAGCTATCTGGATCCCTGGTAAGCTGGGCCCATTCAGTGAAACAAAATGTGTTTTAATACAGCTGAATGCAAAGTGATGTATCTATGAACAAGGAATGCTGACCATAGCTGCAGAATAGGGGATTGTATCCAAAAAAGATTTACAGGGCACAGTGCATAGACCACCAAACGTAAGCTCCCTGGGTGATGATGTGTCCAAAAACGTTGATGTGATCCTTTGTTGTATAAAGAGAGAAGATGTGACCAGGAGCAGAGAGGTGATTTTACAATGTTGGTGAATATGATACTGGAATACTGCACCCAGTTCTGGATCTACATTTTAAACAGGATGTTGAAACACTGAAAAGGGTGCACAAAATAGCCACAAAATGATTCAAGGAAGATTGGTAAAAAATACCCTAAGTGAGGGGCTCAAAGAGCTCAACTTGTTTAGTTTCTCAAAAAGATTGAATGGTATCTTAATGACAGTGAATAGATGCCTTCATGGGGAGAAAATACCAAACATTACAGGGCTCTTTAATCTAGCAGCAAAAAAACATTAAAAAAAAAAAAAAAAAGGCAGTGCCTGGAAGCTGAAACCAAACATATTCAAGCTAGAAAATAAGGTACACATTTTTTCATAGTGAGGTTGATTAATGACTGGAGCAGCCTCCCCAGGGAAGGACTCTCCATCTCTTGAACTCTTCAGTCAGGTCAACACTGGCTGCCTTTCTGGAAGATCTGCTTTGGTTAAATGCATTATGGTGCTCAGTACTGGGGTAACTGGATGAAAGTCTCTTGCCTTTTATATCGGAGGTCAGGCTGAGTGATCTGACAGTCCCTTTGGACTTATCTATGGATGTTAGACTACACCAAAGTTCTGAATACTAGCTCCTAAGAGTGCAGTCTGAGACACCCTGATGTTGATGAATGCTCATAAGTGAAAGAAATACTCATTAAATATTGAATTAGGCTGTTAAATGCTGAGTCACCAGATCATAGCCCAGGGCTGCAATATTCTTCTGAAGATGGCACAAGCCTAGCTGAGACAAATAAGAATCAAATTATGCACTGGAGCCTCTGAGGGTAACGAGATATGCTGAAAAGGTGCATTATTTGATAGTCTAAACTGCTTGCATCTTTTTAGTATCAGCAAGGAAATCATCTCAAATCAGAGACGGAGAAAATGCTGGTGTTTCCCAGCAACCTGGCAGCAACATTCAGATCCAGACACATTAATGTCAGAACTCCCGGTGCACAGAATGTAATCACCGTTATTTGATGACTCAGTCCACCACAGGCCTGAGCTCATACTGCTCACATAACATGGATCTCTCAACCGAAGGGGCCGTGCACCACACCTGTGGAAGGAGGCTGTGAACCACAGTACAACTGGGGTAATTCTTCCAAAACATGTATATGGTAAAGCTGGCAAGTGACTGATAAAGTTTCAAAAACTGGTGACTCTGAAATGGTGTTTGGGTTGTCTTATCTGCAAACTGTTTTGAAGAGGGGTCCCTAGTGCTCACAAAGGGCCCTCCTTGCTCATTATCAATGTTCATTGTCAAACAAACGAGTTTTTTCCAACAACCAAATCCATTATAAAGGGAGTCCTTCCTATCTTAGTGCTAACAACACAGTTTGTCAATTTAAGTTTCTTGCATTAATCTTATAACAGTCCTGAATCAGGGCATGTCTACAATAAAGTCTTTGGTTGACTTAGGTTAGGTCAATTGACAAGCATTGGATTTATTACTGTGAGGTTAATGTCAATGCCCCCCTCTTTCTGTCAGTGATGCAGGTTCTCACCAGGAGCACTTTCACAGACTGAAGATGGGCACTGTGGTGGGCTGAGAGCCAGACTTCTCTGCTCCACACAACTCCCCGTCAAGAGCCCATCTAGGAACAGGGGTGGAAGCTCCCCAGCACTTCTCGCATTCATCTGGGAGACTCAAACCTGGCTCAGAACCAAGAGTGCGAGGTTGCAGGGTGGGTCTGAAGTCAGGATTTTCAGTGATGCCGAGATCATTGCAGGAAGTGGGAGCTGGGACCCCAGAGGGCCGCTGGGCTGTGTACTAAGCGTGAGAAGTTAACTTTAAGTTGAAATTGTAGTCGGATATCTGTTTTTAAAATTCACTCTTCCTTTTAATGAACACAGAATGGGTAATATAATCTTGGGAACCGAACACTGGTGTTTGCAGGCAAGCCACACCATACTCTTTTCTGCAGCAGCAAGATAAAACAGTCTCCCAAAGTAAAGCTACAAGGACACCTGCTCTAACTATTGCAGCCATTATTGGAAAATAAGTACTGTCCTTTTTATTTCTGTAACATCAAAATTGAATCTGGGAGTTCCTTGCACATTTGGCTGAGGACAAGAGATCTGGTTTTCTTTTCCTACAGTGGCATTTTTTTGTATGTGGAACTACATTTATTCTTATTCATGTCATACATTGGCTTGATTGTTCATTCTTGTCCAGAAGTAACTATGCACATTTAAAACCACATAAACTCCAATCAAGTGAACTTTTGTTTGCTCACAAAAACATCTTCCAGGTTGTATAAAAAAACGGTGCATAAGTCTGTGAGGACATGCATTTTCCAAGGGGGGGTTTCACCATGTTTTTTCACCTTTTTTAGCTCTTTCATGGAATCAACAATGATTTCCTCTCTCTGGTTCTGAACATTAGCTTATAGCAGGTCACAGGATTGTGCCTTAACCCCAAACACTGATGATAAATGGAGCCACCAGAATGTCCATACCACATTACATTGCACTCAAGAAATTTGCGCAAAATAATTGCACCACTCTCTTATACTAGTTTGAGATATATATAACTTGGAGACACAGAATATCTGTTTGTCCTAACAGTTTTTGACAGAGTTCATTATAACTTCCCCATTTCATCAACACCATTTTCCAGGGTGCAGTGATTTGATTTTTTTTTTTTAAATCCTCACTTCTCTCATTAATAATTTTGTTTGAACCTGGAGCTGGTTTATTCCAAGAATCTCCACTCACTCGTTCCCCATGTTTGATATGTAGTCTCTGATTTTAGGGATAGGGCATTTCAGAAGCATTATCCTCAAAAGCTGCACAAGTCCATTGCTCATTCTTTGGACTGGCAGAGACATGACACAATCCTGCTGACTCATGGGGTGCCCACATACCTATGTGCTTTCCCTGGTTCCATAATCACAAGATATAAAAGCATTACATCACCTACAGTTCAGACATGTTACAGATAGAACCCTCAATTTTCACACCAATGTATTTACTTACAGACTGTGATCATGCCACCCCTTAATCTTCTCCATGTTAAACTCAACAGGCAGACTCCAGGAGTTCAATCACTATAAGGCATGTGTCTTCTAATCCTTTAATCATTCTCATGGCCCTTCCTTGAACCCTCCCCAATTTGCTTACTGAACTGTGGCCACTAGATCTTGCCAATCTCTTCCAGGAGCTGTCACAGCAGTGCAAATAGAGCTGAAGGAACCTCTCTATTTCTACTTGAACTTTCCCTTTTTATTCATCCCAGGATTCCATTAACCCTTCTGGCCACCACACTGCAGCTGATATGGGACATATATTTACAAATGAACATCACCTGGTTTCAAGTTTTGTTTTGGAGCCTATTGCTGTATCAAATGAGTGCCTCTCAGACTAAACTGAGATAATGAGGTTTAGGGCTGCCAACATCTGAGGGTAAAAAAATGGCCAGTAGCCCCTATGCCCACACCCACCCACCCACCCACAAAACCTACAGCAAACTATAGCTAATTATCACTAAAAATTTCTGGAGAGCCATGCTGGACACAAACACACGTGTTTGTTCTTTTATCATTTTTCTTACCTTATTCCAAGATAAATGTTTTCATACTTAGTCATACTACCTCTTAAGTCCACTTTTTGAGTTTGTATTTATTGTTTAATTTTGCTGCAGCCAGCAAAATATTTTTAATGGAGCTGTCATGAAATTCCACACACAGGTCACTGTTCTCTTTTGACTAAGTCTATGCATAGACAATTGCTTGCATCAGTTCACAAAGAGACCTTTATCTTCTATTATACCAGGTGTGGCAATGTGGAATAGTCAGAACTTCTTATACAAAGTCTCTCCATGCACATGCAATTTCATAATCTCATCAAACAAAGGCATCTACTTAAGGCTGAAGCCAGATAAGTGACCTAGCAGAATTCTTAAAAACACAAAACAAAACCAAAAAACCCAAACCATTTCTCCAGATTGGCCATTGAACTCTTGTAAATGACCTTGGATTCCATTTTGAACTTTTATTGAGGTTCCCTGGGCAAAGCTCTGTTCGCACGGTAACCAAAGATCTCAACATTTTTTCTGTTAGTCGGCTGACTTCTAACATAACATAATAATGTTCTGTGGCATTCATAGCGTCCTTTTCAAGAATACAGATAGGCTTCTGAAAGATGGCCGTGACCAAACACAAAAACAAGATAGGTGTTGCACATGTGTCAACATATCACTTAACCAGTACTTCTGATTGCCAATGTATCTCCAAATTAGACTGCAGCACTTTGATTCTCCAGGCTGCAACAAATACAAGGGGATGAGTTCCCTGTGCAGCAGCAGCCTTTCAACTGCATCAAAGAGGCTTAAGCAGCAGTTTGGGACATGGAAAAGGATTCTAAAATATTTTGCTGCATGAAATCCAAATACAACTTCAGGCACCTGATTCTTTTGCACTGCATGAAAACTCTTTAAAAGCTTTTAAAATCAAACCTCCCACATCAAAGTTGAATACTTCTGTGAAATTTTTGGTGCGTTGCGCAGGTCATGGCAGTTGCGATTAGCCTGTAATATATATATTTATACTGCTTTCAATTAAACCAAACCAGAGCAGTTCTTACCATAATCCATTGATGAATTGTCTGCTCCATATGTTTTTCAGGTGCAAACCACAGTTATTCACAGCACCAGTTCTACATTTTGTAAAAATCGGATGATTCATCTGGCACCTCATAAAAATCCGAAAGGGCACTGTTCATGCCACTTGCAACATCGAAACAACAAAAACCACCACAACATATGAGCAATTGGGGAAGGGTGGGGGGCAGTTTCCTTCACTTGAAACAACTGTAGCAACAGTAAATGGAAAATGTCTTGCTTTTCATTTTTCAACAGGACTTCCCACAGAGAACAGCCCAACTGTGTTTCCCACCAGACCTTCTATTATTGTTCTTTCTAGCGTCATCATGCTTGCCAAAAAGGAATCTGAATGCAGGTGCATGCATAGCTAGTTTGCCGCCAAAGTCAGGGGCACTGGAACAATTTTTATAGTAGTGATGTTGAAAGAGAAAAACCACGAATTCGGTATTATTAATACTTCCAGCAAGGGGGTGCTGGTCCATTATGCTAGCACCCAAAGTTCCAGCACCCCTGGCCACAGTCCATTGACAAATAACCGTAACAATATGCATGTGAGGTAATACACAGTCCCAACGTCCCCGCAAAGCCAATACCCAATGTGTGTGTGAGGGAATGTCCAGTCCTGATGCACCCCCCAAAGACAATGGGCCAGAACTCATCCCAAACAAAACTTAAATAACAATCCAAATTTACAGTTAGAACATTTTCAGTTCACCCTCTACTGGCTTCTGTCAATCAGGGCCTCACCAAATGAAGACTGACTCAGGTTAAAGGAAACCATAAATATTTTATTAACATTGAGTGAGAGCATCGGCAAGCCTGAACTCTGAACCCAAAGGACAATGATGCAGTGGCTAGGAAAATAAACAAAGGATGAGAAGGAGTACAACTCATGCCTCCTGGCTGTCTATCTACAGGAGAGGTGAGATGAGCTGAAGGTTTGGATGATTTAGGATTAAAGGGGATCAGGATGATGAAGCTGATGACAGGAACCACCAGAAACACAGGATCACAGAGGTACAGGAGTGACAAAGGTGAGAGACAGGAACAACACATGCCAGGATGGCTCAGCACACAAAACAGGAACCACAATGATGGACCAATGAGGGAATAGCTCCATCACAACAGGATCTGGCACAACAAAGTACAACAGCTGCAGGGTCACAAGAAGAGGACAAGCCTGAATTGACTGAGGGCTGCCACCTGGGCAGACAGGGACTGTGGGAAAGTTCCCAGGTGATTCTTAAATAGGACAGCATCCACCAATCACAGCTCTGTCTTTTTGCACTCAGCTTGCAGCCTTTGCACATTGCACACCAAGTTTATGCACACAACACTGGGGCTGTTTGCAAACATCCCCTACTTTGCTGCATCCCTGGCACCTTAGATTTTGCATGCAGCACTGATGGGCTAACCAATGCATGTTAAACATACCAAATCCATGAGTCAGGAAAAAAAATGCCAACCCTAAATTAATGATCCACCAGAATCTAGTAGAAAACATCTTAAATAAGTTCAGGTACACCCTGAGAAGGATTTTTCACCCATTCAGATCCCTGGCCCAGCTCTCTGGCTGTGCGCAGCATGGTAGTGCACCAGCTATGGCTGGTCACGATGGAAACTTCTTGATGGTGGTTCTGATCTTTCATTCACCAGCAGGGATTCTTGGGCACATCAAGTGCCAAATCTCCTAGTGCCATCACCAGACCTGCTGGCAGGGCTCTCTTGTTCTTACCAGCTCTGTGTAACTATTGCTACCCCTTCTCAGTGATGGCAGATGGGCTCTGCAACAGAATGCTACCCCATAACTTGAACAGTCAGGTTTCTAGCAATATTAGGAAAGCATTGGCAGGCTGTGGGAGAGCTCGGCTGTCTCCTGTCTCTGAACTTCGTGCTGCAAAGACGGCTCTCAGTGCAGGGCATGTGTCAATCACTGGCTGCTTGCAAATTGCACTGTCATGGGTGCCGCTCCTAATGGATGCAGTGTTATTCCTCACCTTGACTAAACAGCCAAATTCAGAACCAGTGGAGCTTCCGCTGCAGCTGGTACAAACCAGAACTCAGTGAGCTTCCGGACTAATGGTGATGGTGTGTCTGAGTTAGTGGGGAGAGATCCCCTGCCTTACTACTGGTATTCACTCAAGACATTTAAAACAGAACCAATGCTTTTGAGTGCCTCTAACAGGAAAGGCAGCAAGGGCCTGTATAAAGGCATTTCAATCCCCTTCCTCTCTCACTCCCTTATCACTTCTGCCTGATGCTCAGAATCTGGGGAATGCCAAATGGGCTGCAGTCAACAACCAGAAAACTAAAGGAGGAGGAGCTTTCCAATACTTCTTTCTTCCATGTGAGTTTCAGTTTCATGAACCCCCCTAAAATCCACCAAAAAAGCCACATGAGCTTGTAAATTGGTGGGTCAGATCTGAGGTTAAAGGAAGATTTCTGTGAAATTTCAAGTGCCTTGAACTAAGGGTTCCTAGTCCTTCTCTTTCCTCCCCACACAACCCTCATGCTCCTCTAAGCTGCTTATAATACTGCTCCCCACCTGGCCTCCTCCACATCTAGGTGCATCACCACACAAGGTCTTGGGTGGGGGAAGGGATGGGGAAGCAAGTTTCTGGAAAGACATGAGACTTTCTGGAAGTTGCCAGCCGCAGAGAAGTGCTCACAGAAAGCAAGGCAGAAACACTGGCCCAGGTACTTAAGCACCTAACTTTGACTGATTTAATGGCAATTAGGCACACACACACACTTTTGAGGATCTGGGCCATTAGCACTTCTCTGCCTTGTCCACCCCAGGAACCTCCTGGGATGTTGCCATGGGACAGGCATGGCCAAACTGCGGCTTGGGAGCCACATCTGGCTATTGAATGAAAAAGTGTGGCTCACGGAAGAACATCAGCAAATCAGTTTAGCAGGTAAAAGCATATGGCTATATGCCTCAGTGCAGCTCTTGAAGGTTTAATAATCAACTTGTACAGCTCTTAAGTTCCATAAGTTTGGCCACCCCTGCCATGAGGTGTTCTATTGCCGAGAAATTGATAATTCACCTCATGGAAATAGCGGAGAAGTGCTCAAGCATGCTCCCCTCACCTAACACAGCATTACAAGGAAGCCACTCACACAGATGAAGATGTGTCCCTTGGCTGATTTATGAAGGACACGACCCTACCTCTGTGTGGGTAAGATTCCAGGGCCAGAAACCAAAGGTACCAAGGTACAGGGGCAAGTGGCTAAATCTCAACAGATTCCTAAAGTTTAAGGCCAAAACAACCATGAAAACATCTACTCTGACTAAACAGCACAGGCCATTATATTTAACCCCTTTACCCCTGTACTGAGGCCAGTAACTCATTTGGCAAAACGATCTTCTGGAAAAGCATCGAGTCTGCCTCCGACAACACCAGACAATGGGGAATCCACCATTTTGCTTTGGAGTTTGTATCAGGGCTAAAGCACCTTCTCCATTAAATGCATGTGTCTGATTTTGAGTTGGAATTTGGCTTCAGTTTCCAGTTACTGAATCTTGTTCTGCTTTTCTCTGCTAGATTACAGAGCCCTTTAACGTCCTGTTTTCTTCCTCCTGAAGATACTTATGTACTGGGATCAAGCCAACTCTCAATATTCTTTCTAAGTTTTTATTACATTGGCACTTTTGTCAGACAAACTTTTGTTGGTCATGGGTATGAAAAAAACACTCAGACCAATACAAGTTCCATCACAAAAGTGCCAGTGGGGATGGTGCTATGCCAGCAGAAGACGCTCTGCCGCCAACGTAGCTATTGCCAATCATTGGAGGAGGTTCAATAATGCCAGCTAAGGAACTCTTTCTCTTCAGCATAAAGCAGCTATACAGGAGACCTTAAAGCTCGGCTGCTGTAAGTTCTGCAGCATAGACAAACTGATAAGCTGAACAGACTGAGCTCTCTATGTCCCTCTGAGGCTTTTTCTCCAGTCCTCAAAATCATTTTTGTGGCTCCCCTCTGCAAACTCTCTAATTCTTTGGCTTTCCTTTAAAATGCACACAGAACTGTACCTAGGATTCCAGTATGAGGGCAGGCAATTATCAGTAGTGCTATAATACACTGCTCTCCTGTCAGCATAATTAGGCCACTGTAATTTGCATCATTCTGGGGTGTCTTTTTTAGTGCCATCAGGGACGTAAGTTAGATTGACTTAAGCAGTAGCATAGGCCTCCCTAGACTCACCAGGCCACATACAAAGGTAAAATAACCTTCCTACTCCTGTTCTTCTGTGCAACATCCAAGGGTAACATCAGCCCTTTTTGACACAGGATTACACTGGGGGTTCATGCTTGGTTATTTGCCCACCACGACCCCCTACAATCAAAACCTTCACAGATTCCTTGCTTCTGTCAGGATGTCTTGGAGCCCTTACTCCTAAATCTGTAACTTTGCATTTGGCTGCATTAAAGAATATTTTGTTTGAATTAATTACCCCAGCTTGCCAAGCAACCCTGACCACTCTATCCTCATGATTTACCACCCTGCTACTCTGTGCTCTCTGCACATTTTATCAGCAGCAACTTTGGATTTACTGAGATCACTAATAAAATGCTGAAGTGTTGAGCCTAGTATCAATTCCCGTAGACCCATTTGTGGACCCCCCCAATGACTACTTTTTGAGACTGGCCCGATAGCCAGTTATTAATCCATATAATGTGCTTTGATATTGTATAGTGCTATTTGTAATCAGTGTCTTCTAGTACAAACTCAAACATTTTAGCTCATTCTATGCATAGTATATCTACACAGTTACGCATATCCACCAAACTCGTAATTTCATCAAAAAAACAGAATCAGGTTTGTTTGACAAGTCCTGTTTTTTGCAAAACCATGTTGATGGCATTAAACAATATTTCAGTTGCTTAGCTGCTAATTGAACCTATATCAGCTTTTCCATTATTTCGCCCAAAATGCCCAAAACATTAATAGGCTTACAGTTACTGAGGCAGCAGTGATGGGTGTACAAAGACATCTCTCTGAGTCCCCACTGAATCAGACGTTTGGCAATAAAGTGGGATTTTCATAAAAATCTGGCCCATGAGACTCATTTAGACTCAGGCCACTGAGTCAAACCCAACTCCTCTCTGGACCCTGCAGAAGCTCCACTCAGCATTGTGAGCTAACAGCTGGTATGAAGCGACTGTCACCTATCTGGTACCACTGCAGGAACCCATGGCAGGAGTCCTTGAAAAAAGGCTCCCTGCTGTGAGGAAGCGGCCTAGAGAAAGCACGTACCAGGGGTGAACTCTAACCATCACTCTGTTGCCAATACAAACAAACGAATTTTCAGCCTGCAGTTACCATACCTTGGGAGAAAGGAACAAGCTGTCTTCCTTGCAGTGTGCCTGTCCTCCAAAAACCAGCCCAACACAATGGAGGGCTGATGTCCTCTGCAAGGACTGTAACCACTCTGCTCCGTGGATGGGTAAATGACCCTGCTGCAAGAGACCCCAACTGGAGGTGTGAACATGGATTCTTGGTTTTAGGAAAGTACCAGAGGACTAAGCAGCAGCAAGTATTATGGTGATACAAGAGCTACGGCGTGACTGGTGAGCAGACAGCGTGCACAAGCTTTCCTGAATAATTTGGGATAAACATATTTGATGGAACCATAACTCAAACCAAAGGCAGCACCTACTGGATAAATGATTTATGAACTAAGGCAGCACAGTCCCATGAAGAGAGGACTAGACTGGTAGAGCCCTGCATGGATACAAATACATGGATCCGTATCTGAACTGCATCCGCAAGAAATGATCCACGGATATCCATGCTGTACCTATGGGGGCAGACATAATGTGGATATCCGCATATTTGCAGGGCTCTAGCTCTGTGCAGATAAAAATATGTGGATCCGTATCCGATCTGCATCCACAAGAAACGGTCTGCAGATATCCGTGTTGTATCCACAGATGCAGATATCCGCAGGTTTGCAGGGCTCTATAGATTGGAGCACAGGGGCACTGGTGTTAGGACTCCCTGACCCTGTCCCCTCAGTTCCCAGACACATTTTTCCAGAAAGCAAGAGTCCAATCTGTAGGCAGTCCACAATGGCTTTATTGGGAGTTACATGGACAAGCTTAAAAGCATAACCATTACCTCCAAGCCCTTCACACCGCTCAGGCTTATTACTTTGCATGACACTCTCCTCCTCCTCCAGTTCTAAACTCCTTACACTGACTGACAGAATCCCTTCTCCCCCTACTTTTCTTGATAGCCTTAATTATACCTCTAACTCCCCCTCCCTCAGCACCACCCCCTCCAATATATGGGCAAGTTCAATTCTGGGAGGCAGAAGGGGTTTCAGTACAATCTCTTTTATACCCCACAGGAGGGACAGGGAGCTGGGTCACTTCTTGGCCATGGCTGATTTAAGACCCCAATGTTTCCCTTTCTATTTAATACCTCCCTTGCTTTCCCAGCCTGTTGCTTGGCTTTGCTCTGGCATCTGTCTTGAAGAGAAGTCAAAGCTTTCCCTCATTTTTGTACTCATATTATACTTCTCTGTACTTTGAAACATTTTAACTATATCCTTTAACTACTGTTAAAAAAGAAAAGCCTATCTTACTGCAGGGAGGCAAAAGGACACACAGTCTCTTTGATCTTTGCTAACATGTGCATCTCAGAGACTTTTGCTTTCAGGATGGTACACAGGGTCCAAAAGCAGGACCGGAATACTATCTCAGGTAAATAAGAAGGTCTAAACTTAAATTATATATTTATACCCAAACACCTGGCTTTTAATCACAGTTGCAGTACTCACCCAGATGATTTTCCTTGTTTGTGCCACTATTTCCCTCTTTACCTTTATTGAGCTTGTCTATTTTGAGTGTAAACTTTTCAGGGCATGAACTTAGAGGATGAAATATGAGCACTACTTTCCCCATTCTCCCCCCCCCCCCCTCCCCACTTTCCAATCCCCACATCCTACCCCTCACTCCACACATGATAAACATATTCAGAGAAGAGGACTTTAGTGACAGGAAGGGAGTGAGAAGATCCCACAAGCCTTCTATTGTAATTTTATTAAAAATAAAGCAATACTAGAACCAGGCCTGAAATCATAGAATTCCCATTCCTTTTTATTTCAACAAAAATATCAGTGAACTGGATTCAAGTTAACAGCTTCCAAGATAGAATTTAGGGATCCAAACAACTTCTTTTTTTTTTTTTTTTTTTTTTTTTTTGCACTAAGAAAGGTTCAGTAAGATTGATAGCCATAGCACTGTGGTATTTTAGAGGTAGTTCCAGAACAAAGGAATTTGTTTGCACTTAATACTTCTTTAAAAAATGGTGTTTGATACCATTTCTAGACACAAGACCAGGGTTGTACCAACACAAATAGTGATGTACACAGCCATATGGGAGCAGTACATGACTTGAAGTAAGTCACAAGGGCAATAACCACTTCCCGTACTTCCCGCAAGACCACTGCTCTCACAGTCAAATATGCTTAAATGAAATTTTTAGATCCATTCAGTATGTGAAATCTGCCTTTTGCACTTCTTTCAGTAATAGAGAAAAGCAGCCAATGTCCTTTTTGTGTTTCCATGTACCCAGTCTTTACAAGTCTTCTGTATTCATATACTATCCAACTTCTTTAAGATGTATGGAGCTGAAAAAAAGAATACACAACCAAGATGTGATTTTAGTTCAATTAAACAGGATTAAAAGTTGTTCGAGGCATACAATTTGCTCTGTGCATCACAAAGAAAAAGCTAAACTTGCTATTTGTCTGCAAACTGATTTGATCTCTCGTCAAACAAGGCAAGAACCTGAGCACTAAGTGAGCAAGAATCTGAAGCAAGAAATTGAAAGGCAACCTGCAAAGAAAAAAATGGGTGTGTTCCTCCTCCACCTTGCCTCCAACGGCTTCTTGTAGTGTATGAAGGAGGTCTGATAGTTAAAAGGATTTTGTTTGCTTTCTATGTTATAAATTCAGATTTCTCTATGCTAGATGGCTTCCTGGAAGAGCTGGCAGGATGATAAAATTACAGTGCCAAAAGAAGTACAATTTAGGAATGTGTAAACTAGAAGAGATTTGGCAGTACAGCTATAGTGGCAAACACTCTTAGTGCAAAACAAACAAGGAGCCTGCAGCACTTTTAAAAACTAATGAATTTATTTATCACATGAGCTTATGTGGGAGAAATCCCACTTTGCCAGACACTTAAGAATGAGGAACTTACAGAATAAGAGCAAAATAAATGCAGGGAAATGTAAGTCATAGGATCAGGTCAGACTAAGTCAAAGCAGCTGTCAGATTCAAATAGCCATATTCAGGCAAATGAGTAACAAATCAAAGCTTCAAAGAGAAACTGCAAAACTGGAATTCATATGCAGATTTCACCTTGCCAACTTAGAGCCTAAGAGAGACTATAGGGTTTTTTTTTTTCCCCTTCCATTACAATAGGTAATTTTGCTTCCCCTGCCTCCCTGCTTATTGCTGGTTCTCTACTTTTTGAATGTAAACTGCTCTGATTTGCTGCAACAATCTGACCTGATCCTATGATTTACACTCCCCTGTATTTATTCTGCTCCCATTCTGTAAGTTCCTCATCTTCAAGCACCTGACAAAGTGGAATTTCCTGAACAAAATAAGCTACCCAGCAAATACAGTTTTTGCCAAATAAAAGTCAAACCTATAAAGTAAGCTTCTAGTGCAGGTCTGACCTAGATGAATTTTATTGAGATTGTTAGATTTGCTTGTTAACCATTGTGTAACTTTGGGAGTCTGTCAGTTTCAACACTGATGCCTCTTCAGTTAAGGTGTCGGGACCTGATCATGCAAACTACTCCACAAGCAGACACCTGCATCTGCACAGAACCCCACTAAGTGCATGGACCAGCCTGTAGCTTCCAGGACTGAAGGCCTTCCAATCTTCTTCCGAGGTCCCCAATAAAAAAGGAAAAACAAAACTTGACATTTGTTATTTCTGAGGTTAAAAAAAATAAAGAGACAAAAAAGTGAATCCACTCAGGTCTTTGTACATCATAAAGAAGCAGACAAAACTATCAACCTACTTCTTCCTTTGCAAGTCATCTTTTAACAAGAGCAGCTTGTCTCCCGATACAAAAATATTTCTTTACCCACCAATTACAGGTATGGTGAACTCTTAAAAGATCCTCATTCAATTAACTACCCTGTACACATCAATCCACTACATTTGCAGATGATGCATACAGCAAAACAGTGTTACGTTGGCGCATGTTGTTGTTGTTGTAGCTTGTCAAATGCAATACCAACAAGTCCCAGGGGTGCAGCCGTGTTAGTCTAGTTTAGCAAAAGGTGTCCTGTAGCACTTAAAAGACCAACAGATGTATTTATCGCATGAGTTTTCATGAGCGAAAAATCTCACTACCTGTGATCAATAAACTCTTAGTCTTTAAAAGTGCCAAAGGACTCCTTATTTGAAATACAATACAATAATGGATAGGAACACACTCATGTTAACTTAATGGCTTGAGTTCACAGAAGTAGCAGTTCAGCAGGACAAGCACTGCTCATAACTTCACATGGCAACTCATTCAGTGAAGCATTCACTTCAAAGGCTGAACCAGAATTAAAGATGACAGAATTTGGGAAGCTGTTTTTGAGACTGGAACACCAGGGATGCAACAGGAGAAGCTCAACCTGCAGGAATTGTCTTGGTGCAGCTGTGAGACCAAGATACCCAGGAAAACCACCCTTACACCATGAACATGATAGGGCTGGCCCCAGCTACGAATACCCTACAGCAGGGGTTGGCAACCTTTGCTGACCCCTGTGCCAGTCCTTCCTTCCCAACCCTCAGCTGGTGCAGGTGGCCCCCTCTGCTGAAAACACACGTGGGAGTTGCCTGAATATTCAGGAGTGGTCACAGCTGAAGTGCGAGTGTGTCCTAGGCATGCCACGGAAAAAAGCTGCCCAAAGTGGCTCATCTTGGCGGCGTGCCCAGGGACAGGGATCCCCACGTACGCCATGAAAGGAAGTGGCTCCTTTCAAGGGTTCCCAGGCATGCTGGAAAAAGAAGCTGCCCAAAGTGGATCCTTTGGGGAGCATGATGCTACAGGAAGGAGCCATTCTGGGCAGCTTTTTTGCTGTGGCACACGGAGACATAGTCATGGGGGGACCGCCGTCTCCCAGCTGCACCCGAAGGAAGCTGCCCAGAGTGGCTTTCAATGTCAGGGGTGGCAGTTTCTGGGGTGCCGCAAGCCGCTCTGAATGGGCTCGGGTGCCACCGTCGGAGAAGATGCAGGGCTGACCCCACAAGCAGCACAGCCTGCAGAAGACACATTGATCCCTCTCGCTCTTTTGCCTTCCCAGCCCGTAAATCTTTAGACTCAGCTGCAACAGGCGCTGCAGCCAGGGATTTCCCTAACACCCCCCTACACCCCACCCGAATTTCCCAACGGCCCCCCAGCTCTCAGCTAGTAACAGTACTACGGCTATTTAGGGAGCACCCCCTCCTACACCTCCCCCTGCAGCCCCCTAGTTTCAAGTCCTGAGGAGAACACGAGCTGCACGGAGCCGCCTGGGAACTGCCCGCGCGCGCTGCAGGCCGCCCCGCGAGGCCGGCGGGACACGACACGTGCGCGCGGGAACCTGAGGGGACGGGCGCGCGGCGGGCGGGGCGGGAGCGGGGGAGGGGAGAGGCGCGTCGCGGCACTACTCACTGATCCGCAGCAGCGCCACGTAGATGAGAAAGTTGCGGACCGAGCCGAGAACATCCTGCCGCATCTTCCGCTTCAGCTCCTCCGGGTCCATTTTGGGCCCCAGCCCCTCGATCCGGAACATGGCGGCGCCCAGGCGGCTCGAAGCTTCCCGCGGCCGGGACTTCTGGGCTGATTCAGTCAGCGCCTCGTTCCTTCCGCTTCCGGCTCCTCGGCGAGGCGCGCCACGCGGGTCTCACTGCCCCGCCGCCCCACCCGCTCTGCGCAGGTGCGAAGGCGGGGCGAAGAGTCGCTTGAGGATGGCGTAGCAGCCCCCCCATTGCGTCGGCTTGCCCACGCAACAGCCCGCCGGAGCATGCGCGTTACTCACATGGAAGCCTCTGCCCTCACCTGTGGGGTGGGAGAAGCTGGTGGGCAGTGTTGGTGTAGCTACAGACACTGTGCAGGTCTGGCAGGTCACGTGAGCTGCCAGTGCTGGCCATAACAATTCCTGGGGACAAAGTAAAACAAACAAGCAGTCCTGGGGCACTTAATGACTAAATCAAATCAAATCAAATCATAGGGCTGTAACAAATTTATTTATTGCATGAGCTTTCCACTTCATCAGATGCTTTGAAGATGGGGGAACTTACAGAATGGGAGGAATTGTATATCCCCCCATCTCTCTCTCTGTGTGTATATATATATATCCCATTATTTAAGTTCCCCTGTCTTCAAAGTGTCTGATGATTATGTAAGTTCCCCCATCTTCAAAGTATCTGATGAGGTGGGATCTTCTCCCATGAAAGCTCATACAATAAATTAGAACAGAATAGAATCATAGGGTTGGAAGGGACCTCATGAGATCATTGAGTCCAACCCCCCTGGCATTTGAACCTAGGACCTGCTGCATATTAAGCAGAGGTGCTAGCTACAATTGTTAGTCTTTAAAAATGCCACCAGACACCTTGTTTGTTTTGGTGCACATTGAATACAGCCTTTGCTGGCTTTCCCATGGTGAGTGTGGTGATCACAGCACTGAGAAAAGGCAGTGCCTGCTTCCACACGGCAACTTCCCTTGCATCCTCCAGGCCTTGCAATATAGCCTGTGCTGCTGGCTACACCTATGCCACTGCTGTTACCCAAACAGGTAGACCTGTGTTTTTTAACAACTGCTCCATAGATTGGCAGGGCAGTGGTGCCAGAGATCTCCTTCATACAGTGTAGAAAGCTGCTCCTTAGCATCAAAAAAGTTGAGAGATGCTGAGGTAGATTGAAGTCAGCTCCCAAGTGACAGTCACACCTAAGTTTACAGTATATGTGTGTCTTTAGTTAAATGGGCAGCTTTGTTAAAGGGCTGTGTTGACATGAGTTAAAGCAGGCTCATTTTGGTTTATTGGTAGATTCAAGGCAGAAGAGACCATTGTGGTTATCAAGTCTGACCAGCTGGAGGCCAGAAAGCTGCCTCAGATAATTCCTAGAGCAGAGCTCTGAGGAGAATATCCTGTCTTGACTTCTAATTGCCAGCAAAGGACAATCCACCAAGAGCCATGTAAGTTGTTCCAGTTGTTAATTACCCTAACAGTTAAAGATATAAGCTTTATTTTGGAGCTGAATTGGTTCCTGGAATTGGCTTAAGTCAGTGATTCTCACACTTATTTGATTGTGTTCCCCCCTCTCCCGTTGTGTCTGTAGTAGCTTACATCTCCTCATCCACACATACATAATTACTACTATATGCTATATCCAGCAGCAGTCTCTCACTTGAATCAGTTTTGGCTTCTTTTTTTTTTTTCTCTTGAGTTGTTTGGGGTCTTTTTTTTTCTCTTACACAGATGAGCCAACAATCTGATAGCTCTGGACTGGCCCAGTCAACACTGGTTCCCACTCCGACAGGACCTGTCTATAGAGACCCCACCCCACCTTCCCTAGTGGGCAGACCTGCCGACACAGGATTCGGGGTGCCTCTGTCACCAAACCCAGGCCGCCTGCACCTGAGAGCCTGGAAACTCTCTGGCTCAATGAGCAGGAAAAGCTCTGCTCAGACAGGGTTAGGAAGGTCCTGGTTCGTAATAGGAGAACATGACCCAGGTCCACCGACACAGCCAAATGGAAGTGATTCTCCATCTGGGCTCAGGACGGGGGTGTAGACCCTGCACTAGCCCCATTTCACCAAATCCTCAACTATCTGCTAGACCTCAGAGACAAAGGCCTCTTGCTTTCCTCACTGAGAGTCCACCTAGCAGCGATCTCAACCCTCCACAAGAAAGTGGACAGGATCTCTGTCTTCACTCACCCTACCTCCACAAGGTTCCTGAAATGGTTCGAAAGACTCTTTCCACAACCCCATCACTCCACCCCTCCTTGGGACCTAAATGTGGTGCTCCGGGCGTTAACAGAGCCGCCCTACGAATCACTAGACTCATGCACCCTACTGGTCCTTTTTTGGAAGGTGGCTGTTGGTAGCAGTCACCTCTGCCAGACGGGTCTCAGAGTTGAAGGCCTCTCCTCAGAACCCCCGTACATGAGATTCTTCCCTGACAAGGTGGTTGTGCGTCACCACCCTTCCTTTCTCCCTCAGAGAGCTACTCCCTTCCACCTTAACCAGGAAATTTGCTTGCCAGTATTTTAACCAGATCTTCAGGTCATGGAGAACCAAAGGAGGTGGCATACCCTGGAGGTAAGGAGAGCGCTCCTAATATATTTGGAGCGCATGTGATCATTTCACAAGACCTCCTAACTCTTTGTGGCTGTCACAGAGCGCAAAAGAGGTCTTTCAGTGTCCTCTCAGTATATCTCCAAATGGACAGTGAACTGCATCAAAGACTACTACAGAAGGTCCAAGATGCCCCTTCCTGAGATGGTTAAAGCCCATTCTACCAGGGCTCAAGCGTCGTCAGTGGCCTTCCTCACCAAGGTCCCGATCCAAGAGATCTGCAGGGCAGTTACGTGGTCATCTGCGCACAGTTTCACGATGCACTATGCTATCATCCAACAGGCTAGAGAGGATGCCACATTGGGCAGAGCTGTACTTAGAGTGGGCAGACTGTAACTCCTCCCACCATCCTTGGGTATGGCTAGCTGTCACCTGTAACTGAATGATGTGAGCAGCGCTCGAAGAAGAATGGTGGTTTACTTACCAGTAACTGTCCTTCTTTGCGATGGGTTGCTCACATACATTCAGGCCCCTCCCACCATTCCCGCTAATGGAGTTGGCGAAGGTATAGGGGACTGGGAGGGTCAGTGTCACAGTCACCTATATAGCTGCGGTCGCAGCACAGAGGGGGCATTGGCCGTGTGCCCTGACCTGATAGGCTAAGGCTAAAGACTTTCCGAGCTACCATGCTCTGCAGCACATAGACACCTGTAACTGAATGTATGTGAGCAGCCCATCTCGAAGAAGGACAGTTACTGGTAAGTAACCCACCGTTAATCACACCCAGATGCTTTCCATTGCAAGTGTGCTGTGGCTTCAGGCAAAGCAACACCAGTACTGAAAAGCTTGTGCAAAGCCTAATTGTTCACACAACTCTGAGAGAAACTCTACACTCTCATCCCCCACACACCAACCCTAGGGATTTCGTATGTGCTTCATAGATACACAGACAAGCAAACCCTGGCAGACCCATTACATCAGGCCATGGCACTCTTCCCGAAGGAGTATCAGGACTCATAGAAACCATCCTCAACCCACCAACCACACAAAAGGCCAGCTTCCTCCAGGACACAACTGACTTCCTCCAGAAACTGCAACATCAACAAGCTACCCCAGAACATCTTACCACTATGGAGGTTACCTCCCCTCCATTCCCCAACATCTCTCACAATGAAGGCATAGTGACTGCCTGAAATACTTACAAAACAATAGGAAAACCTCAGATATCTACCCCAAATATGTTGCTGGACTCACCCATTTCATCCTCATCCATAACAATTTTATTCAACAAAGTATACCTTGACCAAACCATTGGAACAGCTTTGGTTATTAGGATGACTCCCCAGTATGCCAACATTTTCATAAGCACCTCAAGGAATAACTTCTGGAGAAACACCTCACAGTATTGATGATAAATCTGAGATATCTCAATTGTTTTTCATCCTCTGGATGGATGTCATAAGCTCCATCATGAATTTCCACCACAACTTCAGCAATCACCACCCCATCCGTCAAGCTCTCTCTAGAGCACTCCTGCACCAGCATCAACTTCCTGGACATCACAATCAGCTTCAACAGTTGAACTGTATGGGCCACTGTATGTAAGAAGCCCATTGATCATCACACTTAACTTCCACAGATCCAGTAACCATGCCAAAAACCCCAAGAAAATTCTTATGTATAGGGTGGCACACAGATACCATAAAATATACTCAATGAAGAAAGTTTGGGATACACTGGAATCAATAAGAGGTGTCTTCAGACAATTATAACCCATACTTGGGGGGGCCACATGCAAAAAGAAATCTTTCCCAAACCCCCTCTTTTGGCCTTAGACCACCCCCCAGCCTTGCCAAGCTCATCATCAGAAGCAATCTCCCCACAAACCAGGACACATCAATTCCATGTGGCACCAGACTTTGCCAGAACAACAGATGGAAAAACCTGCAGATATATCAGCATCTTGCAAGATAATGGGTCCTATGCATGTCTATCACATTATGTGGCATACATCATCTAGTGTCCTAAATGTCCTGATGACAACTGTGTAGGTGAAACTAGACAATCACTACACTTTGGAATGAACTCTCACAGAAAAAATTATAAAAGACAAAGGCACCCTATCATCTGCAGCAAGCACTTTTCACAGTATCTGGCCTCTCAATCCTCATCCTCAAAGGAAACCTGCACAATGAAAGACAAGCCTGGGAGCTTAACTTTATAACTTTGCTAGGAAGGAAAAATTATGTTCTTAATAAAGAAACTGGATTTGTGGCTTATTACAACAATCTCTAACACACTGCCCCCCCCTTTTGTGTTCTATGACTGCAGAGGTTTTAAAAGGCCGTTTCATCTTGAATGGGTTCTTACAGTATGTATTAATTACTTATGTGAAACAATCTGTTCCCTGTTGTATTTAGCTGTGACCCTTTCAGCACCTTTCTCAGACCTGAAAAAGAACTTTGTGTAATCTTGAAAGCCAATTTCCTTCATTCAGCTGAAGTTGGTGGGTTAGGTAATATCTTTATTGGACTTTGCCTCTCTGATAGTCCAAGTGTCTCTTCCCTATTTGTATTAAACTCATCCATGAACCAATGGCAGATTCACCGCCCACCTTGACAAATGTGTCGGGGAATGAGGGAGCAATGAGAAGTGCTAGCTAATAAATTGGACAACAAGCACTTTTTAGCATTGTGACAAGTAACAGACCAGTTTTAATGTCTGCTTCTGTTTCCTCCATAAGCCAACAAAGGTACAAGATAATTAAATTAGGGGCATAAGAATAAGAAACAAGAAGAAAAAGCAGAAGCCATTGTGACTGACTCTTATGTATAATAGTTCACCAAAAAGTGACAGGTGAGATGTCTAGCAAGAGGCACTAGAACACTCATCATAATAATTGCAAAATGCATAAAAGGATCACTTCTAAGGAGTTATGTATGTATGTCCTTAAGGTCTTAAAATTCAGGCAGGTTAGTGGGCATGACATAGGTTTGAAATATTCCTTTCAGACATGGGGTGACAGGAACCTGTTTCTGGCCATGCACTGTATGCCTGTGACAGGACCCCTGGGGTACAACCTAGAGCTGCGGGACCACTGTGCACTCTTAACTCTCCAGCCTGGGCTCTCTCATACAGTGCTACACAAGTGACAAGCAGCCAGCTCATTGAGTCTCTGTTCACTCAGTCATCAGCACATGAAGACCCATGCCCAGCTAAACTGCATGAAGGAGCTACCAGCCATTCATGGAATATACAGAGACAGGGACCAGACCGTCACTCCAGCACCCAACCTTGCACCTCAGAAATACACCCTCTTGCACGCTCAAGACTCACTTGGACAGGACAAGCTCATTAATTATTTCACTTCTCCGACAATGGGTAGTGGACAAAGTGGTAGCTCTTGTTAACCTCATCTGAGCTTTCACAAGCACATCAACCGAAAACTTATTGTTATAGATAAAATATCAAACAGATTTATTAACTACAGAAAGATAGATTTTGAATGATTGTAAATGACAGGCAGAGAGATCAAAGCTGCTTACCTAAGATATAAAAATAAAAATACAGTCTAGGTTCTACAGATTGAGAAAGATTTGAATTGCACACTCTCTCACCATAGTAGATGTTACAGGCAGTTCACAGTTCTTATTACACAGACTGAGTTCCCTCTCAACCTGGGATCAATTTCCCCAGTTTAAAGTCATCTTCCAGAGATCTTCCAGGTGTTGCGACCGGGAAGGAAAGAGGCCAAACAGTAGTGTCATCAACCCTCACTTGTACTTTCTCTCCAGGTGCTAGAAAAATCCTTGCTGTGATGTGGGTGTTAGGCAGCCCCCATCTGCATTTGGTGTAATGAGGAGAGGTACGGGACAAGCGTCAGCATGTTTTGGACAGATCCCCACTGACCAGGCTCTGGACTCCCCACCCTTGCACTGCTAGGGTCCTGGGCTGGAACTCAGTGGAGCAGAAGGGTCTGAGCCAGCCTACATGGGGCATCATGTCCCCATAGTGGTCACCCCTGCATACTGACTCTGGCTGGTAGGTTGTACCATCCTGAACCCAGGTACCATTTCTGACTCTGACCTCTATGCCATGCTGCCCTGACATAGGGCCCCATTTTTGACTCTGACTGCTAGGTTCTGCCACCCTGAACAGAGGGCCTGTTACTGACTCTGGCCATCAGGCTGGGCTGCCCTGAACCCAGGGCCTGTTACTGACTCTGGCCACTAGGCCAGGCTGCACTGATCCGTGGGATAGCTAACTGGGCGAGGCTGGTGCAACATCAGCCCACAGATACCTGGTGGGATTAAATGAAGCCATGGAGGCACCTGTTTTTCCTGCACCAGGCAGCAATGGGATGGACTTACCCTCCATCAGCATGAGTTATGAGGAGAGACTGAGGGAGCTGGCCTTGTTCAGTCTGTAAAAGAGACAAGTGAAAGGGGATTTAATAGCATCCTTCAACTACCTGAAGGAGGATTCCAGGAAGGACGAGCTAGGTTGTTCTCAGTGACAGCTGACACTGAGCAGTGGTCTCAAGTTGCAGTGAGGGAGGTCTAAGCTGGCTATTAGGTAAATCTTTTTTAACTGGAATGGGTTACATAGGGAACTGGTGGAATTTTCATCCTTAGAAATTTTCAATGCTTGACTTGACAAAGCCTCTACAGGGATGATTTAGGTGGGGTTGGTTCTGTTGTGAGCAAGGGGTTCTTTGACTAGATGATCCTCTGAGGTTCCTTCCAACCCTAATGTTCTAGGATTCTATGATAAACACGTATCTGGCTGGTCCTAATGTAACTCTGTCTTGGTAGCTGATTCTTTGTTGCCACTGAAAATCTACATGTGGGCATCTCACAACCTCACAATATATTGCAGTAACACACACATAGCAATACTTCATAACTTCACATACAAAGATAGCATGTAAAACTCAATGGGATATTAATATTCAACAGATAAAGAATTTTAAAATGATACCTCACAAGGTGTGCATTCTACAAAACATAATCATATCACATTAGTGAATATGGGGGTTCAGGATGCTACTTTGAGGTACAGTGTCACTGAGCTAGGTGCCAGTTAAGCGTGTGTGATATGGACAAGTGAGAAAATGTAGCAGAAGAAACAAAATGAGGGCAAGACCTGTTTATGAATACAGACAGAGTGTTGTTCTGGTACATCCTAGAGCACAAAGGGATGCATTGAATCCTTCACCAATGGGGCAAACTAAAACCAGGCCAGTTTCACGAAGAGAGAGTCACAATTAGTCTGGCTGTAAAGCTTGACCAGGATTCTGGATGAGCAGTACTCTACAAGACAGGAGGGTGTCTTGTTAATAGAAATTTTGACCCTAGAATTCATGTTATGATTGTATTTTCTATATACCAATTTGTTTCAAATACTTCTACATGCTACCACTTGAATCTCTGTACTTTGTTAAATGAACTTACGCTTGGTTTCACTAAGAACACATCTAAGTCCTGTGCACTAAGGAGAACAATGATCTGAGGTGGAACTGGCCAGCTGCAGTGCTCTGTTTATTTAGGAACAGCAAATCAGTGAATAATGTGGGTGTTCAGTGGTTCCAAGACTGGCCGCTCCACACTGGTGCTCAGAGGGATTGAGGTCCGGAGTGGGCCTATCGCTAACCTGCAGTGTGACTGTGCAGCTTGTGAGGCTGGGGGGGGGGGGGGGGGCGGAAGGCTCATGTTGCTCAGGACTGGTGGAGTTGGGGAGCTGTCCCCCAGCAGACACAGACAAAGTTACCTCACACTAAGGGTATGTGGCAGTGACATGCCTCACCACCCTGAGTAACCCCAGGAAGCATCATAGTGGAAAACAGAAAACATGAGAGCTTAAAAGATGGGGGAAAGGAGAGGAACAAAAACAGACACGTGAGTTTGGGAGACTCCATTACACAGGCAGTTCCAACAGTAATCGCTTGAGAGCAACTTGTCTCTTTGCGATCCTTGTAATCTCTCCCTTAGTTGTCAGAATGTGGCTGACATCATTGCCTGTCCCATGGCTACTCATCAGCAGAGGCATCACTGACACTGGGCATGAACTCTCAGTGCCAGCACCAGTGCTCCGGAGTCCTATGGGCAGCGCAGGCTCACAGAACCTGTGACTGCCCTGAGCAAGCTCCCCCCACATCTGGCACCGACTCCGGTCAGGGAGCCATCTGGAGCCAGGCCACCAACAGCTTCAGGATTCAGCCTCAACCCAAGCCAGAGACCCAGGGCCAGGCCAAACCCAGGGCTGCCGGATCCAGCCCTGGCCAGGGACTTGGGGCTGCTGGCAGTGGCAGCAGGAGCCAGATCTGGCCTCATCTTGCAACCAGGGAACCAGGGCCAGATTTAAGTCGAGGGGAGTGCTGCTGCGGCAGAGGGCATGGCAGAAGCAGGGTATGGGCTGGGCCCAGACCCCGAACATTTTTGGGGGTAGTGACACCCCGTCTCATCAAGGTGGGCCTGTGGATTGCATAGCCTGGTTATGGAATATGGCAGAAGGACTAGCCATTTTCTCAGCAAGGTACCCACTCTTTGAAGGGTTTTCTAACTGGGGGTGCTGACAGCCTTTGAACTGAATTGTAAACTCTGTATATAATGGGAGACGCTTCTAGCCAGGGCATGTGGCAGCACCTCCCAGCACTCCTAGGTCCAGCATCTGTGGCACTGCCATGATTAATTAGTCATTTGCCATGTGTGGATTATGGCCTAAAGACAGCAGTGCTGTCATCTTAAATTCAGTATCTGTCTTCATTCTTCAGATGAAATCAATATAGGTGGGGCTTCTTCTTCCTAATTAGTTCTGTGTTCCATCCCATGGAGGGTAACAGGCAGCTCTGGAGTGGATTCAAGGCAGTAATTCATCTCAGGGGCACATGCAGGATTCTCATTGCTTATGTCGTCAGCAATTTTCACAGAGCCTAGAGAGTAAATTCAGCTGCATGTTCACACCGATGCAATTAGTTGTTATCTATTATTCATTCTCACTCCCTGGGCTGTCAGGCCCGGGAACGCTGCGGAGGCAAAACTCTGGGCCCCAGGGAGGTAGGAGAACATATAGCTTTGCCAGTGGATGCATCAGATCATCCTCAGAGGGGGGCTACCTCTTCTTCTTAAGTGGAAGCGGGGTTCACCATGGCATTGACCTGTTTGGGGAGTGGGCACATAGTGTGAAAATGGGATCCTGAGAGGAAAAGCCTTTTCTTGGGACCAAATATCATATTTCAATTTTAAAAGTTTTTTTACTGTCAAGAGGTCAGAGCACTAGACTGGCACACACTGCCTAGGGTCTACCCGGGCTCTGCTAATGGCCTGCTGGGTGACTTTGGGCAAGTTACTGGCCCTGTCTCAGGCTCAGTTTTCTCAGCTACAAAATGGGAATAATGATACTTCCTTTATGAAATGCTTTGAGAGCTACAGATGAAAAGTGTTCTATACAAGCTAGAGATTAATTTATTTTCAAAAGGATAGCTGTACTAGGCTACATCCACACAAAGTTTTGTTTTGAAATAAGTCATTTTGAAATGACTTATTTTGAAATAAAACCCTTAATTTGAAATTACTTATTTTGAGTTAAAAAATTAATTCGAAATCAGTCAAGCCCCTCCAATCAAAATAGCATGCTATTTTGGACATGATATTTCAATTTCCTAAGAGGGGCACCCTGGCGGGCCATGTTGCCACCCAATCCCCTGCCTGGCTCTCCACTGGAGAGCCAGGCAGTGAAAAACAGGCCCCAGGGGAGGGATGTACCTGCCCTGTGTCCCCACTCTGCTTGGGGGCAGCGGCCCTGGGGCACCCCAGCAGCGACAGGGAGCCGGGTCTGACCAGCTCCTCAGCACCCCGGGACTGAGCAGCTGCAGGGAGCCCAACCGGACCCGGCTCCCCAGCGCCCTGGGGCTCAGCTGCTGGGAGCTGCTAGCCCCCCAACTGCCCCACCGCCTGGGGGGGAGCAGTCAAGGAAGTCTGGCTCCCAGCTCTGCCCCTTGCCAATTCCGGAGGGCTGCAGCCCCTGCGGGGTGTTCCCAGCTGTGGCGGATCATCCCGCCACCAGCTCGGGGATGCTGCAGGCCCACTCGGGTTTCTGCAGCCTCCGTGGCTCACCCCACCATGGGCTCCGGGGTGCTGCAGCCCCGGCAGGGTTCCTGCAGCTGCGGAAACCCTGCTGGGGCTGCAGCACTCCCGAGCTGGCAGCAGGGTGAGCTGCGGTGGCTGCGGCCACCCTGCCAGGGCTGCAGCACTCTCGAGGTGGCTGCGGGGTGAGCCGCGGTGGCTGTGCCCACCCTGCCCAGGCTGCCTCTTGCCTGCCCCTGCATCTCTCCTCAGTACCCTGGCCAGGGTGCTGAAGGCTCCCTCGCTGGGGTACTGAGGTGGGGGTGACCCTTCCTCCCAGGGTGCATAGCACCCTGGGATAAAGGTCAAACCCCTGTTTGGAAACAGGGCTGTTTTGAAACAACGCATCCTAACAGCATTGTTTCGAAACAAGGGTTATTTCGCTTACCTACTAGGTTTAAGGATTTCAAAATAATGGTTCTTATTTCAAAATGACGGAGCTTGTCATGTTGAAATAAGAAAACGTCGTGTGGACCTAATCTTTTTTATTTCAAAATAGCCAGTGTTATTTTGAAATAAAAGAGACATGTGGACATACCATGTCTAGTCCAGCAAAAAAAAAAACCAAGGAGTCATGTGGCACTTAAAGACTAACAGATTTATTTTTCGCATGAGCTTTCATGGGAGAAAATTCCACTTTGTCAGATGCTTCAATGAAAGCTCATGCGAAAAATAAATCTGTTAGGGTGTGTTCTCACGGCCCTCTTATTTCGAAAGAGAGGTTGTTTCGAAATGAGATTTTGGCTGTTCACACGACGCACGGTTGTTTCGAAACAACGATTCCCGTTGTTGCGAAACTACTTAAACCACATGCGGGAGCGAAACAACCGTTGTTTCGCAATGGTTGTTTCGAAAC
>ML681995.1:9209155-9246223 GCA_007922195.1 Podocnemis expansa | reverse complement strand
GTTGTTTCGCAACGAGCGTTATTTCGATACAAGTTGTTTCGCAACAACCATATCGAAATAACTGGCTGTGTGAGAACACAGCCTTAGTCTTTAAGTGCCACACGGCTCCTTGATTATTTTTATTTTGTTTCCCTTTCTGACACAATCCTACCTCTCTGGAACTTGTCAATCCTTTAATAGTTATTGACTTCCAATTAACTCTTTAAATTAGTATTGAGAGATTGTGGGATTCTAAACCCAGGTGAGACACAACAACACCAAGGTTGCCTAGTTCAATGTGTGGTTGGGAACTCCAGTGTATACAATGAAGACATGCACATTGAGGACAAAGCAAAGCTTTAATAACTTCTATTAACACTTTTAGTAAAGATACTAAAACTCCAAACCAAAAACAGCAAAAAATACAGTTGAGGAGTGTGACAGTATGGCACCAGAGGCCCTCTGCTGGAGTCCTTGGGATCCTGCTATAGGTGTCCTTGGAAAGGAGCAGTAGAGAGGTGCTCCAAGCAGCCTAAGAATGGCAGTAAAGGGAAGCAGCCATTCAAAAAGGCTGTCAGGAGCAGCCAATCAAGGCCCAGGAGAGCCATATAAAAAGGAGCTGCACTAAAGCCTAGAGTTAGTTCCTTATTAGAGTTAGCTGGATTCTGCTGGTTGGTCAAAGGAGGGAATTGTAGTACTGTGGACAGCTTAGTATTGGTGTGGAGTGAGTTAGAGAGAAAGAGATCCTGACTGGCTGTTGGGTCTGAACCCAGAGAAGCCCTGGGGTAAAGATGAAGCATCAATGAAGTTTGAGGCCATGGGGAGGTGGCCCAGGGAACTAAGAGCAGTACATAAAGGGACATAATGGTGCATGATTGCTATTCTTAGGATCTCAGTACTGAAACATGGTGTAGTGGGTGAGCGTGAGTCCACTGCATAGGCTATTGAGGAAGTGGCCTAGACGTGGACATGATTTGAATCTCCGGGACTCTGAGCTTTTAAAAATCCCCAGTTAGGGCCAGAACAGACCAAGAAGGTGAAACCATCGCCCAGTGCTTCTTCCCTGGAGGCATATGGCCCAATACCAGAGCTGCGACTGTTTTAAAGACCACAGACACACCCAATCAGAAGAGGTGTTCATGAGACATGGGTGATCTGCTGTTACATGGTGATATCTTGTACCATTTCTCATATGCACACAGTCACACCTCTCCTTGGGGAATCTGAGAGTAAGAGATGAAAAACTTGCTCTGTCCCTAGCATAACAAATGAGTCTGATAGTCCAGCTTCAAATTCATTGATGATGACCTCCCTTTTCATGGTGGTCTGGCCTATTATGGGGTGCAGGGGCTCTAATGAATATTCATTTAAATGTCCAGCCTCCCTTGTCCATATCTAACTTCCTCACCCTAATAATGTTGGGTGCTTTTTATCTCAGAGGTTAGTATAGGAACAACTTTAGTTGATCACCACACACATCAGGCAAATTCATGGTTAAACATCTGCTGACAACCTATCCTAAAATATCCAAATCTAGAACTGGTTCCTTATTCCTGCAGTGACCTGCTGTTAGGGACAAAAGTCAGGGTAAATGTCAAGCTATTTATCGATACCAAAGTTCACAAGCCTGCCCTCAAAGACGTATGGTAACTGCTTCAACTAATGTTTTACAGCAGCAGTTCTCAACTGCTGTGTCACAACACAGTGTGTTGCAGCATGGCAGCTGAGTTTGGCACCTGGAGACAACCCACCATTGAAACAATCCTGTCACCAGGGGGTTTCATCCATTGGTGGGTCATACCCACTGGGATCTTGTGGGGCTGCCAGAAGAAGAGACAGCCACAGTGGGAGGAGGGGTTG
Organism: Podocnemis expansa; assembly: GCA_007922195.1. Lineage (NCBI taxonomy): Eukaryota > Metazoa > Chordata > Testudines > Podocnemididae > Podocnemis > Podocnemis expansa. The sequence goes on along the minus strand of ML681995.1, from coordinate 9,244,384 downwards.
AAAGTGGGGGACTTACAGCCATGGTGGGTCACTGCCACCACTGAATCCTCCTGCAGCCCCAGGAATCCTTGGTGGGGAGGAGCTTCTGGTCATGGGAAGTTAGCAGTGCTTCTGAATCCCCCTGCAGTGCTGGCAAGCCGTGGTGGAAGGGGACTTTTTCTGCTTCTGGAACTTGGGTCAGCAGCCTCTTTTTTCAGTGGAGAAGGCAGCCTGTGTTGCACACAGCTGGGAAGATTTCCAACCATGTTGCAACATGGCAAGGGTTGAGAACCCCTGTATTACAGGATAGAGGCCAGGATGTTCCTTGCATTACTGCTAGGAGAACTAACTTTAGCATTTTATTTCAATCAGCTGCATCTTTTAGGTCGGAGTCAAGACAGGTTGGTATCAGTGTGCTGGAAGGTGACATCAATCCAGCTTCCTCCAGAGCAAAGTCTTGCAATGCTGTTTTTGCAGCTCAAGGCTGAAGATTTTCACTATCTGAAATGGATAACTGCTGTAAAGAATTGTTTTTCATTTCTTTGACATCACTGATCTCAGCTATTCCACGACACTGAGTGGATCTTGTATAAGCAAGGTGGGGGAAAGATTCCTGGATTTTTTTCACTTCTGCCTAATTTAGTATAAAATTATGTTGTAACTTAGTTTGTGAGAGGAAATAGAAACTGATGTCACAAAGTGCTCTGTACCCAGTGCTGTCCCTGAAGAGCACTTTGTGGTCCATCTCATTGCTAGATGTGAGGTACAGTTGGGATGGAGAGAGGCAGGCACTGATGCATGAACCAGTTTTAGCCTCAGTGAAAGGTGCAGCTCCTAGTGACTTCAGTAGGAGTTGCAACTGCCTTAGTGCTGAATTCAGGTCATGTTGTATATAGCATTGCTGGGACGCAATCTACTTTTACAGCAAATACCCACAGTATATATTAATTTATACCACGTTATAGAAAGTATCTTTCATTTTTTAGTCACTGTATGGAGAGCCTTTAGTTAGGCCAGTTCCTTACTGCAAATACTGACAATAATACTCTGCTGTTAGCTGGTGCTTTTCATCAGAAGATCAAAGCCCGTTTTGCAGCTGGGGAAACTGAGTCACAGGGCAGTGACATGACTTGACCAACATCACCTGGAGGCCACCGGCAGAACTGGAGGTAGAACCCTGGTGACTTGAGTCAATCTAGTGCCCTGTCCACTGAATCATGCTAAAGAGTCTGGTGACTGTGTCCATCTCAGGAAGGGTGGTGAGAGGTGTTTCGGCAAGGCACAAATGCTCTCTGAGTGCAAGAATCAGTAGCTGCAGAGTCATTGCTGCAAATAAGTAAGAAAAAGCACATCGGATTATTGGGAGTTGTCCGTGGGGCCTGCGGGCAATGGGCCTTTACCAGCTGGGAAGCTACTTTGGCGAATGTCCAGTGATGGCATGTGTGGGTGAACTGGAGCCCTGAGCTGAGGAATAATGTTGATGCTGAGGGCAGGTTTCTATGTAAGCAAGTTCTTTCCCATCTCTTGGAGGAGCTTGGCTTGCATTCCAAGGGAAGGACATCTGCAATAGAGCTTGATGCACCAAGGACAAGGGAGTGGGGGCTGCTTTGTGGTAGCTGGCAATGTTGAATGATTCCTGCTCCTTTGGGGTTGGTTGCTCCTATCCTGGAGCTGTATTTGGCATTACAAGCCATGCACAATGGCTCAGAGTTACTAGAGGCTAACCCATGTTGCCAGTCTAGAGCCATCCAGATAGGTCAGCTGAGAAAGTGGCAATTTTGTGGTGCTACAAACTCTGGGGAATCCCTAGAAGGGCATGGGCTGTCCTGATAAAGCAAAATGCCTGGATTCTGATCCCTGGGCTGCTTGAAGGCTCCCAGCTAGATGGAACTGCTTTCTAGTCAAACAAGGCTGCTGTTGGCTATGTTGCCTTTAGGCCTCTGCTTGCTGTGTGCAGGGCAGTATCTGTGAAAGCAGAGGGGAAGGATTAAATAATGAATAGCCAGGCCAGGTAGTGTCTGTTCCTCTGCCAGAGGCTGGATGAGAATACCATGACAGCTGGTGCTAACAGGTGAATTAATATAATTAGGGGAGCTGTCCATCAGTGATTTGCAAGAGCCACTCTTAGGGAGCCTAATCCTGGCCCATAGGGCGCTTCGGCAGAGGGGGTGATGGCTTCCTCTGTGACTAGCTGTTAGAGGATGTGGTTGATGAACTGTCTGTTTGGATGCTTATTGGTAGAGCCCTGCATGGACACAAATACGTGGATCCATATCCAAACTGCATCCGCAAGAAATGGTCCGCGGATATCTGTGTTGTATCCGCAGATGTGGATATCTGCGGATATCCACATATTTGCAGGGCTCTAGCTTTGTGAAGATAAAAATATGTGGACCTGTATCCGATCTTCATCTACAAGAAATGGTCTGCGGATATCCATGTTGTATCTGTGGATGTAGATATAATGCAGATATCTGCATATTTGCAGGGCTTTACTTATTGGTAACACTGTAGTCCCCTGTGCGCTGCACTGGGGGGGCATGGATGTGCCTGGAAGTGGTCAGCGCATCACTGTGTACTGTCAGTTTTGGGGCATTCTTTAAATATAAGTTGTGGCTGTGTTTGTGGAGTCCTTCCTGCAGTGCTGCTGGATCAAGGACTATCTGCCCAAGCCCTGTACTGTTTGTCAGGCACCAGTGCACCCAAAGGTCAGCAAAGGAGTTCAGGGAGGAGCAGGTGGGTGGCCGAAGGGGACTGGTGCTGGAGATCAGAAGTGGTGGCATTGCTGGGGAGTAAGGAATACTGGGAGGCAGGCACTGAATGAAGAGGACACAAGTGGGAAGGAGCTGGAGCACGGATGGGGATATTCTCTGCTGGTGAAAAGCTGTGGTAAAGGAGTTGCTCTCAAGGAGTGATGCTGCTGGCAGCCATTTTTGGGCAGCACTGACACACTGGCTCAGTGCAGAGTCAGCCTGTGGGAGGCCTTTTGTCCTCTCATACAGGGCTCCATTTCCAGCACTCTTGGTGTCCTGTTCCATTGGCCTCCCAGGGCAACTCTCACCAAGCAGTTGAAGACAGTTGCCTTTCCTTTCCTTTTTCCATCTCTGCCAGTCAGACTCTGTCCCCAATTCCTCAGTGTCCTTTTCCTTGTGTGGCTTTACCTGTGACAGGCACCTTCCTTTGTACCCCTGGCAGGTGCCAGCCTGCTCTATACCTCCCAGCAAGGGCCATACACATCCAGGAACCTCACAAGCATGAATGGACTGCAAGAGGGACTTGTCATTATTGTACATGTTGGAAACTGAGGCACAGAGTTTAAGTGACTTGGCCCAAGTCAAACAGGTAGCCTGTGGTAAAGCCAGAGATCGAGCCCACTCCATGACATTAACCACCAGGCTAGCCTTCCTCCTTATCTTCTATTGGCATCTTATCAAGAAATGGAAAGCAGTAAGGGTTAATGGCCATGTACTGTGCATTTGATTTTCTTCCTGTGTGTTTCAAGTGTGCCTTGTATGAATGCTAGGCTGCTGCACATATCAGGATGGGTCCTACATGCCTTAAGTCTATCCCTCCCCCTACACACCTGATTACACCTCATTCCTTTTCCTTTTCCAGTGCCCACATCACAGCCTGAAGGCAGGGCACAAAGCCACACAGGAGATACATATTTTTGTAAGGAAAAGGAAATGCTTGAATTTTTGCACTCTGGGTGCTTAAATTACCCCATGCGAGTACATCCAACCAATTGGCCAGCCTCACTCTCAGCCCAAGCTCCCAGAACTTGGATAAAAAGTTTTGGGCAGGCCAGCCCTCTTCTCTCAGTATGGGTGCCACAAACAGTTCTGGTCTCAGTCTTGCTCCCAGGCTCTGTCTCTCTACTGCCCCACCCCCAAATCATTTCTAGGATCTCTGTGCTATCCAAAGTAACATAAGGACCGATGTGGTCTTGGGACCATGGACTGAAGAACAGAATGAATCTGCCTCCCCCTTAGAACTAGCTGGGGTCCTGTAGCTCCTGCAGATAGACCAGGCCAATGCAGCCTGAATCTAAACTGTCCACATCCCTTGGGCACTCCTTTCCTCTGATCTGTGTCAGTGTCACATGGCTAGACTAGTAAGGGAATCCAAGGCCCAGATGACCTGCACTGGGAAGGGTAGCTCCTGGGGAGTCTGAGCTAGACAGAAAATCTAAAGGTAGGGAGAAATGGGGGAGACCCTTGGTGAGCAAGGGGAAGGAGGGTAGAGCACTCAGCTGCTGCTGGAGCTTGGCAGCTTTTGCTGGGAGACTTCTAAGTTTTTTTTCTGGGCTCTGAGGGAAGAGCCTTCAAACCATCCTGCTCCTTCCTGAAGGCTGTATTAAAAGGGAGGTAGGCTGCTTGGCTTCTCCTGACTGGACTGTTTAAGTGACTTTGCTGGTACTTCATTGGGGTGAATTGGAAACAGTACGCCAACTAAGGCCTCACTAGTGCTGCATAGAGCAGGACAATTACGTCTTGTATCTTTCGTATGAAGCATCTGATAACATACCCTGGAATAACATCAGTCTTTTTCGAAAGTGCATCAGATTGACTCAGCTGTGATCCACTATGACCCCCATATCCTTTTCAGTAGCACAAGCACCCAGCTAGTCACTCCCTATTTTGTAGGTGTGAAGTCAATGTTTCTGCCCTGTGAGCAAAATATTATAATTATTTTTGTTGATTTCAGACCAATTCTAATTTGTCAAGGTCATTTTGAATTTGAATCCTGTCCTCCAAAGTGCTTAAAATTCTTTCCAGATTGCTGTCTGGGACATTGGCAGACCAGGTGTCAGCTCTTGCCAAGACTTTAGACCTCAGCTGAGCAGTGATAATTTCATTGCTGGAAACCAATCTTTCAGCTGTGTGTTGGTATGGGCAAGATGGCTATGGAACTTACAACAATGTATTTAGTGTTTAAACTTTCTCAGATGCTTGTAATTTGGTGCCTGCATTAGCTTCACTTACCTTTATCACATGTGATAACTAAGGCAATATTTAAATTTTTAGTTTATAACTATACAAAATGGTTGCCCTCAGGGTTCTCCTGAGGAATTGAAATTGGGGGGTGTTGGAATTTACAGGATGTGTGTGAAGGCCAATGAGGTATGAGAGTGTGGTGGTGAAGATGGGCTATATGGCACCAAAGTAAACACTGAAAAGTGGTTCATGGGTGACTATTTTCTTAGATTATCACACAAAATTGACTACTGGTCTGGGACCAGGGCCATAACTATGGTGGGGTGAGCAGGGCTTTGACACGGGCATACAGGAGCGGCTCCACTGAGCCATTCCATTAAAGGGCGTGTTCCTCGCTGCTCACCTCAGGCACCAGCCATTGTAAGAAGTGCATTCTGATCAGAACGTGCCCCAGATACCAAATTCCTTAGTTATGGCTCTATCTGGGACCAATACCATTCACATATTTATAAATGATCAGGTGAACATGAGTTAAAGTGGGCTGGATTGTGGCAGAATGCCATTCTGGGGCCCACTATTTTTAGGGGCTCAGCGTTCTGAGCCCCCTAAAAATAGAAAATGGAGCCAGAATGCTGCATTCCGGGGCCCACCATTTAAAAATAGTGAGCCCTGGAAAGCAATGATCTGGTTCCATTTTCTATTTTTAGGGACCCGAATGCTGGGCCCCTAAAAATAGTAGGTACCGGAACTGCATTCTGCTGCATTTTGGCAGGCAGGGGGCAGGGGCATTCCTGAGTAGAGCCCCACCCCCAGCTCAAGGCCTGCCCCCGCTGCCCCCCAGTAGATCCCAGGCCACCCTGCTGTCCCAACTGAGGGCCTGCTGCCTCCTCCCCAGCTGCACCGCCACCCTGACCCAGGGCCTACTGCTGCCACCTCCCCAACCGTGCCACTGCTGGTGAGTACTGGGGCAGCCTGGCTCACACTGGGGGGGGGGATATTGTGGGCAGGAGCTGGCGTGCTTGAAAGGGGCCCAGATGTGGGGGAGAGAGGCCCACCCATGCAGAAGGGGGGCTTCCCAATTAGTAGGTTTCTGGAGCCTGCCAAATTACACTTTAACTCCTGCAGGTAAAAGGGGTGAACGCTGAGGTGGCAAGTTTTGCCCATGGTACAAAATTACTCAACATTAAATTGGATTAATAAATCCAAACCATACTATGAAAAGTTTTACAAACTGATCTTACAAAACTGGCAGCTGAAATTCAGTGTTGATAAATACAAAGTAAAGCATATTGTAAGCAGAAACCCAATGATACATATAAAATAATGGGGTCTAACTTAGTTGTTACCACTCAAGAAAGAGCTAGACTCAGACTTTAAGGTCAGAAAGGACCAATATGATGGTCTGGCCTCCTGCACAATGCAGGACACAAAACCTCACCCACTTACTCCTGTAATATATCTCTAACCTCCGACTGAGTTATTAAAGTCCTCATTTTGTGATTTAAAGACTTTACTATACAGAGAATCCACCAACATGTGAGCCATCCCTTGCCCCATGCTACAAAACAAGGTGAAAACTCACCCACAGTCCTTGCCAATCTGCCCTGAGGGAAATTTCCTTCCCAAATTCTGACTCAAAATATGGCGCTCAGTTAAACCTGGAGCATATGAGCAAGTCTCACCTGATGTTGAAGTCTATTGTGGATAGTTCTCTGAAAAATTCTGTTCAGTGTGTGTGCACAAAAGCTAATGGCATGTTAGGAAGGAACCATTAGGAAAGGGAATGGATTTAATAAAATAGAAAATATCATGACGCCACTATATATATGGCATGCAGATCTGGTAGCCCTATCTCAAAAATATATATATTTGAACTGGAAAAGGTACCAAGAAAGGCAATTAAAATGATAAGGGGCATTGCCCAGCTTCCATCTGAGAAGAGCTTAAAACTGGGACTTTTTAGTTTGGAAAAGAAATGACCAAGGGTGGATATACAAGTCTATAAAATTGTGACTGGTATGGAGAAAGTGAATAAGGAAATGCTATTTAATATTTCATATAACACAAGAATTAGGTGTCACCCCAACAAAATCAATAGGCAGTAGGTTTAAAACAAACAAAAGGAAGTATTTCTTCCCATAACACACAGTCAACCTGTTTTAACTCTTTGCCAGAGGATGTTGTGGAAGCCAAGGCTATAACAGGGTTGTCACGGGGTATGCTGCTCCCGCTCGCTCAAATGCAGGGGAAAACCTGGTTCAAGCCCCAAACACAGCCCTTTAATTCAGGGCAGCACGGCCTTATGGCCAGAGTCAGCATTCAAAGGCCCTTCAATCCAGGGCAAGGCAGCCCAATAGCCAGAGTCAGCCTTTCATGCCTGTTGACACAGAGGAAGCATGCCCAGGTAGGGGGGTTCAGGCCCACCCACTCCACTGAACCCCAGCCCAGGGGTTACCGTAGCTCCTGGTCCAGTCAGTGGGGATCTGTGCCACAACATGCCAACTGAGACCACAGCAATACCACAGCTCACACCACTGAGCACTGCCCTGGGCTGCTTCCTACCTGGGTCCTTGGCAGTGTTCCCCCCTTCAGTTCCCCGGATCCGTCCGGTGTCACCAAGTCTTTGGCCTGGGCCCCGGGATCCTCACAGCAGAGTACACCTCGCTCAACAGTGTGCCCAGTAGTCAGCATCCTTTGCCTATCAATGGTGTGCCCCTTTAAGGCAGGGACCAAACCAGTCCCTGGGTAGGAGCCTCCACTACACATCTTCTTCCTCTGCTGGTCCACCCCTGACTGAGGGGAACTGCAGCCTTTTATGCCTGGGTGGCAGTTCGAGCATGCCCAGCAGGGCCTAAGGGGTGGGGCTTCCCCCTTCCTTAGGGTATATAGGCCTGCTTGAGTGCAGGGTGGGTCCACCCCGTCACAAGGGTTCAAACAAGAATTAGATAAGTTTAAGAATAGGTCCATCAATGGTATTAACTGGGATGGACAGGAATGGATGCAACACCACACTCTGAAATGTTCCTAGTCTCCTTTTGCCAGAAGTGTGACTAGATGTCAAGAGGTAGATAGGTCCATGACTGCCTGTTCAGTTCATTGCCTCTGAAGCACCTGGCACTGGACACTGTCAGAAGACAGGCAGCTGACAAAGTGGGATTTTCTCGCACAAAAGCTCATGCAATAAATACATTTGTTAGTCTTTAAGTGCCACAGGACTCCTTGCTTGTTTTGGTGAACTAGACTAGCATGGCTACCCCTTTGGAACTGGGCTAGATGACCATTGGTCAGATCCAGTATTGCTATTCTAATGTTCTTTTATAAAAATTAATTAAAACATAAATATTTTTTAGTACAGAAAATATCCAAGATAATGACCTCTCAGGGTAGTGATGATGTGAGACAATGACCTTGGCAAATAAAGCATTTTAAAAATCTTGTCCTACTAGGAAGTATTTATGTAAGTTTCCCAGTCACAAATCTAGAATTCTGGAGCAAAGTCACTAAAACACAATGAGATAATAAATTTGTTAGTCTTTGAAAGTGCTGCTAGACTCCTTGGTTGTTCAACAAACAAATATTCCTTTAACGTGCTCCTCTCCCTTCTCTGTACCTCACTCACCTTGTCATCTTCTTTGACGGTACTGGAGGGAGACCCCAAGTTCAGAGGTGCTTTCACAAGAGTTCACCTTCTGGGGAAAAGAAGGACAAAGTCAGTAGCACTTTGCTCATTCCATTCCTCCAGCTACTGGTCACGTTGTTCTTCACTACTTCACTCACTCACCTTTGTTGTGGATATAGTCTTCTTCTCCACAATTTGTATGACTTGACTTCTGTGATTTTAGGTCTCAGTGGGGGAACTTAGGCTGATGCAGGCTGGAAGCCTCTAGTCTCCACAAAATATGGTTACTTTCCCACCCTCCAGGTCTAAGTGTAAGGGGACTGATAGCCCCTTACTGAGAGTGAATGGGCCTTTTGATTGGCCACTCCTGCCTGGAAGCAGGACTCTGAAACAGACAGCCCCAGGGCCAGTGGGAGAGGCCAGTGTCCCAGGATGGCCTGATTGATTGAAAGCGCTCCCCCGCCCCCTGAGCTGAAACTGCAGGCTGGACATGCCTGGCCAAGCCAGTGTGTGAGTGTGTGTGGGCCCGAGCTAAGGAGGAAGCACTAAGCAGCCAGCAGCTGGGAGCCAGAGGACCTAGGAAGGGAGGCCAGGCTGAGCTGATTTGTGCAGAGGAGACCCACAGCAGCTGGACCAGCAGAGAGCCAAGTGGAGCTGAGCAGAGCAGAGCTGGAGACAGTGGCAGAGCCAGAGGTGCCTGAAGCTGGGGCAGGAGGCCAGAGAAGGAGCCCAAGGTGCTGAGCTCATCTGTCCAGCCCCACAGCAGGAGGACCAGAGGAGCCCCACTGAACCAGAGCAGCAGCTGGGAGCTGGAGTTGCAGCCATCTGGAGCTGGGTGTGGTGAGCAGCTGGGGAGCAGTGAAGGGGGGCTGACACTGGGAAGAAGGGCCCTGCCCCTGGAGCTTGGGGACGCGTGGCCACAGCTGGAGCCTGCATCTGGCCCCCTGGATCATCCAGTCGCAGCCAGGCCTGGGCAGAGGGCTTGCAACGTGGAGGACAGACAGTGAGACTGTTTCTCAGGTCCAGAGACTCTGTGTGTAGTGCCTCCACACCAGGGAGTGACACTGAGGGTTTACTGTTCACCTTTTTCCACTTTTTCTCTATTTTCTTATTGGGTTCTTTTTATTTCTGTGTGCTTAACTAAATTGTATATAGTGACTGGTGGGCCAGAAGAGTGGTCAGTGTGGTCAGCACCCCAGAGTGGGGACACCCTAGGCCTGTCCTGAGAGACCACGATAAGAGTGGGGGTCGAGCCCCCAGAAATCCTGGGACCCAGCCTTGTTGGGATTACAGAGACTCCTCCAAACAGGAGATTGGGAGGTGAGCCTTTGAGGTCAGGCAGGCCTTGGGGTAAAGGAAGTGGGAGCAGGGACTCAGATCCTTTTGCTACCCACCTTCACCGGGGTGGTATACAAAGTCTGGGAAGTTCCCCACAAGAGCGGGTCCATCCCCCTGCTTACATAAGCACTAGCACTTAGACCTGATTATCTGTGATTTCAGGTATAATCATCACTTAAAATAATAAAAGACTCTGTACAGAGCCTGACTAAGAATGACAAGCACTATTTGACCAGCCCAATACTTGTTAAAAGATAGAGCTGATTGCTAATCAGATGCTTCTTGTAAGTGAGAGCCCATAACATCAAGCAAAGATCTGTCATCCCCATCCCCATCCCCGGCAGCTGAGAAGCAATTTGATATGGCATCTGGACCTCCTTTGTTAGTCTTTGAAAGTGTTCGTGCCTGATGTACTACTAGGGATTGATCGATATTTCCACGGGGCAGGATTCCTGGCTCGGGGCTGGTGTGGCTCGTGGGGACTGAGGGCCTCAATTAGGCTAGCAGGTAAGGCCTGTACAACTGCTTGTGCTAACTTGAACCTTTTTAACTCACTGACCCCCAGTAGGGGTAGGTCTCCCAGGAGAGCCTTGAATTTAACAACTTTATCATTGATGGTGGCCTCTACAGTAACCTCAGAGCGTGGTTCTATACTATTTATGCCTTGAACATAAACTACCCGTCCCGTGCGCTCATGTGGGACCGTGGGTGGGACAACAGAAATTTGAGCCCCAGTATCTAATAAAAATGGGGTTACACTTCCATCAGTGAGGACAACTGGAAAGTACGGCCGCTGATCCCCGGATCGAGTACTGGCCGACATTACGCACTCGATCCTGACTCGTTTTTTGGCTCAGAAGAGAGGGGTCGTTCCTCCCACCCTAATGCTATGGCCACTTCTTTTTGTTTTGCAGCTGACAATTTGCAGGTAGCTTCCTTATTTAATCCTTTGGCTAAAAGAAATCCAAAAATCTTCCTTTCTAGATATGATCTCTCAGGGTATTTGGACTTTGCAGCACCCCCCGAGCCTGGTCTGGTAGCAACACTAACCACAGGCAGGGGGGTAGGCCACTTAAGGCGATCCAGTGCCTCAAATAGGGTGGTAATGGGATAACCCATGTGTCCTTGCAACCATAATACAGTGGCTGTGTCTCCCAGAGGGCTGGCCTCGGAGGCGATATCAATGGCTATGTCATTAATGGGGATTTGGCCTGGGTCTGTAACATAACAAAAAGCTGTATGGGCAGGCAGAACCTGCTGGGCCCGGTTTAAATTGAGAGGGTGCGTTGCTGGTGTCCAATACGATATTGAGGCCCCCGCTATGCAGTACATAAGGTCCTGGGGGGTCTTTACGGTTCCGGGGCTAACACGATATGCTGCTGGGTGATTTATACATTGTAAAATGGCAGCGGCTGCTACTGAAATGGGCCAAACGGGGGCCTGCAACAGTGTCCCCCGTATTATTCCCCTGGACCACCCTGGGCTGCGGGCCAGCACCTCTGCTTCCCCGCGGTCGACTGTCTCCTGTCCCTGTTCAAGAGCCAATCGACCAGTCCACACAGACACCTCCTCATGGGCTTTACGGCTAGTTTCCTCAATAAATTCTTTCATTTCTGCCTTGGTTCGGGGTCGCCATTCGGTGATGGTCGTGGTGGCCCCTGTGGGATCGATTCTCACTCGCTGTAATCTTATGGGTAGAGCCTCAACCTTCATGTCTGGATTAGATTCCTCAGGAGGAGCTGAAGGCAGCGGAGGGTATACTGAGGCAGGAGCCGAAGCCCCCGGGCACGGTGGGGCCACCGCAGCCGGGGGTCCCACCTCCCCCTCTTCCAAATCACACCCCGCTTCCCCCGCTTCCCGAGCAGTGGCCGAGAGTGCCCCCGCATAGATGGTTAATCTATCCAGGGACATTCCCAATACGGCATGATAAATGCCAGCTACCTGTTCTAGCTTAAATGCGTCCGGTCGGAGTTTCTTTGTTATCTTAATGTCCTCCAACCTTTGGATTAGATGTATTAAGAGTTCATGCGCTGGCCCCCCTTTTGGAACGCGAGGGGCCTGGTCAGTTTTAGAGTACACTCCCCCGGAAATTTTTAGAATTCGTTGGGCGTCTGTCCATAATTGAACAGGGTCAGAGCCTGCTCCCGTCTCCCCTGTGGCTGTACACTGGGGTTGCAGTACGGTGTCAGTGGGATTTATACGTAGACCAGTGTGGCATGTTAACAGGCAGCCTGCGCTGGCTATGGCGAGTCGGACCGTGTAGGTCCGACTAGGGTAGCCCGACCCAATAATGCATGCCCACTCTAGGGGGAAAGGGTGTTTTCGATCGAGTAGGACATGATGCTGTAGATGGTTATATTCGTCCTCCGGTGACCGGTCCGTGGTTCGGGTTCGCCACAGGCAAGGCACCGGGGAAGGTTTAGGGGGTTGGGGGGACTCCCCAGTGGGCTTATTCTCGTTCTCCCATCCTGTTCGTGACGCCAACTTTATGGCCACCTGGAAATTTGGGTCCCACCTAGGAATTTATGACCCTCCTAGGAATTTGGGCCCACCTGAGAATTTACGACCCACCTGGAAATTTGGGTCCCACCTAGGAATTTATGATCCACCTAGGAATCTGGACCCACCTGGGAATTTAAAACCTAATTGGAAAATTACTATCTCAATCGTGGGAACACAAACCCCCACCAGTGTGGGAACCAGAAAAACACTGAGCTAAAAATCCTATAAAAAAGGGGATGCCAACTGCCAAAAGTTATGGAGGTTCACGTGTTACCTGCCAGAACTGATCACTCTGACAGTTGGGTCTCCCGAGGAAAGCTAGCTCGTGTCGTGTCTCTTACCATGCCTCTTGTGTTCATGCTGCTGGTCAGTGGAGCCTGGGTTATGGTACGTATATAGGAATCCCCTACAAGTACACTGCAGTTCGTTTTACCTTGCCATTTTGTCTTGTTGGGAATACCTAGCAGTTTTACTTTGTTGCAAATACCTTACAGTTTTATCTTGCAGTTTTGCTTTGCTGTTTTACTGTATTACTTATATAGATTTGCGGTTTTGCTTTACAGTCTTGTTGTGTCACTTATATAGACTTGTAGTTTTTTGCTTTATCGTTTTACTGTATTACTGATATAGATTTGCTACCTCAGTTGGTCTTGTAAGGTTGCTGTTTTAGTTGTTAATTGCTACCTCAAGTGTCACTGTGATTACCCATTGAAAAATTTTCCCCGTTGTTGCTCTAAATAAACGAACCCATTTCTCAGTTAGAACTACTGAGTCCGGTGTCTCCTTCTCCCATCGCGGCTGGGAACCAACAGAAAGTGCCACCAGACTCCTTGTTTGCTTTCCTTGCTTCTTAGTGAGTTCAGTCCAGTCCAATCATTTCCAACCACTGACTAAATTGGTATAATACTATGTTAGTAGCTAGCTGACAACTGGGGGTGGGGGTTGTTAGGAAATTCAAGAGGGGTGTCGGGGGGGGGGGTGTTAGGGAAATCCCTGGTTGCTCTGAAACTGTCAGAAGGGATGGTCTCCAACACATGAAGAAGGGCTGTCAAAACTAAAAGGGCCACTGTGGGGCATCACAATACAAAGACCCTGCTAATTGCCTCTGCATGCCCATGAAGAGGCTATGGCAAAAGGGTCATCCTGTCAACTTAAACTTTTTTTTTAAGAAGGAAAAAGGTATGACAAGTTTTCTTGTTCACTTTGTTTTGCTGTTTGGACTCTCACAGAGCTGAGCTACTAAACAGAAGCAAAGATCCCATGGTCAACTTCATTTAGTCCTACAAGATATTCAGAGCTGACAGATTATTACAACTCTGTCACCTTTGGAACCATAGACTGTAAGTTGTTTGTATATATATGTTTTCCCATTTTAACCATACAAGAACTCTCATTTCTCCATCCTAGTAAATAAATCTTTGGTTAGTTAATTACAGGATTGGCTACAAGTTTTGTCTTTGGCATGAGATCTGAGGTACAGATTGACCTAGAATAAGTGAATGGTCTCTTGGGACTGGGACTACACAATCCTGGGCTCTGAGAGAAGAGCCTTCAAACCTTCCGGCTTCTTCCCAGAGGCTGTATTAAAGATAGGTAGGCTGCTTGGCTTCTCTTGACTGGACTTTTTAAGTGACTGCGCTGATACTTCACTGGCGTGAATTGAAATACAGTACCCCAACTGAGGCCTCACTAATTGTGTGTAGAGCAACCAACCATCACTAAGTCCAACTTGCTTGCTTAGCAAGACAGATGAGTACCCAAGGGAACTCTCTGTGACTCTTGTTTGTAATGCTTAACAAGTCTACATTTTTTACTGGGTTGGTGAAATTTAATTACAGAACATACAACCAGGGAGCGTAACAGCATCATCTGCAAACTTTATGAGCTTACTCTCCTACATTATCCAAGTCATGAATGAAAACATCAAATAGTACCAAATCCTGGACTGAACCTTGCAGGATCCCACTAGACACACTCTCCCAGTTTGACAGGAAACAGTTGACAAGTACTCTTTGAGTACTTTCCTTCCACTTGTTGTTATGCTCCCATCTGAGAGTAATTACATTTAGACCACATTTCTCCAGTTTACTAATGAGAATATCATATGGGACTGTATTAGGTATTGCTAAAAAAAGTTCATGTTCCTCAGATGCAGATCTTCAATTCTCTCAAGTACTTGACTCATAAATTTGGTTCCAAAACCATACAGTGCTGGAGGGAAAATCTGAAGTTTTGGTTTTGTCTCTCACTGAGTGGCACTGTCTAAGTGACCTACACTTTCCAAGACCCTGCGGGGTGCTAGACATAGCAACAGAGTTCATTTCAGACTATTGCTCATAATCCCAATGTCCTGCTGATCTTGGGCTCACCCAGCATGGTCACAAGATGGCTGCTGTCAGGAGGACCCAGTTCTCAGCACCAACGTGGTTGTTTATTTGTCCATGATCTCTGAGATGTGACTCTATCTTTTCTAGTGTTTATCAGTGTAACCCTTCTGCCAGGGCAGGCTGGCAGGACAAGTGCCGCGTTTTATACCTAGGGGTTTTCCAATAATGTAACACAACCAACCTGCTCGAGCCCCACCCAGATTTCCGGGAAATCCTGAACTGTTCCCTGGGCACCAATGTTCCCTCTAATTTTTCATAGGCTGTGTGCACAAAAAATTTCATTTGTGCAAATTTTTGGAACCAGTGTCCAAATTTGTGTGCACCCAGTGCATGGGGTCAAACCTGTGAGCGCAGTGAAGTGTGTATGATCCAAATAATATCTACATTTGATTTTCAAATGGTGATGCAAATGATTTTATAAATTACAAAACTTTATTTGAAGCATGCTACTTGAAATCACCTTCTTAAAGTAGCATAAAAATATTAGCACTGCTGAATTTTTTTGTGCGCACACTATTTTGTTGTGTGCATGGCTTTCACAACCTGTGTGCATGCACACACGCGCACAGCTTAGAGGGAACATAGCTGGGCACCCCAAAAGGAGTAAGGCTTCCCTACTCGCAAGCATGAGTCTGAGTGTAGTAAACAGAACTTTTAATAGTAGTAAAACAGAGTGTAAAAGGCCAAATAACAGAAATCAGGGGTGATCTAGCAAATCAGTACAGAGCAAGGTTCCAAACAACCCACACTGCATAACAGAACATACAAGACAATGGCAAAACCAGCACTGATCTGGGGAATCAGTGCTAACTAGGCTCCCTGCCAACCCTAGGGTACATAGGTAGTGTCTTTCACGCCCACTGTTTGCTGGTGCCATCTACTGGCCACTCACTCCATCCAATAGCATTGTCCGCTGACTCCACCTGCTGGCCACCAGCACCACCCACCAGTCACTCACACCATCCAGTTCACCACTGGCTGCTCTCACCATCTGTAGGCTCCACCCACTGTTCACCAGCTCCACTCACTGGTCACTCACACCATCCAGCTCACCACTCTCACCAACTACTAGCTCTGCCCAGCAGTCACTCATGCCACCCAGCTTACCACTCTCAGTGTCTACTAGCTCCTTCATCTGCTGCTCCTCTTCTATGATTTGAGCTCAGAAAAAGAATTTGCTTCTTTCTCTCTAACGATTCTAACTCTTAACTTCAAGTAGCTGCAAATAGCTATCTCTATTTAAATAAGAAAGACATCAGAAGAAGCCTAGCCAAATCTATCATTAGATAGAAGAGGCAATGGGAAATAAGGCAAAAACAACCTCCAGTCCCCACCCCTGTCTTCAACTTCTTTCAGGCTGAAACATGTGGGTGACTTTCATACAAATCTCTTTTTCACTAAGGTTAGTTTTTACCCTATAACTAAGCCAGACAGATTTGAAACAAACAGAGAGTAATAATTCACAAAAAGACAGTATTTCATATTTCCCCTCAGTAGAATTACAGATATTGACAGATTTGTGATCAGATTAACCACAAATACCATTACTGACTATGCCCTGCACTCAGTATGCTAATATCTAATTGTTCTCTTTGTGTTCATGCTAATACAGGACCCATGCAGATTAGATGCCCTCCTTCAGAAGCTGTTAGGCACAGCTCCTAAGCCTGCCTTACATCAGGAATAAATTTGTATGAAAGAATTTGAAAGAACTTCTGAAATTTCTGTTTGTAAAGACCACTGACTGGTTCTTAACACAGGTAGCAGTGGCAGACACCGATGTAACACCCTCTAGCACAGTGGTTCCCAACCTTTTCTCTGCCATGGCACACCTTGAGACCTTCAAATTTTTTGAGGCACACCACCATTAAAAAATGCATGAATATTCAAATTAACTTAAATTACTTATGAATATTCATGAACCATGGCACAGTGTTTTGGAAATACTGCTTTGTGGGGTTGTATGGGTAGCAGAGCAGGGGTGGCAAAACACAGGGGGGCAGGAGTTGTGTGCAGTGGCAGGAGTGAGAATGGGGAGCAGGGCAGGGGTGGCAAAAACAGACGAGGGCAGCCATGTGGGGAACAGCACAAGGGTGGCAAGAAAGGAGAGGGGAAGGGAGAACAAAAGTGGCTTGGGGGGGCAGGGGGAACCTGGGGAGTGGGAGAGTAGGGTAGGGGAACATGGCACAACACCCACTTCCCCCTCCTCCGCAGTGGCTCCCTGCCACCCAGGGCAAATCCTTACCCCACTGCTGCTCCCTCCTACCCCAGTGGGTCCTGTCCTCCCCTCCTCCAGCCCACTGCTGCCTGTGATGGACCCTCCCATCACTGCAGGGGCCAGAATTAGGCTTCCAGCCGCCAGCTACACTCCCCCCCACACACAGCCACCCCACTTCCCAGCTACACACACCCCCAACCATATAGCCACCCCACAACCCCAGCTATACACCTTCTGCTACACATCCACTCCCTCCTTGCTATACACACACACCTGCCCCACACAACCCCCAGCAGCCCTCCCCACCAGAGCCCTTACCTGGGTGTTTGCAGGCTGACTGACATAAGCTGCTCTGTCCTGCAAGGCAGAGATTCACACACTCCAGGCCTCTTGCAGCTCTCTGCTGGCTGGGTTAAGGTGGAGCAGGGTTTAAGGTGGAGCCATCGGAACTCTGTGTTCGGGCTGCTCATGCTATTTTTAGGGGGACCCCTGGAATTCTGCATTCCAGTGCCTTCCTCTATTTTTAGGGGGCAGCAGTGCTGCCTGCCTAAAAATAGGGAGCCCCAGAACTGTGTTCTGGTGCCTTCCCCATTACTTTAACTCCTGCCCTTTCCCAGCCCTACACAGCCCATGTGGCTGGGCTGAGCAGGGAGGGAACTTTAACTCCAACTCTCAGGATGCTCATGGCACACTTTGGGTGTTGCCGCAGCACACCAGTGTGCCCCAGCCCACTGGTTGGGAATCACTGCTCTAGCATACATTCTTTTTTTTTTTTTTTTTTAACTTTTTTGCTTTAAAAGATGACATATCCCTGAAATGCCCTGTTTTTATTGGAGAATGACTCTTTCCCTGCAGCGACATTACAACCAATCTTGGTGAATTTTGCATTGGTACAGGGAGAACACTGTAGTACTTTGTGTAATCATCTCATTAACAACTCCCATTGTAAACTCTTCTTGTAATATCCTGGGCAGTGAGCAGCAAAGCTGCAGCAGTGTGTAGATGTGGAATTACTGGAAAATTTGAGGTAAATATTTGGACTTGGGACAAAAGAGAACTTATGAACGTGCTTCTCTTGGGAATCCGCTTAAGGCAAATGGCATAGAAAAATTAAGAGAGAAAGGATCTGCAAATGAGTTTTGTTCTGCACTGTTACAGAAATGTAATCACAAGACTAGAATTCATCACACAGAACAACACAAAAAGTCACAAAATTAGAAAATGTTGCCCTGCAAATGAGGGCCAGCACGGATCATCTGACATAATTTAGGTGAGTGGTTTTGAAACTATGGGTCAAGACCAAGTACTGGGTCACAGACAGGGGCATTGCCAGAGCCAGGCTTATGAAGCTTGAGCCCCAAGTCCCGGTGCCAGATCCCTGGGTCTGCTGCAGCAGTGGTTCACTTACAGCATGCAAGCCCTGCGTGCTGATGCCCGAGCCCCGGATCTTTTTCCGGGCTGGGGCACTCCTGGTCATAGACCCTCAGAAACTGGGTTGTGGACCCCTCTGCTGCTGCCACTGAAAGACTGGAGTGTACTGTTGAAAGATTTAACTTGCTGGGTTGTGAGCATAAATGATTTTTTTCAACTGGGTTCTGAAAAAAAAGGTTTGAAAACCATTGACTTAGGTTGTCTACTCTTTGGAGCAGGAATCATCTTTTTGTTCTGTCTTTACAGTGTCTAGCACAGTGGGTGCTAGTCTGCTAGGTTCTATGGGCTTCTAGGTGCTATAGTCAGGGGCATCGCTGGCGCTGGGCACTCCGGGGCACGTGCCCCGAACCCCAGTGCCAGTGCCCCAGCTGGGGATGCGGGGCCTAGCTGCCTGTGGTGGCGCAGCGGCGCCTGGCCCTGGCCCTGGCCAGGGGGTGGGGCCTGCAGGCTGGGGGCGGGGCCTGGGCCCAGGCCCCGGGTCCCTCCCCCAGCCAGTGATGCCCCTGGCTATAGTAATACACATAATAAATAATAGCTCCAAGGGACATTGAGTAGGAAGCATAACTGAGAAATAGAATCTGATTCTATACAATACATAACATCAAAGGTGTTTTTGCACATTTTATAAAGCAATAGTTGCTGTAGCTCAAGGTCTTCCCTCAGCTACATACCTGCCATCTGGCAGCATCATTACTAGAATGGCACATGCCACTGGCATGTCAGGGAGAAGTCATTCCTGCATGGACAAAGGGAGCAATTGTCCTGTGTTCAGTGATCACTTGGTGCTGCTTTTCTGTCTTCACATTTGTAGCACTTTGCTGACATCAGTGGAACTACATCATAACGGAGAGAAAATTTTGGCACAATGACATTCAACATGTTTCCTTGTGCAGTTTTCCATCTTTCCACCACGTTGACTACTCAATCTTGAAAAGTACGTTGGGGTCTGTCGTGAGGCATGCCCTCCCTAGTGCCCCCTTACTCGCTTTCCACCTTCCCCTCTTCTCCTAGCCAGGCAAAAAATCCGCATTCTTTTAGCCTTACCGGGTTGGTGAGCCACATGGAAGTTATACGGCTGGAGAGCTAGGTACCAACGCATAAGATGGCACTTGGTGTCTTTCATTGTGTGTAGCCAGCATAGAGGTGCATGGTCTGTCACCAACGTGAAGTTTGAGCCCAGGAGGTAATAATGGAGGGCATCAATAGCCCATTTTGCCACCAAGGCCTCTTTCTCCATGGTAGAATACTGGATCTCTTGGGGAAACAATTTTCTGCTTAAATACAAGATGGGATGTTCTTCACCATCAACCTCCTGGGATCATATTGCACTCAGCCTCACCCCTGAGGCATCTGTCTGGAGGATAAAGTCTTTATTGACATCAGTTTGTATGAGCACCAACTTTTACATCAGCCATTCCTTTAATGTTTGAAATGCTTTTTCACATTGTGCTGTCCACTGTATTTGTTCGGGCTCAGAGTTCTTGTTTAGATCAGATGGGGCATTGCAATTGATGCAAAGCCTTGTACAAAATGTCAGTAATAACCAGCCAGTCCTAGGAACTGGCAAACCTGCCTCTTAGTCTTTGGAGTCAGCATATTAGCCAAGGCCTGGACTTTAACCACGAGGGGTAGTAGCATACCGCCTCCTACAGCGTACCCCAGGAAGGTCATCTCCTTCCCGAGATGACATTTGGCTGGATTGACCATCAAGCCTGCCTCTCCAAGTGCTTCAAGCACCTGGGTGAGGTGGGGAAGGTATTTGTCTCCACTGCCACTATAGACCATTATATCATCTATGTATGCTGCTGCTTACTGGTTGTGCAACTGTAAAACCTTATTCATTAGCTGCTGACGGGTAGCAGCCACTCTGCGAAGGCTGAAGGGCATAGTCATGAAATGAAGGAGTCTGAATAGCGTGGAGAAGGCCATCTTGGCCCATGAGGTTGGAGTCAGGGGTATCTGCCAATACCCTTTGGTTAGGTCAAGCGTGGATAGATACTTGGCTTCCCCCAGCCGTTCCAAAAGCTCATCTGTGCAGGGCATCAGGTAGTCAAAGCAGGATATGGCTTTTACCTTCCAAAAATCAATACAGAACTGCAGGGTTCCATCTGATTTTGGACGATTGGACTGTACCACTCTTTGATTCTTCAATCAATCCCATCTCCAGCATGGCTTTTAGTTCTTGCTCTACTGCTGTCCACATCTTCCATGGGAGCAGTCAGAGCCTGTCTCTCACCTTCTGCCCGGGGGTGGGGGGGGGGGGTTACAATGTGGTGGCTCATGAGGTGGGTATGCCCTGGGTGCTTCAAGAGAACATCTTGGAACCTCTGCAGAATACTTTGGAGTTGCTCACATTGTGTGGGGCCAAGGCCTTTCCCCAAGTCTGCTGGTCCATCTTCAGGGGGCATTCCAACCAATGGTCCCAGCTCTGGTTCTGGTGTTGGGGAAGCTACTCTAAGTGCCTCTCGTGTTTTCCAGGCCTTCAGCAGGTTTACATGGTAGATCCACGTCTCCCACCTATGACCTGGGAGCTTGATTTTGTAGTCTATGGGTCCCACCCACCCGATCACCTCAAAACAGCCTTGCCACTTGGCTAGGAGCGTTGACTCACTGGAAGGTAATAGGAGTAGGATGCAGTCACCAGGATGGAAGATGCGGGTCTTCATTCCCTGATTATAATGACACTGTTGCAATTCTTGGGCCTGCTTAAGGTCTTCTTGAGTGAATGCCACTAAAATCTGTACTCATTCACACAGCTTCAGTATGCAGTGTACGGTTCCATAGACCCATGTCTCTTGCATTTCCTACTCTTTTAAAAGGTCTAAAATGCCTTGGGGCCAGTGTCCATATAGGAGCTTGAAGGTCAAAAAAACTGATGGAGGCTTGTGGGACTTCCCATATGGCAAAAAGCAGGGCTGGCAGCATTGTATCCCAATGACGGGTTGTCTTCCACAAATTTCTGGAGCATAGCCTTGAGCATACTGTTGAACTGTTTCACTAGCCCATCAGTTTGCAGATGGTATATAGATGTCCTTAGGGTCCAGATCCACATGAGATGGCATAGCTCCGCTATCAGTTTTGAGGAAACATTAGTCCCCTGGTCTGTAAAAAGTTCTTTGGGGATCCTCACCTGGGCAAAGATCTTCCTGAGCTCTGTGGCAATCTGGGTGGATGTCGCCACATGGAGACGTACTGCTTCTGGATACTGGGTTGCATAGTCCACTACCATGAGGATAAAGTGATTCCCAGTATGGCTTTGTTCCAGGGGTCCTATGAGATCCATACCAATGCGTTTGAATGGGGTTCTCACGATGGGGAGAGGCACCAATGGGGCTTATCGATGTTTCCTCTAAGGGGCCAACGCAGCTGAGAAACATATGTTGCTTGCTGCACAGCCCCCCCTCACATGGGCCGGATCCTTCCCCCACAGGCCTGGTTCTGTGCCCCCAAGCTGCGCTGGCTGCCCAGTCTCCCAGCAGCAGGGGCGGAGCAGCCAGCCAGCCTACTCCCAGCCTGCCACGCTTCCCAGGGGGGTGGAGGGGGCCGGCACTGAGCTCTGACATGCAAGGTCGGGGGTCTGGAGTGGCCCACCACACTCCTGAAGAGTTTGGGCCACTTCGCCCCCGCTCCCCCCCCAGCCTGAATGGGCCTGCTCCGTGGCCGGGGGGGGCGGGGCCTGGAGCGAAGCAGCCCAAACTCTTTGGGAGCAGGGCAGGCTGCTCCAGGACCCTGACCCCACACGCCAAAGCTCAGCACCAGCCCCCTCCATCCCCAGGGAGGTGTAGCCAGCTGTGGGTAGGCTGGCTGGCTGGTCCACTCTGCTGCGATGAGGCCAGGCGGGCGGGCAGGCAGGCAGAGCAGCCTCCGGCCTGTGCCCCCCACACAGAATTGGAAGGGGGGTGGTCATAGCCCCACCACCTGGCCGGGAGTGATGCAGCCTGTCCTCCGGCTGGAGGAGCTCTCACTGAGCCTGTGCTGAGAGTCTGTGCAGGCTCAGTGAGAGCTGACTCTGAGCGGGAGTTTTAAAAACTGCCTGCTCAGAGTCGTTCTCAGCAGGGAGCGTAGCCGCCAGCCATGCGCTGCCAGCAGCCTTCCCTGCACCAGGCAGTGCCAGGGGCTGTGCGGCCACATGTCTGCGCAGCTTAGATGGAACATTGCTTGTGGTATCCTGGGGGGCCCTGCCCGTTGACACTCAGGGCACAACACACAGTAACCTGAGACTTCACATTGGATACCTTGCCAGTAGAAACATTGGGTGACTTGGTGGAATGTCTTCTCTCAGCCAAGGTACCCTGACCAGAGCACCTCATGCACTAAACATAGGAAACCTAGGTGCAGGTGTCGGCGGCACCAGTAGCTGGTTGATGGCTTTCTGAGTTTTGGGTTCCCTTACCATCCGCTACTGATAGTCCCTGCATATCTCAAACCAGGGTCCTTATGGGGGCTGTATCGCCTCATCTTGCTTTGCATTGGGAGTCATAGCTTGCTCACAGGAATGGCTTAAAGTTGGATCCTCCCGTTGCTCACGTACAAAATCCTCTTCCCTCTCTAATGCTTTCTGGGCCTCTTCTATGCTATTCTAGGTCTCTCCTATGGTATGCTGCGTGGCAGTTCCCACTTTTGTAGCTGTTTCGGTGGGGGTCTTGGTCTTTTCTCCCACAGCAGCACTCAGATGATGTTCTGGCAATTCCTCCTCTGGGTTTCCTGCCCCTGGTCTCTGTGGTCATTGTTCACTATACTCAGGATTTCCCAAAACTCAGGCCAGTCCCAGCCTAGGATCACAGGATAGGCCAGTTTGAGGATCACCCCTACTTGTAGGGCCTCTGTCCACTGCCTCACTGCAAGTTGCACCTGAGTTGTTGGGGAAGGATGGACGTTGCCATGGATGCATTGTAGATGCATTCTTTCCTCCCCACCCCCGAGGTTAGAAACCAACTCTTTGTGGACCAGAGACTGGCTACCGCTGGAGTCCACCAAAGCTAGGTCACTTATTTGTCCCACCTTCACAGGAACCACCAGTTTCTGGGGGGTGCGTATCCTGTGACCTACATACCTGCCCATAATTGCATTCCATGTAGGGGCAGTCTTGTCGGTAGTGCCCCTCTTTGCCACACTCCCAGCACTGGTCTTGGCTGTTCCTTCCCTGGTCTTCCCTGGTGATGTGTTGGAGTCTGGGTGTCGCCTCCTGTTACCATCTGACTTGGTCTCCTCAGGAGTCCATAACCTTTTGCATCTGGTCCAGTCCATGGAGGGCGGGAGGGACTAGAATGGTTTTCAAGCTGTGTTATACCAAGAAGTGACAATGAGACCTTATGTGAGGGACAAGGCAATGAGCCGCATTTATCAGAAACACACACAAAAACAACCTTCTATAAGCTAAAGGCAAAGAGAAGAATCAACAATTTGTCTTATTCAGAGGTTAAACCCCAACACACTCACACACACACACACTCTGCAACAGGGAGGGAGATAGTTACCAGCCTCACGTTGCTCAAGTCTTATGCACTGGCCAGGTGGGAGAGCTCGAGTATTGGAGCAGGGCCCAGTTGATCCCGACACGATGCTCCTGGAGTTGCAGAATGAACCCAGAGTCCATTATTTTCTTCACCTTTTTTATAGGGCCAAAGCCAGAAATTAACATATCTCATCAGTTGTTTACATCCTTTGAACATGGCTTCTTGTCTTATTCCTGTCACAGTCTGTATCATGCTGGTATGATGTTGCTCTCCTTCTTCAGCCACCTGGGTCTTGCTTATCTCCGGTCTGGCACTCCTCACCTCCCAAATTACACATGCATACCAGTTCAATCACTCCCCCTTGGCATCCCCTCCTTTACATAAAAAGAGAGGTAAAAAAGGTTTTACTATTGCATCCTTTTTAGAAGTTACATAGGATTAAAACATCAGCTATGGTCTTTACTATTAGTCTGGCACCTTTAAAACATAATTGTTGCTCATTGCTGTCCTTTTTACAGCCCAGCTGCCAGCTTATCTTAAGCTGTGAGAGTCTGGTGTTACAAGGTGATATTCATTTGCTGAGGACCAGACTATTGAATCATTCAGGGTTACAGGATGTTCTTTTGTTTTTACTTAAAGTCAATTATCTTTTGCATAAGAGGGAAGGAGAGGGGAAGAGTTCAAGCTCAAACTCACTACTTTGGTCAGCTGCTAAGGTCTATGGGTAATTTAGGCCAGTATGGCCTACAGCTGAACCCTTGACGGGTTTCCATCCCTTTCCATTATTTGCTTTTCAGAGGCCGTCTGTCTTCTGAGGGCTGGGCCCAAGTCTTTCATCTGCCATATAATCTTCAGTCAGGAAACAGCATCCATTAGCATCTTTGGGCGATGCCTCTGCACCCATTCTCTACTCTCAGCTGGCAGTACCTGTATGAATTGTCCTAGGGCAATACACTAAAGTACCTCTGCCCTGGTCCACTGATCCAGTTCTAGCCAACACCAGCAGTCTTTAATACTTTGTGCCACTGCCCTTGGGCAGGCTCCAGGGGGGTATAGCGCACCACGTAACCGTTGCTGGTAGGTCTCCGGGTTCATCCCCCTCTAGTTGAGGATCACCTCCTTGACCTTTGAGTATACCAAGACATCTTGTGGGTCCAAATTATAGTAGGCAATCTGTGCTGGGCCTGTCAGATACGGTGCGAGAAGGGTGGCCCAGTTTTTTGGTGGCCACTTCATTGCAGTAGCAACCCGTTCAGATGTTACTAAGAAGACCTCAGGGTCATCACCTGGGCCCATCTTAGTCAACTGGATGGGTAAGTAGTTATGACTTCCCACTGTCTCCTCACCTCAAGTTTGGAGGACGTAGCTGTCGGGGCTTTTATTGCAGCTGCCATTTGCTGGACTAACTTCTCTTGATGGTGCTGTTGTTGTGTGGTCAGTTCTCGCATCAGGTGTTGCAGCTGTTCCTGCTGTCTGGCAGAGTGGGCTTGTTGCTCTGAGGCCATCTGCTAGAGCAGTGGTTCCCAGCCAGAGGTCCAGGGACCGTTGTGGGTCTACAGACATGTTTCAGGGGATCCATGGAGCCTCTCCGTACTGGGACTGGAATCCAGCTGCAGCCCTGATGCTCCCTGCCAGTGCTGCCACTCCCCTCCTGTGGCTGAATCCCAGCAGTGGGATGAGGCTGTGGCAGCTCCCTAGCAGGGGTAAGGGCAGGGGGCCGTAGCCACCACAGCTTGGCTCCCCAGCAGCCCGGGCCATGGTGGTGGCAGCACCGCTCACCAGCTATCCCAGCAGCGCCGCCAGAGCGGCACGGGCCAGAGTCTGTCTGCGTGGGTCAGATTACATAATCAGCCGGGGGAGTGCAAAGATTTTTTTTGTTAAAAAGGGGTCCCTAGCCTGAAAAAGATTGGGAACCACTATGCTAGAGCAACTGGGCATATAACTGCTGCTGCTGGGCAGCTTGCTGCTGTTGGCTCTCCAGAAGCCACTTCAAGACCTTCTCAGTCTCCACTGACAACCTGATTGGGTGCCTCACTGTAATAACAGGTGAATGGCTTTTTTTCAGTCTTATCTTGAGGTCCCTCCTCCTTCAGGGACCGATCGATGCCCACATTCCCCACCACTTGTCATGGGGAAGGCCCTCCCTAGCTCCCTCTTGCAGGGAAGCCAAAAGGGTGGTAGCAGAGAGGGCACCTCTGCAAGCCTCTGAATGTACAACAACCGTGACTATACTTAGCCCTTTAGTCAGGACAGCACAGCCTAGGAGTCATAGAGTCAATACAATTAGTCTATGAGCAGCCCTCTGGTCAGGGCGGCACAGCCTAGCAGCTGCAGAGTCAATACCCATAGTGCGTCCACAAGGGGGAAGTGCCCAGGTAGGGGGGCTTAGGCCCTCCCACTCCACTGAGCCCCAGCCCAGGGCCCTATGGGTGCAGGGGGTATGGCACCAAGTCAGCAGGGATCCAGACCAACACATGCTGACTGGTTTTTCACTCCACCCCAGCTTAACCCTTCAGGCCCCCTGGGCTATTTCCTACCTGGGACAGGGTGAAGTCCTTGTTGGGCACTGAACTGTGGCTTCCTCTGTCCTGGGAGAGCTGTCGTCAGCTTCCCCACAGGTTGCTGGCCTGCTCAGACTGAAATGAACTGCTCCTTTTTATACTGGGGCAGCAGTCTGAGCTTGCTCAGCAGTGCTTACTGGGCGGAGCTTCCGCTGTCCATTGAATTGGCTTGGTTGCTGCAGTGCGGGGTGAGTCAACCCCATCGCAGGGATATGGCTATGGCTATGTCTACACACACATCATTATTTCAAAATAAGGATTTTGAAATGAGTTATTTCAAAATAAAGTCCTTATTTCAAAATAAGTTAATTTGAATTAACAAAATGTTAATTTGAATTAACTTAAGGGAAAGCCTGCTATTGAAATGGCTGTTATTTCAAAATGGTTATTTCAAAATAAGGCCGTTTGGACATGTTGTTTCGAAACAGTTGTTTTCAAACAATGGTGTTGTTTCAAAACAACATGTCCAAACGGCCTTATTTCAAAATAACCATTTTGAAATAACAGCCGTTTCGAAACAATCGGGGTTTAACCTGTTTCGAAACAGCAGTTCTTATTTCAAAAGGACGGGATTTGTCCTTTCGAAATAAGAAAACGTCATGTGGACCAAATATTTTTTATTTTGAAATAACCAGTGTTATTTTGAAATAAAAGTGCTGTGTAGACATACCTGATGTGAACCAAGGGGGGCTGAGACCTAAATCTCTGACAGTTAACATAGATCTCTACAACTAGAGAAGAGTGTCAGCAGCAGTTCTGAGCCTCAGTTCTTGTGTGGAGTTTGAACCGTGACCTTTTGAAGTCAAGCTAGACTGGAATTGGTTGAGCCATTCTGACAAGGAGAGCTGGGGACAAGAAGTGCCACCATAAGTCAAGCTCCAGGTGATGGAGTGAGAAGGTTGAGCTGCCACGGCACAAACTCACAGGGGTTTAGACTAAGTAAACTAGATTTGATCAGACAAGCCTGGACCACAAACTGAACCCAAATCATCTGGACTCGCCAAAACATGTCCTGTGTTCTTTCATTTCAATCAATCAAATCATAGGGCTGGAAGGGACCTCATGAGATCATTGAGTCCAACCCCCTGGGAATTGAACCCAGGACCTTCTGCATGTATTTCCTGTTGTTTGTTTGAAAACAGTCACATAGTGTAGGCCACGCTGGCCTAAATTACCCATAGACCTTAGGAGTTGACCAAAGCACTAAGTTTGAACCTGAACTTTTCCCCTCTCCTTCTCCCTTATGCGAAAGTTAAGTGATAGTCTTTACAGATTAACATCACCTTGTAACGCTGGACACTCACAGCTTGAGATAAGCTTGCAGCTGGGCTGTAAAGAAGACAGCAACAGGCAACAATTATGTTTTAGAATTGCAAGGATAATGACAAAGGCTGTAACTGATGTTTTATTTACTGAAAAGGATGCACTGGTAAAACTTTTCACATAAGTAGTAACAGAAGGGCATGTTAAAGGGGGGATGATTGAATGCATGTATAATTTGGGAGGTGAGGAGTGCCAGACTGAAGATAAACAAGGTCCAGATGGCCGAAGAATAAGAACAATATCACCTCAGTATGATGACAGGAATGCAACAATCAAGGAGTCATGTCCGAAGACGAAAACAACTTAGTGGGACAGTACAAAAACAACTTAACAAAATCTGGCTTTGACCCTATAAAAAGGGTGAAGAAAATAATGGACTCTGGGTTCATTCTGCAACTCCAGGAGCATCTTGTCGCGACCAACTGGACCCTGCTCCAACACTTGAGATCCCCCACCTGGCCAGTGGGTAAGACTCGAGCAACGTGAGGCTGGTAACCATCTCCCTCCCTGTTGCAGAAATGTGTGCATGTGTGTGTGAGTGTGTTGGGGTTTAACCTCTGAATAAGACAAATTGTTGATTCTTCTCTTTGCCTTTAGCTTATAGAAGGGTTTTTTTTGTGTGTGTGTTTTTGATAAATGCGGCTCATTGCCTTGTCCCCCACATCAGGTCTCATTGTTACTTCTTGGTATAACAATAGGCCAGGCCATTCCAACATGCTGCCAGGCAGAAAGGACCAAAGTGCTGTGCAGAGACCTGTTCCTATAAGACCTAATGCTCAGATCCTAAACTAAAGAGGCCGGGGTGAGCTATAAAACAGCTGAGCTTCAGATCTTGTATAGTTTGTTCTGTTCCTCACAGCTCCAACAGCACTACCACAGACAGTCTGCTTGGATGAGTTCTCAACAGGAGAGTGAGAAGCTATGCAGGGGGGGAGGCAGTTTCCATGGGCTTTTCAGAAATAGGCCCAAGACCTTTGAGGGAATGAGTTCTGCTAACTGCCTGTCCTCTGGGGACACTCTCTTCTATGTCAGCTGGGCTGCAATATCAGCTGGACTTATCACTGAGAATTGCCAGTCTCTCACTTCTCCATTAGCCCAGAGGCAGGAGGCAATGTGATGCTGGTAAACCAAGTGCCAGTTCTGGCCAGCACTTTAGGCATTAGCTAAGAACTGACAAACTCATAGCTGGAAACCAGACCAGCTCACCTGTACATTGGTTTTGTTCAAAATAGCTATTAGTCTTATCAAAAAGATTTAATGTTTAGGGTCTATGAAATTTGTAAGTTGTTGCATGCATTAATCTTGCATGTAAAGCCTGTATACCAGACTGTAAGGAAATAGGGAAGTTTCATTTTATAGCTTTCAAATATTTGCTCTGTACTTGTGAACTCAGGAATCATCCCTACTACTCATCCCTGCTCCTGCCCCCAACCCCAATTAAGGAGGCCTACCAAAATTAAAAAGGCCACTAAGGAACATCACAGTATGAAGGACTGGTGAATAGCCTCATCCCTTCTTGGAAATTATACATGCAAAGAAGCTTGTCTCTTGGACTGGAAGGCCAAATGTAAAAGAGAAAATAGTATCACAAGAAAGCATGTCCATTTCTTTGCTATTTGAACTCTCCTAGAACCAGACTAATTAAAGCAGAGATCCCCAGTGTCAACATAGCTCTGAAGGATGTTTTGAATAGACAGATCACTGCATCTCTGTTGCCTTTAGGAACCAAAGATAACTATATGTTTGCTTGCTTTAACCTGTAAATAACTCTCATTTCTTTTTCATAGAACCATAAAATATTAGGGCTGGAAGGGATCTTGTGAGGTCATCTAGTCCAAGCCCCTACTAAAAGCAAGACTACTCCCACTCAATCATGCCAGCCAGGGTTTTGTCCTAGTTAAAAACCTTTACATAGTTTATTACAGGGCTGGTTACAGGTTTTGTTTTGGGAGTAAGTTCTAGGTTACCAGTTGATCTGAGATAGATGGCTGATCTGGAGACTGGGAGCAATGTGTGGGTGTATGTATGCATGCATGCACATGATCACTGACGACTAAGTGCAGCTTGCCTGACTGGCAAGATAGACTGGCAAGCCTCAGGGGAATATTTATGGTAAAATGGGTAAAGTCATAGACTGTGTTAGGTACGGGGAAGTGTGGGCATTTGCCCAGGCCCCGCGCCATGGCAGGGTGGATTCCAAAAGCTGGGGCCAGGCTGGGGCTGCCTGGGCTGGCTGGCTGTTTTAAGTCTCCCAGTTGCCCACCTCTCCAGACAGCATGAAAGGCAAATCACACTAAGGAGCCAGTTTTCCTTTTAATCAAATAAATCCAAGAAAATGAGAGCTTGTTTTGCTTCCAAATGGCTGAGAATCAAATAATATCTAAGGGAGTCTAACCTTGAGCAGTTGTTGGTGTAGATTTCTGTGCTAAATGGCCTGGGAGCTACAGTGTTGACACTTCCTCTCATAGCCATGGTTTTGTGAATAGGGCAGTGGTTCCCAACCAGTGTGCCGGGGCACACTGGTGTGCCACAGCAACACCCAAAGAGTGCCGCGAGCATCCCCAAGAGCTGGAGTTAAAGTTCCCTCCCTGCTCAGCCCAGCCACATGGGCTGTGCAAGGCTGGGAAAAGGCAGGGGTTAAAGTAAGGGGGAAGGCACTGGAACACAGTTCCGGGACCCCTATTTTTAGGCAGGCAGCATTCTGGCCCCCATAAGACTAGAGGAAGGCACTGGAACGAAGAGTTCCAGGAATCCCCCTAAAAATAGCAGGAGCAGCCCAAATGCAGCATTCCAGTGGCTCCACCTTAACCCAGCCAGCAGAGAGCTGCGGGAGGCTGGGAGTGTGGGAATCTCCCCCTGCAGGGCGGACCAGCTTGTGTCAGGCAGCCTGCAAACAGCCCAGGTAAGGGCTTTGGGGAGGAGGGCTGTTGGGGGTTGTGTGGAGCAGGGGTGTGTGTGTGTGTGTAGCAGAGGTGGGTGGGAGTGGATGTGTAGCAGAGGGTGTGTAGCTGGGGTTGTGGAGTGGCTGTTTGGTTGGGGAGGTGTGTAGCTGGGGGGTGGGATGGCTGTGTGTGTGAGGGGTCTAGTTGGGGGCTGGAGGCCTGGTTTTGGCCCCTGCAGCGATGGTAAGGTCTATCACTGGCAGCAGGGGGCTGGGGGAGGGGAGGACGAGACCCACCGGAGTGGGAGGGAGCAGCAGTGGGGTGAGGATTTGCCCTGGGTGGCAGGGAGCCACTGTGGAGAAGGGGGAAGTGGGTGCTGTGCCGTGCTCCCCTGCCCTACCTTCCCACTCCCCAGGTTCCCCCTGCCCCCCCCCAAAGCCACTCCTGTTCTCCCTTCCCCTCTCCTCTCTTGCCACCCATGTGCTGTTCCCCACATGGCTGCCCTTGTCCTCTTTTGCCACCCCTGTTCTGCTCTGCTCCCCATTCTCACTCATGCCACTGCACACAACTCCTGCCCTACTGTTTTGCCACCCCTGCTCTGCTACCCCTACTACCCCACATAGCAGCTTTTCCAAAACACTGTGCCATGGTTCATGAATATTCATAAGTAATTTAAGTTAATTTGAATATCCGTCAGTTTTTTAATGGTGGTGTGCCTCGAAAAATTCAAAGGTCTCAAGGTGTGCCACAGCAGAGAAAAGGTTGGGAACCAGTGGAATAGGGTGTTAGCAGGCATCTTTCCTGGTTACACCTCCCTCAGGACAGGCTGTGTGGAGATGACCCTGCCTTTTCTGAGATAACAAGATCTCAGCAATTTAAGGCTTTGTGAATGATAATCATCTGAGGTCTTCCTCTCTCTGACTCATTCTGTTAGTGGGGAAATTAAAGAAAGGGGAGTGAATTGGCAGCCAGCACAGAGCATGTAATACCAGTGTGTGGGCTCTTGTATGGCAACCTCAGAAATGGTGGGATTAGAGCTACTGCAAAATTTTCCAGTGGAATGTTTTTCCTTTGGAAAATGCAGTTTCATACAAACTAAAACTTTCCATGGGAATGAGTGAATTTTGGCAACATTTTGTTTTGGTGGAGGGGGATAGATAAAGAAAGTGTTTTGCTCCCATCCAAAACATTTCATTCTGACATTGCCACAACAGGACTTTTCAATTTTTTAGTTCAAAACAACTTTTCATTTTGAAACATCCTGACTTGCATATTCTAGGCTCATTTGTAATATACGTTTTAGAAAGTTGAAATCAAAAGGAAACATTTCAATTTAACCTAAAACAAAATTTTTCAAAACTTGCATTTTGCTGTAATGTCAAAATCCTTTCATTTTGTGCTGGTTTGGCACAAAAACCAATTTTGAAATTGCAGAATTTCTCATGTAAATCCTGCCCAGCTTTTGTTGGTAGGTTACACTGAGGCTGGCTGCTAGGTGACAAGGCTCTGGTACCTGGGTAAAGTTTATACCTGACCCAAGAGGAAAAGGGACAATCTCTTGGCCCTCTGAAGATGCAAATTGGCTTATCTGGTCATTGCGTCTCTCTGGGAGGTTAATCCCTGACTTCAACAACCAATAGACAAAATTCCTCAGTAGAGAACACACTTACATCCCATGCCTCTGCCAGCAAGCATCATGTCTTTCTCCTCCATTCAGAGTCCAAGCCAGCTAATTTTCTATCCACTCCTTTGGCCAGGGTGAAAAATACATCAATCAATTTACTACAGTACCTAGAAAATGTCTGTCACCATCTAATTACATTAGTTGCTGTGTGTGTTGGTATGCTGGATGGCTGGCATATGGCTTCATTATGCTTCTTGTCCCTTCCTGAATGAGACATTTGTCCTTGGCACTGTTATTCTAGCATTGTACCAGCAGTGCTGGTGTGTGTTGTTATTAATTCATTAATTAACAGGTATTGCAGCAGGGCCTAGGAATGGTGGGTTACTTACCAGTCACCATCCTTCTTTGAGATGGGCTGCTTGGATTCATTCAGTAATACGTGTATGTGTCTTAGCACACGATTGGTTGGAAAGCTTTTAGCCCTAGCCTGTCAGAACAGGGTTGGTGGCCAGCGCCCCCTGGCCACCCTGTGGCTATATATATGGCCGCAACCCTGCCCTTCCTCAGTTCCCAAAAGTTGCCAATTGTGGGTTGCGGGGATGGTGGGAGGGTCCTGAATGAATCTGAGCAGCCCATCTCAAAGAAGGACTGTTACTGGTAAACAACCCACCATTCTTCTTCAAGTGCTGCTTGGATACATTCAGTAATAGGTGACTGCTAGCCATATCGAAGGATGGCGGGCAGAGTTGGTTTTTTTCCCTGCCTTCAGCATGGTTACCCCTGAAATGGCTGAACCCCAGGCCTAGAGGAGCCGGTAGGATGGACGCCCTGGCCTAAATGGGGAAGGACCAGGGCCGGCACAACCTGGTAAGCCGAGTAAGCATTGCAGGGGGACACCGACATTTGAGGGGCGCCAAAATGGGGACCACACTATTGCGCCCCCCTGTGACGTCACTTGTCTGCGCCGGTGTCTGCTGCACTGCAAGGGGGTGCCATAAATGCTAGCACTGTTCCTGGGAAGGATAGAGGCCTATGCCCCTCGAGTGCACTCTGTCTACTGCCAGCGGGAGCAAAGGGAGGCCTAAAGTCACCTTATCATGGAGAAGAGGTGTGGCAGCAAATTCTGGAATTGGTTAGGCGCTGCCAGATGAGGGACATAAAAGGCCAGTGGCAAGGCACCTGCCAAAATGAGGCGGCCAGGATGTGTTCCCTGGACTTAGGCCCACGATGCATGTCTTAGCCGGTTCAACAGAAAGGCTAAGGTGGAGCTCGTCCTACTGGCTGATACCAAGGACCAGTAAAAGAAAGAGATAGAGGGAGAGGAATGCCACTTTGCTCCTCTTTCTGGATGGTACCAGGGTGGGAGGCGTTGGCAAGAGAAGAAGTGCCTTTGTTGCCTCAAAGGTCTCCAGGGTGGAGGGAACTGATACCGACTCTTGCTGGTCCCAAGGAGACGTGGAGCGACGCCGACACTTCAGCACTGATGCTGGTACCAAGAACCTCTTTTGCTCTCGGGGAGAGCAGCACCGGGATGGTTCCGGCACTGAACTGGGATGTCATGCCGATTGTAGCCCCAAAGTTTCGGGGATAGGCTGCTGCACTTGCTCTGAGGCCAACACACGCCTCCTTTGCTCTCTGTTTTTTATGGTCCTAAGTTTAAAGGACTGAGAGATAAAGCATTCGGTGACCAGATGGGCCTTGCACAGGCACCAGAGGCACTTCTCATGGGGATCATCCTGGAGGAAGGCCTTGCCTCAGGCAGCACAATGTTTCAACTTCAGCATGCCAGGTGTCAGGGAGGAGTGGTGTTCCTGCTTCATAGCCAAGCACCGTGTGAAAGCTCTTTCTGGTGGAATGACGTCCACAAAGAGGTTCTCCCAGCTAAGCGAGTGGCTCATAAACAAAGCAAATGACAGGCTGCTTGCATGATTGCAAGGAGCAGGCTGTTCCAATACTGTCGCTGAGGGTGGAAAAATGGAACTGAGGAGGGGCAGGGCTACAACCATATATATAGCCATGGGGTAGCCAGGGGGCATTGGCTGCCAGTCCTGTTTTGACAGACTAGGGCTAAAAGGTTTCTGACCAATCATGCGCTGAGGCACGTACACCTATTACTGAATGTATCCAAGCAGCACTCAAAGAAGAACTGGTATGATGCTGTCTGGGTCTAGGGGACTAATTATCATTATTTTCATATTAATATTTCACATTTGCAATAATCCATATGTGATAAACCATGTTTGGTATCAATAGAAAGGTTGTAATCTACTAAGAGTGATGATATGGTTTATATGTAGGTATCATTCCTGTATTAGAAATCAGAAATCTCTTTTTTTTTTAAGTGTTTTCCAAATTGTTTGATTTAGAGGCAATCCCAGACTGGGTGTCTGGAGAACCATTGTCCTCCTGATGGCCCATTATGAGAAATCCCAGCTGAAGAAGAAACTGTTCAACCCGTCACCCAGGCTGACCATGTGACTCAACTCCATTTTGATTTGTCAAGGACTCTGAGAGCACGGGGAAGCCAAAGATGATAAAAGACAGGGATCCCACCTCCATTTTGTCTCCAGTCTTCAGTCTTTAGTCTTCAGTCAGCAGCCTGCAATCAACATCACCCTCTGGAACTATTCTTCTTGGACTGAACAAAGGACTGGGACCCACCCAGGTGCTGGGTGCATATCAGAGGAATTGGATTAACCTACAAACTTCATATTCTTCAAGGACTTGCTTTCTATGGACTCTAAATCATTTGTATGTATGTGAGTCACTTTGACCCTTTAACATCTCTCATATTTTGTTTGTTTTCCTTTTATATTAAACCAGGGGTACTCAAACTTTTTGCGTGCCGGTCCACATTCAGCCTTCCACCATTGACCAGGGTCCACAAACAACTAGGGTGCGGGTAGGGGGTGAGTGGGAGCGGGGGGGGTGATGTCAGGAGTGGGGGGCGGCAATGCCGGGAGCGGGGGGGG
>ML681995.1:9164707-9204072 GCA_007922195.1 Podocnemis expansa | reverse complement strand
GTGTGTGTGTGTGTGTGTGTGTGTGTGTGTGTGTGTGTGTGTAAAAACAGGCAAAATGAATCAGAAAAATGATTTCATTCAAACTAAACTGCCTGTGATCTGAAGCAAAGCCAATTACAGGGCAGCTGGCATCATATGTCTTTTCCTTAATGGGGCTAATTGCATCATTGTTGGTCTGTGCGGCTATCCAGCTCTTTCACCTGCCATTTCATCTTCTGAAGACAAGGGCTGGACAAAGGGAGGTGTCTCAAACCTGTTTATAATCTTTTCATCATGAATTTTTCCAACAATTCATAAATTTTCCTGACAGGAGCCATAGATTTTGAGTCTCAGCAACAAATTGAGGAGAAATTGGCAGGCATGTAACCTTTTCTTTAAAAAAAAAAAAAAATTATTCTACATCTTGAACTTTGCAGAATACATATGGGTGATCTGGCGGAAATTAAAATAATAACCGGCCACATGTTCCGCTCATTGCTCTACTAATTTCCAGACATTTTCACTGATTTGCTTGAACTCAGGATCTAATTGGGGCTGGTTCTGTTGCCTCTGTAGGGCAAGATGAGGACATGCTAGTAACTAGATGCTCACCATGGTCCCTCCCTTTTGGTCTTCAAATTTATGAATCTGATCCAGTATTTCTAGACAACTGACCCTGTGAAACTTGCATTCCCCCTCACCCCCAGAAGCAGAAGTGATGGTGCCCTGCTGAAGACAGCTCCATGGAGAAAAAGGATCTATGTGAACCCGGTCAGCAGGAGTTAGCTGAATGACCTACCAAGTGCTCTGCCTGAGCTGCCAGCAAAACACATTTGTGAGCATTCCAAAAGTTTTTGTGCCTTCTAAATGGCGAGCTATAAAGTGTTCCTGACTCCTGTGAAATGTGTTTTCCTTAAATCCCAGCTCTTGGAGTCCTGTGAGTGTGTGGAAATCAGCTTTCATTTTCAAAAAAATGGGCAGGGGGATTTCTAGCCCCACTGCTTGCAGAAAAAGTTTGATAACATGCTCTTGGGTTTGATTCTGAAAGGACTAGAAGGCAAATGGAACCTCACCCTTAGTTTTTAATTTCCTGATTTTTTTAGCCAATCTCATGATATTTTGGAACATGACTTGCAACTTTTCAAGATTTGGGGCAAGCAATACTTTTTGTAGTGGGCTGTATGCAAGTATGTTCCTTACAGATACTCCAAATCACCAAGCGAACAATGTCAATAAACTGTTTAGTTATGCATGAACTATCAAATATTTCCTACTACAAAGTCCTGACTTGATTCTCATTTTCCCTAAAGCCCCCTTATATTATTCAGGCACTGTGAATGGGAATCAAGTTGGAGGGTGCATCTGGAAAAACTGAACCTCTATGTATGACAAACAAGGCCACATTTCCTGAAAGGTTTTCAGTTTGGTCAGTGTCCAGTACTGTGAACACTAAGGGGCTGCAATGTCTGCACACAAATTTGCAGTGGTTTAATTAACCTATCTGTGGACTCGTTTTTTGGTCTGAGAGCAGCTTATTCTGTGTTAGCTTACATTTGCTCCTAATCTACACAAGTAAAAGGCCAATAAACCTGGTTTAAATTGAAATCACAGTGTCCTCAGAGCCTCTTGCACCAGTTTAGCCAAACTAGTATGAAATCAGATCTCCAGTTAAACCTCTGCATTTCTTTTTGTGGACACAAACCTTTTCTCACTTGCTCTGTTTTGAGGACTTAGGCTGTGTTCCCACACAGGGGGTTATTTCGATACAGTTGTTTCGAAACAACCGTATGTCGAAATAACCCTTATTTCAAAACAAGTTATTTCGAATTAACAAAATGTTAATTCAAAATAAGGAAAAAACTGGAATCGAAATAGCAAGTTCACACTGTGAACTTGCTATTTCAGTACCTGGTCCAGGGGGCTGCAGCCCCCTGGGGGTGACCCCAGCCCGCTGTCTGGGGCTGCAACCCCCTTCTGGGGCTGAGGGACAGCCCTCAGCACCCTGGCCAAGGTCCTGAGGGTTCCCTGGTCAGGGTGCTGAGGATGCAATGTTGTTTCGGAACAAAGTGTTCCGAAACAACATGTTCACACACCTTGTTTTGAAACAAGGGTTTCGAAACAAGTTTGTTTCGACCCCAAATGGGGTTTAACTTGTTTCGAAACAACACAGTTGTTTCGAAACAAGGGCTTCCCCTTGTTTCGAAACAACTGTGCGTCGTGTGAACAGCTGAAACCTTATTTTGAAACAACCTCTGTTGTTTCGAAATAAGGAGGCTGTGTGAACACAGCCTTAGTGGTTAAGGGTGAATCATACAGTTAGACATTCAGGTGGCCATCAAACAAGAATTCACAGAAAGTTGGGCAGCAGAGGCACACACTGAGCACATCTCAAGTCCTGAACTATGAAATCAGGAACAGCTGATGGAGTAGTCTTTTCCTTTTCTTTTGTTGGCCTGTTGCTTCTCATCTAACATGACCAATGAAAGGAATCCAGATGAGCCACAAGTCTTGGATTCCTCCCTTTGTGCAAGAAGGCGTCATCAGAAAACATCAGTGGCTAACATGAGCTAGGCTGGGGTGTGGAGGGATCCAAACATCAATCTTACACCACAATGGAAAGGGACCTCTTAGAGACACCAGGGACACTCAGACAAGGAGCACATGTTGTCTTGGGGAAAGGATGGCATCAGCTAGATATATACTATTGAGTGGGTTTGGGATATAACTAGGAACCCGGGGAAAGTGCTGCCTTCAGAAGCAGATCTCAGGGATGGGGTTTGCACTTGGTCAGTTCCCGATTGGATGCATAATGAGTGGCACAGTCACATGCTGTGCCCATGTCCTATTTACCCTCAACAGAGAAGGCAAAACATAGCAGCAGAGCTAATTTTCTCAGACCTGTTCAGTTCCCGTCAACTGCTGTCTGCTGGACCCTGTCAATCTAAGCTGCCCCCCATCCTGCCTGGTTCCACCGCCATGAACAAATCACCCAGGTCTCAGTGATGACCGGATAAATTGTCAAACTGCTCACTGTCTAGCACAGTGAGGCTGCTTCTCCAGGGCTATCACACTAGCTTCCTGTGTAAGCTCTGTGTGAGGCTAATCTGTTACCTGAGAACTACCCCTAATAAGGCCGTAAGAGTGAGCCCATGCCAAGCCCCTGCTTTTCCCTCCGGAGGAAGCAGCTGGTAAATGCATTTTTTCATGGCATGTAGCAGCCCTGCTGGAATCACACCCAGGGGACTTGGAAGAGGAGGCACAAAAGAAACTGCAAAAGGAGCTCAGTTGAAATACTGGGGACAAGAGGGTCAGCAATGAAATCTTGGTGCCATCCATTTAATTCCATCAGAATAATCAGCAGTGATACAGATGGTTATAGTAGTTTTCTCCTGCCATGCAAGCCATAAGCTTGCTCTCTCCTGAGCTGGCTATTTTGGCTTGTTGCTCTGTCAACTTTCCCCAGGAGATCAGGAGCCACTTTTATATTACAATATGGGAATGATGGAATGGTGCATTTTCTAGTGTTAATAAAACAAGCCCCCAAATTAAACTAATATCACTGCCCTTTAAATTCCATAAAAAGATGCTCTGGCCACAAGTGCTCTGGCACATTCAGGGCCCCATTTTCTAGGTTCAGAGGCCAACCCTCATAAACACCACAATAATTATATGTGCACTGTGTACACACACACCCATTTTATACACATTCATTGATACTTGCTCATGACATTCAGCTGGAGACTTTTTCATAGCCTAATTGCTTAATAGCCTTTTATCAGAACGGCCTACACAAAACCCAGGTCATGTGTTTTGCTCCTCCACGCGTGTTTCCAATTCCATGTGCAAAGGAGCCATCTGGCAGGATTAGTGACTGTGGATGCGTTTTGCCACAGCATCTGCTGCACTCAGCTTTAAGAGTTTAACCCCAAAAAAGGTGATCACAGTGTAGATGTGAGAAAGCTACTTTTGATTTATTGGTCTCAACATCAAATAAGCGGTGGCTGGTATTTGGGGAACAAGGGAACCAGCTGCACCGTCTACCATGATGGGATTTTCTGTAGGTCTGATACTGGTTTAACTTCCAGTGGTCCAAAAATGAAATTGATTAAAGTAGTGCAAACCCCTGTGTGGATGCACTTTTACCAATTTCAAATCTGTTTAGCTTGCACTTGAATTTATAAATGGATTTGCAGACTAAATCAAAGTACCTCTCCCTTGCACACAAGGCTTTTAGCTGTAAGCCAGACCAAGTAGTGGTGATGCTAGAGCACTGACGTCAAGCTTCAATAATTTCAGTGTCAACTCTCATCAAGTTAAATGTGAGCCCCAAAAAATAATGTGTAAGCTCAAGAAAGCGTCTTATAGTAGGAAACTTAAAATTTCTCACCCTGGGAGTTCTAGTATAGACAAAGTACTGGCAGCCACAGGTTTATACCCTAAAGGGTGGATAGTAGGAGAGTGGATGATGTGCCTTGTCTACAGTAGAGGCCCCCTTAGTGGTAGCAACAGAGGGGAAAAATTGTAGATACTACTTCAGTCGGTAGTTGACAGTGGACCAGAAGCTGTCTTTCCTAAGTACCAGCCCTGTGCCTTAATTTAACTACAAGATTATTTTTCCTTCCATAACTAACAGGAATAATGGAGAGCCACAATTGTAGCAGATTTAAATGTACGTTGCTCCCCCCTTTTTGGTTAGAGGATGTTAGTAGGTAGGTGGTATGCAAATCTGCAGATATTTGATTTATATCCATGGATAAGAACCACAGACCATTTTTATGGACTGCAGATTTTTGTGGAATTCAGGGGCCATGCAAGGCACCGTATGCAATGCAGATATCTGTTAAATTAAACCCTTCTAACAAAAAGTCACTGGACTGTAATACCTTTCAAATACATATATAAAAGCAGGACAAACAATTAAAGGAAAGGCAGTGTTGTCTAGTGGCTAAAGCATTCGCCTAGGACTTGGGCAACTTGAGTGACCTTGGGCTTTAAGAGCACTGTGCCTCAGTTTCCCTATCTGTAAAGTGGGGATAAAGATACTAGCCACCTTTATAAAGCACTTTAATGATGAAATGCTATGTAAGAGCTAGGGACTACTATAATAATATTTAGAAGTACATTTTGGAAAATTGTACCGGTATCTGGTTTTGAGTAATCAAGTTATTAAAGAAGTCAGAGAAATTGAAGGTAACATTTGAAACATTAATGCTTGTTATGCTTGGCAGATCCCCTTTGAAAATGATAAAGTTTGGCCAAATTTGCATGAAGAACTAGGTTATAAAAGCATTTTGCTACTACTTTAGTGGCATAGATAAAAACCCAAGGTGAATTGCTCTTAAAAAGCTGAAGTTGTATCATCGAAATGAAAAAAAAAGGAAGTTTAAACACAATGGAACAGAGCCTTAGTTGGTGTAAATTGACATAACTTCATGAACATCCACTGAGCAACCTCAATTTTTACTTGCTGAGTGCTGAGGATCCAGCCCCAATCAGATCTGCCATTTCGCTTGAACATCATTTGGACCCAGATGAGAATGTATAGAAAGATAAGAATGGATTTTAACGTTCACTGGAGAAAAATGTTTATAGTGGCGTGAGGTTTGGAGAGACATACAAGTAAGAAATCAGTTAAGAGGTTGTATTCATGGGTTGCTGTTTGTGCTGGCCCAGCAGCTGTGACATGAGGGTGCATTTGTTGTGCAATAAGAGGGTGTTTACTCTAACTAGTTTAGGTCCTAGAGCAGTGAAACTGCAGCACTGACTCACTCCAGAGTCATTACCTGGGTTCTGAGAGGGCATGTCAAGTCCACACTATGCACACGCTTTGCTGCTCCAGAACCTGAGCTAACTAGGTCAGAGTTAGCTTGACCCAATCAACTGGAATTGTGTGATTCCAGTGCAGATGCATCCTGAGATGCAGTTGTCATTCACATTAACAGCACACACTGAACGTCACTCCTAGATGAGACCTAGACTGTTCCTGTAACATTCAAGTCAAATGGAATTATAAAGGAGGACGTGGTTTCCCTAGCAGCTCGCTCTAATCATGCAGTGATATTTCATTAGACGCTTGTGCACTGTAATTATGAGGAAGTGCTTATTTCCACCACCAGTGTAATGCTTCACCCCTCTCGAAATCCTTTTAGCCTCAATTAGTGCCAGGACGTTTAATGGAGTGAGCACTGTTAATGTCTTCCTCCTGGAAGTGGGTGTTCTGTGCTCTTTTACTTTCTGTCTCTCTAACATCACTTGGTTAAAAACAAGCTCAGAGGTGAAACCGAAGTATATGGGGCATCCTTTGGAAAGTGCTTTTTGAGAAGGTAGATCAGTTGGAAGTGCTCAGTGTGTGGATCATTCCCCTGCAGTTACCCCATGGCTTCCCTGCTCAGGCAGCACATGGTGGCTGGCAGCAGAGAGGGAATGTGCAGGAGGTAAATTGGAAAGTCAGCAATGGTTTGCACAAAGAACTGTCTAATGCAGTCAGAGGCAGGCTGCAGCTGTTATACACATTGGAAAAAAGAGTCCCTACAAAGGAACCATCTGTACCGCCAAGCCTTGGCAGCATGATTGTGCCCTGCTATTCACCACCACAGCCTCCAAGCACTTCACTGACATGTGACGTATCTACCCCATGCTGGTCTGGCAACCAAAGGACTGATGGCAACTGCTGGCCAGGATGATAGGCAGCCTCACAGCAGCTGAGAGAATAAGAGAGCTGAGAAGCAGCAGGGTGGGCTGGCTTCAAAAGAAGCAAGCAAATTGGAGACAGAAAGTCCTGCAACAAACTGATGAGAAGCCACCCAGGGACACTATCCAAAGAAGGCACCCAACTCTTTCTACACACTGGAGTAGTCCACAGATGACCAGGGCCATAAGAAGGAGCTCACAGTCCAGCAGGAGGAATTATAGAGGCCTGATTCCACCTGCCTGATTTCAGAGCTCTGAGCTGGAACCCAGCTGAGTGGGTGAGCTTGGGTTCCCCTACTGACCACTCAGAGACCGAAGTACAAAAGGGGTTTGCAGTTGCCCTGAGGACAAGGGCCAGATGACTCCATCAAGTGCCAGGGGAAACTGCACATCCCAGGAGGACTGAAACTAAATGCCCTGCACAACCCAGCATACGGCTACCATAGCTCAACCACTGTGTTGGGACACATTACTCTGTAACCACACAGTGGTAACTGTCATAAAGAGCGGGGGAAATGGCTGGATTTGGCCTGTGGTGAATGGGCTGATGTGTCCTGTAGGGCTGTGATATGCCAACAAGCATGTCACAACCCACAAAAGCTTGAGAACCACTGCTCTAGGGAATCAGGCAGGAGAAGCTAAGTGAGCTCTGCAACACTCCATATAACCAAAGGGAGCACTGTTGTGTCAGCACATGAGCTCACACATGGTAGCAGATGTGGGGTTATGCTGTGTCCTGGCCTCTCATCACAGCAGCCCAGATGTGCAAGCCCCCACAAGGCTTAAGATGGAGGAAGCCCTCCAACTGCTCACTCAACAGCATGCCAATGCACTGAATCAGCAGGCAGTGGCACAGGAGCAATGATGACAGATGCAAGACCTGACCATGCTCCTGTTAGAGGCCCAGCAATAGCAGAACAAGCTGCAACCAGCCAGCCAGTGACTACAGCAAAAGGCCCAGGGTGTGATTCAACAGCAGAGCTGATGGATAATAGACACTTATCAACAGCTGCTAGACAACCTGATGGGGGCATCAGCTATGGCTGTCACACTCACACTGGCTAGAGTGAGGGTGGAGTTGGTGAGTTGGGCTGGTGGTTCCTTATTGTCCAAGATGAGGCAGGAGGATGACCAAGAGGCCTTATTGGGAACCTTGAAACATCTCACGACTTGTGCCTGCTGGAACTCTGGAGACATGGACTGTCTGCCTAGTGCCACTGACAGGGCCCTCAACTAATAATCTGCCCTCAACTACAGTAAAGGCAGCTTTATTTGACCGGCTGGGATAAAGCAAAGAGACTTACCATTGCTCTTTCAGAAAGAAAGGTTTAGCCTGTTGGGCACTGGGACAGAAAGTCAGAGATGTCGCCCGAAAGTAGATGAGGCCTGAGGGCAGGACAAGCCGGCAGGTAGCCGGACTGACTGTCCTCAAAAAAACTCGTCTGTGTTGTATACACTGCAGATCCTGCAGCAAGCTGTAACCAGCCCCAGCTGACCCAGCAAGTCCTAGGGGACTCCCGCACACCTGAAACACTCCCTTCATTACCCAGAATGGGACTGGACTCTACAGACTCCGGCAAGAGGAGCTGACTGACCACCCTGCCAGTCAGAGCAGACTCTCCATCCAACCAAAGGAGCATTGCCAAGTTATCACACCAGCTCACACTCATGCACCCTGAATCCCCACAATACTACTGTGTGGCAGGATAGGGTGATTGGTGGGTGGGGAGGAAGTGAAGGGTGGAGAAGCAGAGCAGGGAACAGAGCCCAAATCCCCTGAGTGGCAATTCAGTGACGTCTTCTTGAGCCCACCCTCCCTTTTTAGATGGAAATAGACTGAACATCTGGCCAGCCCATGTGAAGACCAGAGTGGAGATCAATCTAGGTGGTTCTCATGCTGCAAGGAGGCTATGTCCTTTTGAAATTTGCCATGATGATATCACAGGAGGAGGCTGAACACT
This sequence comes from Podocnemis expansa, assembly GCA_007922195.1. Lineage (NCBI taxonomy): Eukaryota > Metazoa > Chordata > Testudines > Podocnemididae > Podocnemis > Podocnemis expansa. Next base: position 9,195,442 of record ML681995.1, on the reverse strand, counting down.
CTTAAACAGTCAGGTCCACTATGATATACACTCATAAAAGTCCCTGAGCCTTGGGCATAAGGTGATTCAATATATTTTGTATAAATCAAAATAACCCCAGCAAAAAAGCAGCACAGTTGTGTCCTATTAGAATGCACATGGCCTTGTAATCAGTAAGAGCTGGGCAAAAATGTAGCTGCCCTGTTGAAACCATTTGGCCGAGTCATGTATGACCTGGTGTTGGGTCAGGGACTTGGCTCTCCTGAGGCTGCCTGACATGCATCACACAGAGAACAGAAGCTCCTTGGATTTGTTTTCTCCATGCTTTCAAAGGATGTTAGATTTGGGGCTGAGCCTGAGATATTAGATGGGGAACAGGCCCATTGTCTGTTGTGCTCCTAGGAATGCAAACCCAAAGTATTTCATCCCGTCACATCTATGTATTAAGCCAGCAGCCCCTGGGATTCTTAATTTGGAATAGAATTCAAGTCCCATTGCAGTAGGGATAGCTCAGAGGACCCTGTTCCATGCAGTTGGGAATAGACTCTCATACCCACGTCAGGCTAGGTGTTTGGAAGTAATCATCCCATATCCTTTAGCTGTGGAGCCCTTGTGCTGAGCTATGACAGATGGAGTTCTTCATCACTCTATAAAGCCCAAAAACAGATTTATCTGTTCCCTAAGGGACTGGTTCTGATGACCTTATTCTGCAAGGGATCATATAAAAGGCAATGGTGGGCAGAGGAGCTGTTCCAGGTGGGTCAGAGTTTTAGAGTCCATGCCTGTGAGCAGTATGAGCTTAGACAATTGTAAATTGTGTCTGGCTTCCAGGGTCCCTGCATGGGGTTCAACCTTTCAATCATTGACTCATTTATAACACTTGTAAATCCTGTAGTCTTGCTGAATTCATGCCCAATTAGTGTTGGACCATGTTGTTCAAGGCAATTGCTGAGCACTGGCTGGGATGGAGCTCCTTGCCAGACCCTTGCAGTGCAAGCCATGCCTTGTTGTGCAAGTGGTAGTGTAGAGAATTTTTATGTAACATGTGACTTTATATGCTGTTATAATGGTATGTTAATGTTTAAGTCTTCTCCTCAGAGGTGGAGACCATTACTGAGCACAATAGTTATGTAACTAGGGGTTGCGCACTAGGCAGTCCTGAGTGACAGGGACTGCTGGCAGGTAGCCAGTTGTTACAGCCTGCCCAGCAACACAGCATGCCGTGTGCAGCAGAGGGAGAGCTGTGTGCAGAGTTCTGGAGAGTTCTACATAGATCTTTATGGAGGCCTCTCCACGGTGGGAAAAGGATGCTTTACGATTGGACAGCACAGTTATTTACAAGTGAAATCCCACTGAGGAAAGGGGTCCCCAGAGCCAGTTTTGTTAGAAAGAGGAGCTCTTTGGTGGGTGACTTCATGATTGTTGCCAGAGATCAGGAGCCTTAGAGGCCCAAAGTACGTGGGTTTGAGTGCTGGGTCCACAGGATCAGGAGCTCAACAGTGAACTGGATGCTCGGGGAAGGCTTGGAGAAGGATAAAGGCCCTGAAGAGCGGAGCCCTCGAACTGTGTGGGCCATAGTGGGGACTCCATATTGGACGTATGATAAGGGAAGTTAAGGACGCGACCATCAGAGGTCTGAAGCAGACGACCCAAGTTTGGAACTCACTCTGGAACCTGAGGACATCAGAGGGTTACGGAGTGGGAATCAAAGGCCAACACCTCCGTGGTGAAGGCAATTGGGAATACCTTAGGGGCCCTGGACTAGGGAGTAAAGGGGTATGTCTGTGTGGGAGTGACTTACCTGTTCTGAGAATTGATTTCATGTTTCAGATACTGGTTATGATACTTACCCAATCTCTTTTATCGGGGCTTATTCCGGCTCATTTATTTGTGTTAATAAAGTGTTTGTTGCTTGTCACTATTTGGACTGCCAGTGATTCTTACTGTGAGATAAGTAGTGTTCAGGATGACGGATGCCTGTAAGACAGGATAGGACCTAAGGGAGAAATGTAGACCTGGTCCCTAACAGATTTGGTGAGCCAGCCAGGAGACAAAAGAAATCCTGTGAACACCTCGCAGTAAGAATACTTGAAGCGTTTAGCAGAAATGAGTGGGTTCAGATGATTTGGTGGGGAAGGATGGGTATGTCTACACAGCACTTTTATTTCAAAATAACACTGGTTATTTTGAAATAAAAGATATTTGGTCCACATGACGTTTTCTTATTTCGAAAGGACAGATCCCGTCCTTTCGAAATAAGAACTGTTGTTTCGAAACAGGTTAAACCCCGATTGTTTTGAAATGGCTGTTATTTCAAAATGGTTATTTCGAAATAAGGCCATTTGGACATGTTGTTTCGAAACAACACCATTGTTTGAAAACAACTGTTTTGAAACAACATGTCCAAATGGCCTTATTTTGAAATAACCATTTTGAAATAACAGCCATTTTGATAGCAGGCTTCCCCTTAATTTGAATTAACTTTTTTCAGAATAAGGACTTCATTTCGAAATAACTCATTTCAAAATACTTATTTTGAAATAAGAATGTGTGTGTAGACATAGCCGATGGGTTCAGTCAGAGAAAAAGGAAACCCTGCTAGCCACCCTACAGCAGTTAGAAAAAGGGAAGAATCCATGGAAAAGCGGGTTATTCTCTGGTGGGGGTACATATGTGATCCTTTGTGATAAATGGGAGAGTTTCATGGAAGCGAAACCTCACCCCACCCTTAAAGAAAAAAGAGAGCCTTATGGTATTGGCTACTCAAGGTAGCCAGAGAATTGTCTGGGGTAGCTCGGAGCCTGGAGAATCAAGTAACCCTCCTTTGGAGTAACCTGAAGGAAAAGGAGAAAGAGCTAGATGAGATAAAATTGGCTAGGAAGGAACAGGAACAAGAATGGGCAAGAGAAAAGAGACGATGGGAGGATGAACTTATCAATAAGACAGCCCAGATCAACAAATTGGATGATTGAGTAGCATAGTTGTCAGAGAATTTGGAAATTAGGGATAAGGAGTTAAAGAAATCCTCTTGTGAATTAGAGGAAGCCAGTGCCGCAGTAGCACATATGATAAGGGAAGTTAAGGAGCGACCATGAGAGGAGGCAAGTCACTCCTCCAAAGTGGGTGGATGCTTTGTTGAAGGAGCTGCAGGAAGGGAAAGGTATTTCAAGGAGTCAGTGACGGAGGAAAGGGAGTGGTAGTTCCACTTCCTTGTTCCTCAGCTGTAGCTCTTATAGTTCTAAGGCGAGTTCTGCATCACCAGATCAAGGGGGTTCCGAGGAAAATCTTCTGACAAGATCTGGTAGGCAATCCCCTCCTCCTAATCAAGAAACTGTGATTCCTGTAAGACCAGTCATTACCACCTCCATCCAGCAAGGGGATGGTCTCCCAGATGAGACACAGAGGGGGATCAGGGCATATGCACGAGATCAGGCCCAGGCAATGGGAAAAGTAATTGGCCCATTGAATTGAGAAACTGGTAGATAAGTTGGCCCGTGTAGGGGAGGTAAAAGATATCATTTTAGAGGACGCAGTGATATTGGCCCATGAATGCATGCCTGCAGATGATTTTGGAGCCTTGCCAAGCAACATACAGTTGGTTACAGTGATGGACGTTTTTGAGTTATTTAGGGGCATTTATGACTTCTATTTACCAGGTGAGAACATCGTTGGTCGGTTTTACACTGAAAAGCAGAAGCCAAACGAGAGGCCTGAGCAATTCTTGGCTATGTCCACACGTACATCATTATTTCAAAATAAGTTATTTCAAAATGAGTTATTTCAAAATAAAGTGCTTATTTTGAAATAAATTAATTTGAATTAAGAAAATGTTAATTCAAATTAAGGGAAAAGCTCAAAGCAAAATAGCATGTCCAAACACAGGACTTGCTATTTCGCTTTAGGAGAAAGGCACCATGGAAGGTGTGGCAACATGACCCCCTCCCTGGGCCATGCCCCCACACAATATAAGCTAAAAGAAAGGCACCCTGGGAAGGAGAAGAGCAAAAGTGGTATTTTGAAATAACACGTCCGAACAGCGTTATTTCGAAATAACCATTTCAAAATAACAGCTTTTTCGATTTAAAGAAGGTTTAAGCTATTTCAAAATGATGGGTCTTATTTCAAAATGATGGAGCCCATCATTTTGAAATAAGAATACATCGTGTGGACCTAATCTCTTCTATTTCAAAATAACCAGTGTTATTTCGAAATAAAAGAGACATGTGGACATACTCCTTGAGTCAAAAGCAATTGCTGTTCCTTTTAGTGGGATTTAGGAATACGGACTCCTCAGAGTTCAAGAGGGAACTCCTGAAGTGTCTCCTGCCCACCCTCCCTTTTGTGATGGGGAACATTAACCTGGATGCGGCAACTTTGACAGAAATGAGGGAGTGTATGCGGGAAGCTTTTGATTTACATCAAGAGGCTTTTCCTGCCAGAATGGGGAGTGATACAAAGGAGCAGAGGCACCTTTGTGAAAAGTACTCTCATGTAAAGGATCTGAGACCAGTTAAGGCCATTAGAGGCATGTCAGATCCCAAGGAGGGGAAGATTGGTCCCTGGCTGAGACCTGGGGGTCCAAATATGTGCTCCAATGATGAGGCAAGAGAAGGCTCAGACAACAGACTAGTAAGAAAATTGATTTAGAAGAAGCTGATAAGGTTTGAGCAACCAGAGCATATTGACGGCCTACCAATGATAGAGCTGATGGCTCGGTTGGCAGCCCATGAGAAGGGTCAAACATCAGAGATGGCTAACTTGAGCGGGCAAGAATGAGGGTGCCGAGCTCTCCATCCGCCCCCTGGCGAAGTAGCCCCTGTAAATTTTGATGAGTGGGGGTGCCCAACTGTTGAAATCTTAGTATCTGGAGAGTTCAGAGAAACTGCACAACTGTGCTTAGTTGATGCTGAGCGGTTGTTTCATTGTTGTGTTTAAAGGAGAAGTCTGTTTTACAGAGGTTGTTTATTGAATTGTGGAAAGAATTGGAAGGTTTTAATGGCTTATGTGGTTCAGTCCCATTTACCGGTGAGCTGAATTGCCAAATAGGAAGAGCAGCATGTAAGGCTCACTCTGGCATTCAAGGAATAGATGGTGAGATTAGCAGTAGACCCTGGAGGGGATTAGTGCCATACTTTCTCAGGACCTGGGGATGGGTGAGAAGCCCATTGCATATGGCTCTTGAACGCTAACTGAAGTGGAGAAGAGATTCTCCCCATGCAAGTGGGAAGCGCTAGCACTCGTATGGGTGATCAACCACTGGGAATACCTGGTGGGTCTCCCCTCAGTAATTGTAAAGTCTGCCCACACTCCCACTAAGTACATTCTTTCAGGCCAGATAAATCAGGGGCATGTATCAAATCCCTGCATAGTGAACCAGATGCTGACTTTGGTTAATAGAGAAAAAATGCTTGACAACAACAGATGGCATGAGTTAGCACCACATGCATTGTTGTGTGAAGGCGCAGATCATGAATGCCCGATACCAGAGTCATCCAGCAATTTGGAGAGCTCCCCGTTTCGAGTAGTAGCCATGAAAGAGGAGTACTGTGTTCCATCAGGGAACAGGTGGGGGGTAGACGAGAGTGGTTATTACTGGGAAGGAGCTCAGTTGGCGGGATACACTGCTGTGAATCATCCTGACAGCAAAATTTTGTGAGGGACAGCCATGCCTGCCTCAGGCCAGGCAGCAGAGATGGTGGCCATCCTCGCTGTTCTATATGAGGTTGGAGATGAGGAAGATATTTTGATTATAATGGATTCAGAGTGGGTACTCAGGGCACTAGTGGACCGGATGTCCATGTAGATCCAAAGTAATACGACATCAGGAGATGGAAAAGTTGTTGCCCATGCCAAATATCTTTGGCATGTCTGGGAGAAAGGACGGAGTTGAGCTGGGTGTACCTATTTATGAAAAGTCAAGGCACATTCCAAATCCATTGATTTGTGGACAACTTTGAATGTGCAGGCCAATTGGTTGGCTAAGGAGGCAGCCCGGTTAGGTCCTGAGGCAGTATGGAAGGGGTCTGACTCGATTGTGTTGCCATTGAGACCAATCAAGGCCAGGGTCCCAGATGGTACTGACATGTTGGATAGTAGGGAACTGCAGAGAAGGGATAAGGGTATTGATGCCCTAATGAAGGGACAAGAATATTGTGGATGGTGCATCTATGAGGATAAAGTGTTGATATGGGCCAAGAAAGTAGGGTCTGATGATGAGATACCACGTTTGGTTCTCCTGGAGTGCCTTAGAACTGAATTAATTCAGCTGGCTCATTCCCAGGGGCATTTTTGTAAACAGAAAACGATGGCACGAGTGCTAGAGGTGGCCTGGTGGCCTGAGATGTTAGAACAAGTAGAAAGATTTGTCAGCAAACGTGCTTACAACAACCCTGATGTGCAGGTGAATAAGGGTCCTCTCAAACATCAAAGGATTGTGGGTCCATGGCGAAAGGTACAGATGGACCATATAGGTCCCTTACCAAGGACTGGTAGAGGAAAGAAATATGTTCTGGTAGTTGCGGACACATTTAGCAAGTGGGTAGAGGCCATTCTGATGACCAATAATACAGCTCTCACAATGGCTCATGTGCTGTTAAATGAGGTGTTCTCTTGATTCAGCCTCCCAGAAAGCCTAGATTCAGACCAGGACCCACACTTTGTTGGGGAGGTTGTAAAGCAGATGTGTGAAGCCCTAAACATCCAGCACCACTGGCATATTGCGGATCATCCCCAATCATCAGGTCTCATAGAACGTACAAACCGCACTTTGAAAACTGCCCTCCGGAAGATCATTAGTCAATCTGGGAAAGTATTGAGACATTAAGTTGCCCTTAATACTTATGGCAGTCAGGTGTACAGTGGGCGTCCATGGATATTCTCCACACAAGGTGTTCACTGGCAGAAGAATGAGACTACTTGAGATGTGGTGGATTGAGGGTGGTGTGCTACCGGATGGATTACAGCCCCAGCTCAAGATGCATGAGTATATGGAAAGGCTATTAGACCACATTTACAAGACTGAGGTTTGGGTAGCTGCCCAATTGAAGAAAAATGCAGAGGGGATAGATAAGAGGCTATCCGACAAATGGAAGTCCATAGAGTGGGAAATAGGAGACAGGGTTTTATACAAGTACTTCTCAGAGGCTGGACATGTATTAAGCCCTTGGTGGGTTGGCCCTGTTAGAATCACAAATAAGGCAGGACATACACTATATCAGGTTTAGTTATGTGATAGAAGGGGTAGGAAATGCCTTTAGTGGTTCCATAGCTTCCAGCTAAAAGAGTGGAGAGCACACAAAAGTTAATGATGTATTAGGACTGATGTTTCCCTTTTCCTTTCACAGGAAGATGCCCAAGCAAACCCTTTCATCCATCACCGCTAAGACTATGTTGACATTGTTATGTTTTTGTAAATTGGGTTGTTCTATGATTGTGTATAACGGACAGTATGTAAGGTGCTGGCTGGTGAATAGGTATGTCAAAGAATGGAAAGCTTACGAGGGGGAAGTGTTTCCAGTATCAGCAGCTGTCAAGGAAGGGTGGATCAATATCTACACATACTTGTCTAACTGGTCATGCTTTCTAGTATGGAAAGAGATTCTTGGGGAAAAGAGGGTATTCTCATATTGTCTGTCATCGGAAGGCCCAGATGTTTCGCTACATGATGAAAATGGAGAGTTCATGGCACATCTCACGAAGGAAGCTCACAATTGTGAGTGGGACATTAGTAGGGGTCCACATGCTGAAATGCTAACACATTGTGAGAAAGTGTTAGATAATGCTGAAAAGGCATGTGTGCTTCTGCAGGCCAAGTTTTCTGAAAGAGTGAAAGTAGGAGAACTCACTAATGTCACTGTAGTTATGGTTGTTAGCACGATAGTAAGAGGAATTGCCGTTCTTGTAATGGCCCTGGCTAATGTAAAAACTCAAAACATACAGTATGTAAGTCAGATGGTAAATGCGCCCCATATGGCCATTAATTCAAATGAGTTCTGTAATGACCAGGATGTTAGTACTCTCAGCTGGTGTGAAGAGATAGTTTCCCTGATAGCCTTCAGAGTTGACAGAGGACAATGGTGGGAATTGGGGTACTTTGGAATTCAGGCGCACCAGTATGTGAGAGTGGCAAGCCCACCAGTGGTAACTCGAGCTGGAGTGGTGGCGGTGAAAGAATTTGAGCCAAGGGAAGTACTGATCAATCCAACATGTGGTCTAAAAAAGTCATTTTACTGCCAACTCGCAATCCCCCTCACAGTCACCTCCAGTACACCACCTGAGCAAGCCAAACACCACCCAGCCAGCCTATGTCTGAACCAGACCTTGAAAAGCCTTCTACATATTTATTTACTTCCACTCAAACCACTTTCTTACCCCTGTCCCACCCTGATACCAAGTGGCAGGACCTGCTGCCACCCATAGAGGGCAGAGAGCCCGGGGGGCCAGCCTGTACTTCACCGTGGTCCTACAGCCCTTGGGGCAGCTCCTTATGGAGTAATGAGCACAAATGCCCAACTGAAGGCCTTCACAGTCTCCCCACACTTGTCCATTCTGTCGTGGGAGACAAACTCTGGTGCACAGCTACTTTTCCAACTCCTCCAGAATGCATCATGGTCCTGGCTGCACTTTTCCCTGAATCTTCTTAATTGCACCATTGCCATCCATGGAGTCACAAAACTGGATGACATCCTCGTTGACCTCCTGGGCCTGGCCAAGATGGCCACCCATCAGATAGGGAGAAGGAAGCTCAGCAGGGAGGTGCTTGGTGACAATGGAACATATTTCCATTCCCTACTAGTTCCATGTGTCCAAGCAGAGATCTTCCGAGCAGGTTCTACTGATTCCTTGAATTCTTCCCAGAGCCTCAAGCACCATTTGGGGTTCTTTGTTCAATGTGCTCATCTGGTGCATTTGTTTGGCCCTTTGACCATCAGTCCCATCCCCATTTTTTCATTTGCTGTCCCCTGTAGTTAGTTTTGTTCTACGCCTTGTGTCTCCTCCCTCAGTTGAGGGAGTGGGATTTTAGATTTGGGTGTCCCTTGACCCATCTCCACCCAGGATTCCAATTGGTAGGGGAGCTATGTAGATAGATTCACTCTGCACTGAGTACAATCTTCTCTGAAGTGTAGGTCATTAAGCTGCCATTGAATTGGATACAGAACTTCAATTAATGTCAGTGGAACTAGAATCCGGCCTGGTCTATTTATACTGACCAGTTCTGCCACTTCTCAAGCCACGAAAACTGCTGCCCTGACAGACGTTGCCCCTTCAGGTGGTCATGTGATGCAAATCTATTTCCATCCATAAAAGCTTGAAATAGAACCACTGGCACCAGAAATCTTTAAAGCTAGTCCATTGCTAAATAGCACTGGAATCTTGTAGAACCTTATGAAAAAGAGATCCATGTGGAATGGGATTTTGTACTTGGTCAATAATGTGCTACAGGACCAGAGAAATATAAGGCAGGTGATCATTAAAAAAAGAATGGAATTTTCCTTTGACTTGCCAACATATGTTTTATCCAATCAAAAAAGAAGCTGACCAAAACCACTGACTTTTAATAAAATGAATGCACCAACCTTTACAATGAAGAGAATAAATTTGTACCACTTCTAGGAAGACTGCACGTGAGAAGATCAAGGTTTTCACTATTATATAGCTGCCAATATCTTGCTATAATTAAGGGCTTCCTGCAGTTATAGTTGAAGTCCAGCTTCCACTAGAAGTCCCTGTCTTGTTCAGTTTCCCATCACAATAGCATTGCATTTCTTTTGGAATGAAATTTACCATATTTTTCTCCCACTTCTTGTTTCAAAGTACACATAAAATAGAATGATGAGATAGCAAATGTGAAAAATCAAGACAGGTGTGAAGGGTAGTAGGTACGTCTAGAGGACAGAGACTTGAATATCAGGAATGTCCCTATAAGATTGGAATACCTGGTCATCCTAACACAAAATGAACTGAGCCATTTTGAGTTATCAGAGCTTAAAAGGGCCCATTTTCCATATGTTCCACTCAGAAATGGGCGATGAAGCTAAAACTGGGTTTATTTTCTAGATCACATTGGGTTTTAAAATGTAATATAAGTTTGAACAACATCAGTTGAGCAGTTTTCAGGTTAGCTTGCCAGCAATTAAATTTTGCTCATGCACATTAGTACTTTTCTATTCCTTCCTCTCCACCCCAGGGTTATGAAAAGGTATTCTTCACGGCACAGCAGCTAGGAGTCCTTGTAGACTCTGCACACTAACTAGTACTATAGCAAGGCACTTGGATTAAGAATGGTCAAGTTGGAGCTGCCAGATCCAGGATCCAGCTCAAGCAATAAACAAGCTTTGCCAACAACAGAACACATAAGCTCCATGAGTTGAAGAGGTCCAGATCATGCTGCCTTTTCAAGGTCTGATGGGGCAGCTGATAGTGCTTATGAGCAGAGTTGCTAAAAGTTTTCAAAGTTCCAGCACAATTTTTCCATGAAAAGTTGTCATTGTTTTTTCCAGAAAGCTCTGTTTGTCGGCTGCCCAAGCCAAACAGTTCCAGATTTCTTCTGTGGGTTTTGTTATAGGTCAAAGCCAGTACCTGGAAGACATCAGTTAAGAGACTAGTTGTAGCAAGGGCAGATCTTGGACTTCTAACATTTGGTGTTCTCTGCTAGAAACTCCACTTAACAAGCAGACAGGTGCATTCTACACTAGCTGACGTGTCTGGTTAGTTTTAAAGCCTGCCCATATACCCAGTCTCAAGAAGACCAAACTGCATATAATGAAGGACAAGAATGTAATCTACAAAAGAAATCTCTGATAACCTCCTGGAAGTATTTCCTTCAGATTCTGGAGCAGGAATGTAGAAAAGCCAAAGAAGAGATCATTCCCATAGGATATGTCTAAACCTAAAACCTTAGTTTGGACTTGCTTAGTCTGAACTAAGTAGTTCAAAGTTAGTTCAAACTAAGCAGGTTTTTTTAGTTCAAATTAACTTCTTAGTTTGAACTAAAAAAGTGCTGCTAAGTCAAACTAAAAGTTAGTTCAAACTAAAAAACATGCTTAGTTCGAACTAAGTGCTAGTTTGAACTTACTGAGTTCAAACTAGCATGTCTACATTGGGCTAGTTCAAACTAAATATGCAAACTAGTTTGAACTAAGTGGTTAGTTCAAACTAACCAGCTGAAAGAACTAGTCTGAACTAAGCTTTACTTAGTTCGAACTAACAAAATTTTTAGTTTGAACTAGCAATGCCTAGTGTAGACAGGGTTCAAATTTGTTTGAATTAAGGCTCCTTAATTCAAATTAATTTGCTACTGCAGACATAGCCATAATGCCTACTCCAGTTCTGACTCATAGATTTGTAGAAAATTAGCATCAGGTGGGACCTCAGGAGGTCATCTAATCTGCAAAGCAGGACCAAAACTCTGACTAAATCATCCCAATCAGGGCTTTGTTGATCCAGACCTTGAAAACCAATAAGGACGGAGATTTCACCACTGCCTTAAGTAACCCATTCCACTGCTTCACTGCCCTTCTAGTGAAAAGGCTTTTCCTAATATCCTACCCTCGACCTCCCCCAGTGCAACTTGTCACCACTGCTCCTTGTTCTGTCATCTCCTACCACTGGGATCAGCCTGGCGTTATCCTCCCTGGAACCACCATGCAGACAGCTGAAGGCCTTTATCAAATCACCACTCACTCTTCTCTACTGCAGACTAAATAAGCCCAGTTCCCTCAGCTGCTTCTCATTAATAATCTGTTCCAGCCCCTTAATCATTTTGTTATCCTCTGCTGGATTCTGTTCAGTTTGTCCATATCCTTCCTGTAGTGGGAGACCCAAAAGTGGGCAAAGTACTCCAGATGTAGCCTCACAGTGCCAAATAGAGGGGAATAATCACTTCCATTGATCTGCTGACAATCACAGAATTATAGGGTTGGAAGGGACCTTATGAGGTCATTTAGTCCAACCCCCTGCCAAAAAAAGCAGGACCACTCCCACTAAATTATCCCAGCTAGAGTTTTGTCGAGCTGGGCCTTAAACATCTCCAAAGACTGAGATTCCACCACTGCCCTAGGTAGCCCATTCCAATGCTTTACCACCCTCCTAGTAAGAAAGTTTTTCCTAATATCCAGCCTTGACCTCCCCAGCTGCAAGTTGAAACCATTGGTCCTTGTTCTATCTTCTGTTACTACTGAGAACAACCAAGCTCCATCCTCCTTGGAGCATCCCTTCAAGTAGCTGAAGGTTGCTATCAAATCCCCCCTCAGTCTTCTCTTCTGTAGGCTAAATAAGCCTAGTTCCTTCAGTCTTTCTTCATAGGTCTTGTGCTCCAGCCTATTGATCATTTTTGTTGCCCTCCGCTGGACTCTTTCTAATTTGTCCACATCCTTTTTGTAGTGGGGAGCCCAAAACTGGACACAGTATTCCAGATGTGGCCTCACCAGTGCCGAATAGAAGGGAATGATCACATCCCTCAATCTGCTGGTAATGCTTCTTCTGATGCAGCCCAGTATGCCATTGGCCTTTCTGGCAGCAAGAGCACACTGCTGACTCATATCCAGCTTCCCATCCACCAGGACTCCCAGGTCCCTTTCTACGGTGCTGCTACTTAGCTGATCACTCCCCAGCCTGTAGCAGTACATGGGGTTTTTCCGTCCCAAGTGCAGGACTTTGCACTTGCCCTTGTTGAACCTCATGAGATTTCTGTTGGCCCACTGCTCCAATTTGTCAAGGTCTTCCTGAATCTTCTCTCTGCCCTCCAGCGTGTCTACCGTTCCCCCCAGCTTGGTGTCATCTGCAAACTTACTAAGTGTGCAATCAATCCCATCATCCAGATCATTAATGAAGATGTTGAACAGCATTGGCCCCAGGACCGACCCCTGGGGCACACCACTCGTTATTGGTTGCCAACTTGACATGGAGCCATTGATTCCTACACACTGAAATCATTGATATAACCAGTTCTCTATCCACCTTACAGTCCACACATCCAACCCATACTTCCTTAACTTGCTGATGAGAATGCTGTGGGAAACCATATCAAAAGCCTTGCTAAAGTCGAGGTATATCACATCAACAGCTCTTCCTACATCCACAAATCCAGTCATCTCATCATAGAAGGAGATGAGGTTGGTCAGGCACGATTTACCCTTGGTGAATCTGTGCTGACTGTATCTGATCACTCTATTTTCCTCCACGTGTTTCAGGATGGATTCTTTCAGAATCTGCTCCATGATTTTTCCAGGGATTGAGGTGAGGCTGACAGGTCTATAATTCCCTGGATCCTCCTTTTTGCCTTTCTTGAAGATAGGCACTCACAGTGCCAAATAGAGGGGAATAATCACTTCCATTGATCTGCTGACAATGCTTCTACTAATGCAGCCGAATATGCCGCTAGCCTTCTTGGCAATAAGGACACACTGTTGACTCATATCCATCTTCTTGTCCGCTGTAACCCCCAGGTCCTATTCTGCAAAACAGCTGCTTAGCTAGTTAGTCCCCAGTCTATAGCCATGTATGGGATTCTTCCATCCTAAGTGCAGGACTCTGCACTAGTCTTTGTTGAACCTCATCAGATTTTTTTTTGGCCCAATCTTCCAATTTGTTTAAGTCACTGCATCCTGCAGTATACCTGCAGTATATCTACTACACCCCTCATCTTAGTGTCATCTGCAAACTTGCTGAGGGTGCAATCTACCCCACCCTGCAGATCATTAATGAAGATGTTGAACAAAAACAGACTTAGCCCCTGCCCCTGGGGCACTCTGCTTCTTACTGGATGCTGACTAGACATTTAGGTGTTGATAGCTACCTGTTGAACTCAATGATCTAGCAAGATTTCTGTTCACCTGATAGTCCATTTATCAAACCTGTACTTCTGTAACTTACTGGAGACTGTGAGAGACTCTATCAAAAACTTTGCTAAAGTCAAGATATCTCATGTCCACTGCTTTCCCTACCTCCACAGAACCAGTCATCTCATCACAGAAAGCAATAAGGGTGGTCAGACATGACTTGTCCTTGGTGAATCCATACTGACTGTTCCTGATTGCCTTCCTCTCTTCAAAGTGCCTCAAAATGGATTCCCTGAGGACCTGCTCCATGATTTTTATAAGGACTGAGGTGAGGCTTACTGGGTTGTAATTCCCCAGATCCTTGTTATTCCCTTTTTTGAAGAGATGGGCACTATATTTGCCTTTTTCTAGCCATCTGGGACCTCCCTCAATCATTTCAAATTTTCAGATAATGGCCAATGGCTCTGCAGTCATATCAGCCAACTCTCTCAGCCCCCTTGGATGCACTGCCTCCAGCCCTATGGATTGTGCTTGTCTAGCTTTCCTAAATAGTTATGAACCTGTTCTTTCACTGTTGAGGGCTGCTTCCCCTTTTCCATTCTGTGTTGCCCAGTGCAGTGATCTGGAAGCTGACCTTGTCTTTGAAGACAGGGGCAAAAATAGTGTTGCGTACTTCTGCTGTTTCCACATCATTTGTCAACAGGTTGCCTCCTGTATTCTGTAAGGAGCCCACACTTTTCCTGAACAACTTCTTGTTACTAACATATGTAACCTTCTTCCAGGGCAGGCTGGCAGAACAAGGGCCGGGTTCTATGTTTGAGGGGTTTCCCAATAATGTAGCACCACCAATCAGCTCAAGCCACCTCCCAGATTTCTGGGAATCCTGCACTGTTTCCTGGGCACCCCAAAGGGGTAAGGGTTCCCCACTCGCATACGCGAGACTGAGTTTAGTAAACAGAACTTTTAATAGTATTAAAACAGAGCGCAAAAGGCCAAATAACAGAAATAGTGCTGATCTAACTAGTTAGTACACAGCAAAGTTCCCAACAACCCACACCACATAACGGAACACACAAGACTTAATGGCAAAGCCGGCACTGATCTGTGGAATCAGTATTAACTAGGCTCCCAGCAAACCCTAGGGTACGTAGGAGTGTCTTTCACACCAGTTGTCCACCGACGCCATCTACTGGTTACTCACTCCATCCTATAGAGCTGTTCCTTGGCTCCACTTGCTGTTCACTGGCTCTGCCCTCTAGTTACTTACGCCTCCCAACTCACCGCTGGCCACTCCCACCATTGGCCGTCTTCGCCCACTGTCTGCCAGCTCTGCCCTCCAGTCAGTTGCTCAGCCCAGCTCACTGCTGGCCCCTCTCACCATCCACCGGCTCCGCCTGCTGTCCACCACATCCCCCTGCTCCCTCCATCTGTTGCTCCTCTTCAGAAATTTCAGCTTAGAGGGGGGAGTTTCTTCTCAGCTCAGATAATCTGCCTTTCCCCTTCACAGCAACTCTTAAACATCAAGTAGCATGCAAATATCTACTGTCCTTAACATAACAAAGGGCCTCAAATAAGCCCTAGCCCAAGCTATCATTTGACAGGGAGGCTGAAATGAGATAGGAATGCCTCCAACATTTTGCTCCAAAAGGAGCTAATGTGAAACCTCACCCCCTTTTCTTGTCTTTTTCAGGCTGAAATATGCACTCGCCTTTCTTTCAAGCCTCTTTTTAACTAAGAGTAGTTTTTACCCTTTAACTAATCCAGACAGATTTGAAACAGAGAATAGCAACTTACAAAAAGACAGTATTTTGTATTTTCCTTCAGTAGAATTACAGATATTGACAGATTTGTGAGTAGATGGACCCCAAATACCATTACCCACTATGCTTTGCACTCAGTATGCAAAAACCATGCTAATACAGGACCCTACAGGACCCATGCAGATTAGTTGCTCCACTTCAGCAGCTGTTAGGCACAGCTCCTAAATGGTGGGTTACTCACCAGTAACCATCCTTCTTCAAGATGGGCTGCTCAGATCCATTCAGTAATAGGTGTCTCCATGCCAGAGCACTTTTGTCCTAGCCTGTCAGGAGAGGGCAGGTGGCCTCCACCCCTCGCCCCTCGCGCCACCCCATGGCTATATATACGGCTGCCTCCCAACCCCGCCTCAGTTGCTTAGAGTTGCCAACTCCAGATGCAGGGATGGAGGGGAGGGACCTGAATGGATCCTAGCAGCCCATCTCGAAAAAGGATGGCTACTGGTGAGTAACCCCCCGTTCTTCTTCGAGCGCTGCTCGGATGCATTCAGTAATAGGTGATTACTAGCCATGCTGATGGATGGTGGGTGGAATTAGGTCTTCCGCCTTCAGCACAGCAACAGGCCCCATATGGGAGAAGCCCAGCAACAATATCCTAGCCGGAATCAAGAGGCGAAGGCTTTGATGTGGCACAAAAGAATCAAGAACTGAGGGCCAACAGGGGCAGGACCAAACCCACCGAGACATATGAGCATAAGCAGGTTGGACCAAAGTCACCATAACAGGAATTAAGGACGCAATGTGAATATAGAGGGTTGCATTTAGATTCTCCACATAGGTGGAATAGCATGAGGTATAATGGCCAGAAGATAGTGTCTGGCCATAGGGCCTTGTGGCGTGCCCTCATGGGAAACGCTGGATGCCAACCGGTGCAGAGTTAGCCGTAATAACCATGGTCTGCACGAGAATGAAGAAAGGGATAAATATTACTCCATGGACTGAGCACAGCAAGGCCTGAACTGGGAACCAAAGAGTCATGGACTAATCTGGTCAGCTGCAAGGTACGCAGGTAACCGCAGGGGAATAAGCTTATCCCTTGGCCTGGCCACGACCACTCCTAGCGGGGTCTGATCAATGTGAGTGAGGGTGAAGCTGCGGGAATGTATGGGTGGGGCCCTGAGAATGACCAAGAAGGGTCTTGTGAGACACTTCACGGCAATATATTGAGGGCCGAGCTCGGCAGTGTGGAGGGACATAAGGTATGCTGGCTATAAGATTCAAATTAGTGTGCAAGTGCACGTTTCCAGCTGAGTCAGGTACCAAGAACTGGATTCTCACAGGGGGGAACTCCAGGACACTAGCACCACAGGGCGGCATGGTGGCCTGAGGCAGTGCTACTGGATTGGACCTTGTAAGGGCCTCAGTAGCATGAGAGCTTGCTGGGAAGGACCGCTTTGGCCTATAATCTCGAATCACAAGGGCCATCACGAAGGCTACATGAGGGAGGGAGAAGAGAGACAGGGAATAACACCTGCTATCGCTTGGCCACTCAATAGAGGGGCCAACAGGCTCGTAGAGGTGTTGTATAAGGTCACGGTCTCGAGTGCCCATCACATTACCAGGAAGGATGGTGCTACTGCTATGCTGCACCAATGTAAGCACCAGAGGAAACTCCTGGATACAGGGTTACCCCCCGAAAATACAGTCACCAAGGAAGGAGGGTTCATTTTCCTACCACCTAGGAAGTGAATCTACCCGCAGAGTGACAACCATGGTATCTCAAGAGTACCTTGGGGTTAGAGAACCAAAAAGAAAGTATTATCCCCAGCCGGGAAGTCGGAAGGTGATTTTGAGGGAGGTACAACTCTGAAATTCCTGAATATTGTGGGAAGCAGGGCTCTAGATTGTTTCCCTCTGTTCATCACATAATGGACAGGCAGTGTATGTCAATGGTTCCTCAAGAACTGAGGAGGAACAGCAGTCCTATTGAAGCGCCACCAACACACGTGGGGGTGGCCCCGTGGTAGAGCTGTAAGTCCCCAAGCAGATGTAGTGGGAAGACCCCTGGGGGGGAGGGGGCAGGGGGCGCCCCCTACCAGGGTACATGACTGAGGGGCAGAGAAGGCAGCTACAAGTTCTTCGACAAGGATCCCCTCCACTTGGAATGTGGCCTCCAGCCCAGTTATGATGGGGGCTGGTGCCGCAGAGGAGGATGCTGGTATGGAAAGACCCTGGCAAGGTATCCCACCGCTGTTCCCCTTCCTTGGGGACGTGACATTGGTGCCATCCTTTAGGTTCCCCGATCTGGAGGTTCCAGTAGGGTACACTAAGTCTCTGCTTCGCGAGCGAAGGGAGTATGAGAAGAACTGACCATCATTTTGTGAGGTGAGCCTAGGACGAGGGCTCCTAGGGTAGGTGCCCTGGCAACCACTAAGATTATCTGCGAGGCAAGGGGTGTGTGGAGCCCTAGTTTCCGTGAGGATGGGGGAGTGTGGAGAGGGAGGAGTGGGCCATTTGCCTTGGCCCCCCTGAAGGCTAAGATCCGCCATGACTATGCAGATGCATCCCACTTGACGAGTAGGAGGTGGTTCTCATCGAGTTGGAGTATTGGGCCCACAAAAGGCGGGGTACTCATCATGCTGATGGCATGTGAACAAAGGCAGTGGCGTTGCTAGCGTTGGGCACGCCAGGGCACGTGCCCCGGGTCCCAACACTGGTGCCCCAGATCTCCGGCCCAACTGAGTCAGGGATCCAGGGCCCAATCCCCAGCCGGCCGCGGCGGTGGCGGTGCCATCCCTGGCCAGGGATCTGGGGCCTGGCTGGCCACCTGGCAGTGCCGCGCCTCGGCCTAGCTGCTCGCAGGCTGCGTGGCCTCCCCCTGGCCCTATCCCTGGCCAGAGGTCAGGGCCTCTCCCCAGGGGGCGGGGCCTGCCCCTGGGGGCAGGGGCTGGGCCCATGCCCTGGGTCCATTGCCCCCCCAGCGACGCCTCTGAACAAAGGTATCCCCCCTGCCTGGGAATTGAGAACGCCTGCCTGATGGAGGGCATCAGGGTCACAGGAGTGGTCCTCCGTCCAAGTGAGTGCTGAGTATGCACATCTTGGAGCCTCTGCAGCCAAGGCTCGGGCTGCTACGAGACATGTTTCTCATCCCCGGCAAGAGTGTTGGCGCAAATGACACAGGGTTGAAGGATACCCATGGAAGGAGGGGGAGAGGGGCGGATTCCCTATGAGTGCCCAAGGTAGCCACTGCTGAGGGAGTGTAGGGTTGGATCACAGTACCGAGGTACCGTCGGTGCAGGCAGGGGGTGCCTTTGTCTTGGCGAGGCCCATACTGCCCAAGATCAGAGGAAAGAAATCCCGGTCAGGGCTGGACGCCTGTGGAGGCAGTAGCAAATAGAAAAAAGGGGGGGATGGTTCCCACCGAACCCTGTTCCCCTTCAAGGGGACGAAAAGGGTGCTGACCATCTACTGCAGTGATGCCCTGAAGCCTTTACTCCCTGAGGTTCAAGAGTGGGGTGGCGGTGAGTTGGGTGGGTCCCTTCTCTGTGGGAGAGAGGAAGAAGGGGTCTCAGCCTTTGCAGCAGATGATGGCAGTGGAAGGAAGTTTCCTGTGTTCCCACTATGGTAGAGATGAGTAGGAATTTGGGGGATGGGGCAATGCCCCAGAAGATTAAGTGGGAGCGGTGGGCCTGGGAGGAAGCAGGGCAAAGTATTTGGCCTCTCCCCGGGGGTATCGAACGGTGCCCACCACAGATAGTGTTTCTGGGGGAAAGAAGGCATCCTCGTCAAAGGGCAGATCGAGGACCGCTTGCTGCGCATTAGGGGGGCGCTCTAGCCTCCCTAAGCCGGGCCACCAGGCGGATGGTTACCGCCAAGGCCATGGTGCGAGTGGCTGTGTCCACCGCGTCGCATGCCGAAAGGAGGAGGTCTTGAGATATTATGGTGCCTTCCTCAAGAAAGGCATCATACTCCTCTCTAGCCTCAGGTGGGAGCAAGCGTCGAAATCTCGCGATTGACTCCCACACATCTAGCCAGTATCTGTTGGTTATGGCTTGGTTGTTTGCCACTCGCAGTTGAAAGACTGATGAGGAGTAGACCTCACGGCCCAAAAGTTCCAGTTCCCTGGCTTCCCTGAAGGATGGGAAGGGGTCACTGGGAGGTTCCCCCGGGCCTAGCTCCATTTGCACCACATCCCTTGGGGGACCGGGGGACCAGCAAGAGAGGGAAAATCTGATTCAAAAACCTGATATTTAACACCCACCATGTCTGAAACCGGGGCAATAGAACTTGGGCTCTGCCACTGGGAACATGCAAGGTCCCAGATGCGCGGGTGGGGCGGAACTGTCAAGGGTTCGGTTGAGGCAAAGGCTGGCCCAAAGAGGGTATTGGGAAGGAGACTCAAGGGCTGCACCTCCATGCCTAGGTGGGCCATGGCCCGGCGCAACAGCTCAAAATGCACCGACAGATTTCCCATATAAGACCCCGGTGCTGGAGAGAGGGCAGTACCAGGAGCTACCCGTGGTGGGGAGGGAGTGTCTCATGGGGACGATTCCTGTGGCCTGAAGCAAAAAGGTGACGGAGCTGATGTGCGACGCTGAGGCCACTTAGAGCCCCTTGAAGGTCCTTCCTCCGGACTGGAAGCAGGGGAATGGGGCCGAGACTCCTGGGGTGGTACCGGCGACAGCAGGGTGGTGTGTTGTCACAGGGATGGTTCTATGGTGCCAGTGCCCACTGGAGTGGAAAACGGGGGACTAAATGGTGAGGGCGAACACCCATGGTGGATCCAGGCCTTAGATATGAAGGCTGGTTTGCCCCTTCTGGTTGGGATTGGGGCAGGAGGTGTGGGCAGCAAGAGGAGGGCTTGAGCAGCCTCCACCGCTTCTGGGGTGGACAGCACAAGGAGAGACTCCATGCAGCTCCATGGCAAGACCTAGCCCGGAGAACTCCTGCTCCTGAGGCACCAGGCTATGGCGAGCCTGCGGTGCCAAGGGTGAATATGGCCGTTGCCGGGGTGAGCTGGGCACCAGTGAGGCCAGACTGTATTGGGCCATTGGTGCTGGAGATGATGGGGAGCGGCGCCAGGCTGATCCACTACTGGTGGTACTGGGCTACCCAAGGGCGATCTTGAGTGGTGCCGAGGTGCTGGGGCACTGGATTGGTGCTGGGGCGCCAGAGTCGGCACCAAGGTTGTGCGGCAGCAGCAGCGGCTACTGGTGGTACAGTGCCATATAGGCTCCAGTGCCGAGCTGGGTCTCGGTGCCGGGTGGGAACCCGAAGCCTTGGGTGAAGAGTGCTGTGCCTCCTCAGATGCTAGGGCCCGGCACCATTGTTCCCTCTCTTTGATGGTTCGGGGTTTGAAGGAGAGACATATGGAACAGGCTGAGACCATGTGGTCTTTGCCAGGCACCTGAAGCACTTCCCGTGGGGATCATCCCGGGGGAAGGCCTTGCCGCACTTGGCACAGGGTTTAAACCCTAGCATGATCACAAGATGTTACGGCCCGATGGTGGAGGACTCTTGTGGTGGAGTTAAAGCCACAAAGAGATGCTCCCAGTCAGGCAAAAAGCTCGTAGAAAGGAGGACAAGCTGCTTGCAATTTGCAAGGAGCGGACGTTCCAGATCCGACGTGGAAGGCAGAAGAAATCAAACTGAGGAGGGGTCAGGAGCCGGCCGTATATATAGCCACGGGGTGGTGTGAGGGGTGGAGGCCAACTATCCTCTCCTGATAGGCTAGGACAAAAGTTTTTCCGGCCAATCCAGCACTCCAGTTCAGAGACACCTATTACTGAATGCATCCGAGCAGCGCTTGAAGAAGAACCTGTCTTACATCAGCAGCTGTTAGGCACAGCTCCTAAGCCTGTCTTATACATACCTGTAGAGACCCTTCTTGTTACTCTTCACATCCCTTGCTAGCTGCAACTCCAATTGTTTAATTTTCTAAAAGGATGTTTCTTGTGCACATGGGCCTTGTGCAATCTTGAAAACATAAAACAATAGTAAAACAAACAAACAAGGAGTCCTGTGGCACTTAAAGACTAACAAATTTATTTTTTGCATGAGCTTTCGTGGGAGAAAATCCCACTTCATCAGACAGTTTAAAGATGGGGGAATTTACAGAATGTAAGCTCCCCCATCTTCAAAGCATCTGATGAAGTGGGATTTTCTCCCACAAAAGCTCATGCAAAAAGTAAATCTGTTAGTCTTTAAGTGCCATAGAACTCCTTGTTTGTTTGTTTTGCTGAACTAGACTAACACAGCTACCCATTTGGATCGATGAAACAACAGGAGGCTGAGGACTTAAAGGGGGTCCCCAAACACATGCTGTATGTACATTATATTTATTCTCTCAGCAGCCTTTCTGCCATTCTTCATTACCCATAACTTTCACTCCTCGAGTTGGGATTCAAGCAAAGCCCTCTAATGGCGAATAAGCCATGTTTCCCCTGACTCATCATCCATAGTATGTTAGAGCAGTGGTCCCCAGCCAGTGTGCCGCAGCACACTGGTGTGCCATGGCAATACCCAAAGTGTGCCATGAGCATCCCCGAGATCTGCAATTAAAGTTCCCTCCCTGCTCAGCCCAGCCATGTGAGCTGTGCAGGGCTGGCAAAAGGCAAGTATTGAAGTAAGGGGGAAGGCACGGGAACACAGTTCTGGGGCTCCATATTTTTAGGCAGGCAGCATTCTGGCCCCCCTAAAATAGAGAAAAGAACTGGAATGCAGAGTTCCAGGGGTCCCCTAAAAATAGCACAAGAAGCCAGAATGCAGAGCTCCAGCGGCTCCACCTTAAGCCCAGCCAGCAGAGAGCTGTGGGAGGCTGGGAGTGTGTGAATCTCCCCCTGTAGGGCGGACCAGCTTGTGTCAGGCAGCCTGAAAACAGCCTAGGTAAGGGCTTGGGGTGGGAGGGCTGCTGGGGTTGTGTGGGGCAGGTGTGTGTGTGTGGAGCAGAGGTGGGTGGGAGTGGATGTGTAGCAGGGGGTGTGTAGCTGGGGTTGTGGGGTGGTTGTTTGGTTGAGGGTGTGTAGCTGTGGGGTGGGGTGGCTGTGGGGGGGGTTAGCGGGGGGGCTGGAGGCCTAGTTCTGGCTCCAGCAGTGATGGTAGTGTCCATCACAGGCAGCAGGGAGTGGGGGAGGGAAGGCTGGGACCCACTGGGGTGGGAGGGAGCAGCAGTGGGGTGAGGATTTGCCCAGGGCGGCAGGGAGCCACTGTGGAGAAGGGGAAAGTGGGTGCTGTGCTCCCCTGCCCTACCTTCCCACTCCTGAGGTTCCTCCCTGCCCCCCACAAAGCCACTCGTGTTCTCCCTTCCTCTCTCCTCTCTTGCCACTCTTGTGCTGTTCCCCACATGGCTGCCCTTGTCTTCTTGTCCCCTGCCCTGCTCTGCTCCCCACACTCACTCCTGCCACTGCACACAACTCCTGACCTCCTCTGTTTTGCCACCCCTGCTCTGCTACCCCAGCCACCTCACATAGCAGTATTTCCAAAACAGTCATAGCTCATGAATATTCATAAGCAGTTTAAGTTAATTTGAATATTCCTGAGTTTTTAATAGTGGTGTGCCTCAAAAAATTTGAAGGTATCAAGGCGTGCCACGGCAGAGAAAAGGTTGGGAACCACTGTGTTAGAGGACATGATGCATTACAGTCAAACCCCAGCTGCCAGCACAGACTTAGCATTTTTTAACATTTGTTTGAGCTTGCCTCTGACATCCCAGGGTTTCCAGGGCTGCAGCTGTGGCCACAGCACTTAGTCAAGCAGAAGTGGGGCACAAAGGTGGATGCTGGTGAGGTAGGCTGTGAAGAAGACAACTCTAGAGTGCTGTGAGATGCCTGTTGCCACTCACAGGAGTTGGGAAGATGCTGTTCTCTTGAGCAAAACCTAGCCATTTATTTCATGTATCATAAAAAGACATTCTGGGGAGGAAGAGTTTGCTGTGGGGACTGGCTGCCACTGTGGTTGTGCAGCACATAGCACAAGGAGTCCCCACTCAACCGGTCCTTAGGTAGTGCCGTAATAAACAGGATTCACCATCATTATCAAAGGGGTACAGGGATGAGGCAAGAAGAAAACCTCAGGTTCTGCACATTCCCTCTGTAGGCATAGTCTATGTGGTGTGATAATGGGGGCTGGAACTGGCTGTCAGAGCAACCCACAAGAGTTAAAGCCAGCCGTGCTTGTTCAGAGGGTCAGCACTGTCCACAGCTGGCATGGGCTTCACCTATGCTCTGCATCCAGGCAGCTGCGGTAGGATGGAGACATTTCCCACATCCACTATCACTGCAAAGGGGTTCCTTCCTGCATTGACCAACACTGCTGGGGTATCCCTTTCTGTGTCCACTATCACTGCTGGGGGCCCAGTTTAACTCCTTCACTAGAACTGCTAACAATGAGTTTTAACTCAATATTTATTGTCTCCAGAATGCTATTGTCAGGGGCCTGGAACAGCAGGTGTAGAGCCATACAGGAGTGTCTCTTATACATCTCTGCATTGGCTAAATATCAGGGACAAGAAAAGCTGCCTCATAGGCTGTAGATCCCTTTTGTCCCCCATTCAAAGTCTAAAATCTGGAGGGGCCATTCTGACCATCTCATCTGACCTCATTTAGTACAGGCCAGGTTAAACCCGCTGATGCCTGGGCATGGCCCTAGTACTGTATACACTTAGACACATGCCACAAATTGGCCTCTCAGGATGAGAATGCTTTCTGATTGATTGTGTGTCAGCTTCAGCTTGGAGCTCATGGATCCACTGCTGTCAGCTCAGTGCATGATAAGGGTGTTGCACAGATCCAGTGGCCCTACTGCCCCATGCAATCTGGCCTGTGTCAGGAGGAGTAAAATATCCCCCAACATTATTAGTGCTGGCTGACCTTTTGATTGTGTGTTAATCACAGCAATGACTTAGGATTTCCTAGTTAAAACTGACAAGGTTTGATAAGGGTATGTCTACATTGGAGCCTTAGGTTACCTAAGGAAGCTTATGTCGACCTATAGACCAGGCGTGGCCAAACTACGGCTTGGGAGCCACATGCAGCTCTTGAATGAAAAAGTGTGGCTCCCAGAAGAACATCAGCAAATCAGTTTAGGAAAGCAGCCCCAGCCTAGGAAGTCAGGCGAGGGTTGGGATGGTAGGGAGAAGCAGTGGCATTGTCATGGATGGCAGGGAGAAGCACGGCATGGTCAGAAATTTAAAAAATTTGCCACTAGCCTGCAGTCTTCTACATCGAGTGACAGCTAAGTTTTTACTGTATAGGCCTAATTTTCATGGTAACCTTAAGGAATTATTAGAATCTGACATTAGTAGTATCAATATTTGCCCTCTTTTTACAATAAAATTAAAGTGTGCAATGAATTTTAAACTTAATTTTAGAGTAGGTAAACGTATATGGCTATATGCCTCAGTGTGGCTCTCGAAGGTTTAATAATTAACTTGTGTGGCTCTTGATTTGATTTGATTTGAGATCCATAAGTTTGACCAACCCTGCTATAGACTCTTGCAGCCATACTGGGCTTTTATTAAGTTGACATAAGTACTTCTTTAAGTCAACCTAATACCATCGCCTCTTAAGGTCACCCTTATTAAGTCAACTTAAGCCAATGAAGGTAGAGAAAGCCTGTAAGTCGATCTAATTGGCTTCTAGGCCCCCTCTCTGAGTTCCTGGCCACTAGGAACAGCTACCCAGAAAGCATCACTCCTCCATTGACCTAGCACCTGCCAGTGTGGATGCAGGCAGTCAACAGGAGTTTTCAGTGTGGACTCTCTAAGTCAACTTAAAGTCAACCTTGTTAGGTCAACTTAACAGAGTGTGCAGTGTAGACATACCCAAGATGAGGGCCAACTTTAGATGGGAACCCCAGTGTGCATAGTTGTGACACTCAGACTTAGGAAAAACCATTTGAATTTGCAATCATTTTATTAACCCACTTAATAAAGTTACAAATACATCAAACAAGTAAGGTAAGTAGAGTTAATACAAAATGTATGTCTCAGCATCCATATACTGACACCATCCCTTGCTGAATAGCCCTGAAATGTTGTCTTCCTCATCACCAACATCAGCCATTGTCACCGTGGTACCTCCCAAGAGTTACTTCTCCCCAGCCGCACAGGCTGCGAAACAATTTTTGAACGTGTTATGCTGAGGCTATCACACCTAAGGCATGTTCTGTAGAGGTTTCCCTTTTCCTTATTTGTATTTCCTCACCCTGCTAACATGAAGGTGCCTTTATCCCACAGGTTACTAGCCCATTTACCTCTGACTGATTAATAGATACATTAAGTAGTTCCCGTAGCATTCTTGTGGTTGGGCATCTGTGGACGTTCCTAATTTTAAAATATCCCAAGCTGATATAAACTAACCTCTTGTGGTTACCTGTTAGAAGTTTAGTCACTCCAGCCTTCTCTCTTGTGGTATGGCATCTTATCATCTAGGGTCATTCCTGGTCAACTGATTATGCTAAGGTTTTGGGGCCTTGTGCTTTCTTTAGCTACTCTATTGTCTTACAGGCCTTTTGTACAGTTTCATTACTGACTTACCTTATAGCCACGCGTTCCCTAGTGAATACCTATATCTATAGAATCCTAGAAGAGGAGAGTTGGAAGGGACTTCAGGAGGTCATCTAGTCCAACCCCCTGCTCAAAGCAGGACTAACCCCAACTAAACCATCCCAGCCAGGGCTTTGTCAAGTTGTACCTTAAAAGCTGTAAGGATGGAGATTCTGTCAGCTCTCTAGGTGACCTATTCCTGTGCTTCACCATCCTCTTAGTGAAAAATAGGCTACAGAAGACTAGAATAGTCAGTGTCACTCAGCTCATGGTCCTTTAATCAAGCATTTACATTTTAACCCATTTCTTCTGTTCCATTCATCATTCCATCATCCTAGGGCAGAAAGCCAAAGGAACTTAAAGACAAGGAAGTTCTCTCCCAGAAACACTGCTTCAGTTCAGAGTCTTTGGAGGGGAAGCCAGTTGAACTGATTATTTATTAACATTAGGTTATGTTTCCCACTTTGCAGTTCCCCAACAACATTCTCATCACAAGGCCCCTGCACTTTATCTTTAGAATGCCATTTTTGTACAGAATGCTGATTTCCAGTGTTGGAATTGACACCTTTTCCTTTTGGAAAGGGCAGACAAAGGCGTGTCTACACTGAAGCTGGGAGTGAGCCTGCCAGCCTGGGCTGACAGACTTGTGTTAGCAGTGCTGGAGCCAGAAACAGCAATGTGGACATCCTGACTGAGGCAAACTGTGGTGCGCAAGCCCTCCTCATCCCTTAGCTCCAGATCCCAAACTCCAGTCCCAGGTGGAACAACCGTGTTGCTATTTTTAGCTTGCTAGCATGAGTCTGTCTGTCCAAGCTGGAAGGCTCACTCCAGCTGCTGTGGAAACATAGCCTGAAGGGCTAGGGGATGACAATCTGTGATACAAGATTGGACTTTAATCTAACGTTGCTTAGATGGCACAGCAGACTGTCTCCAGGGTTAGAAGCACAGCACAGTTGCTTGGCTGGTCTAGCAGCTGGAGGGTCAGCAAGTGTCACAGGGAAGTTTACCAGTGTCAGAGAGCAGGTGAACCTAATCCACTTTATGAAAAGGGGTGGGCTACCCTGGGGCCTATAAAGGGCTGCTATAGGTCAGACTGAGGCAGGGACAGGTTTTGTGTGTGGATGAAAAACCATGGTGGAATGCTATTTGTGCTAACAGGAGAGCTTCTCTTATTGCTGGAGAAACACCCCCTTCCTGAAAGGTGGTGGCTGTGTGAATGGGAGAACCACAGCACCATCTATGCTGGGAGTTCCCTTGGCATAACTGCATCGCTCAGGCTGTGGATTGCCACACACTGAGCAATGTTATTCTCCCAACCCAAGTTTGTAGGGTAGGCTAGGGCCAAGTCAGAGACCTGTTTTCTGTTTGCTGTCATACTTGTCAAAGAAAATAAACATACTTGAAAGGGAACTGCAACAGAACTTCTGGGGCTGGCCTGAGCCAGCTAACTCAGGCTAAGGAGCTGTCAAACTGTGGTGTAGATATTGGGGTTTGAGCAAGCATGCAGGCTTTGGGTGTAGTAGGGAAGTGTGGCCTAGTGGGCAAGGCCACACCCTGTGATTGGCAGTGAGGGAGTCACCATTGTCCAGCATCCACTGGTGGGAGATGCTTCCCTTTCTTTGATTATCTTTGGGGCAGTCATGCCAGAGATGCTAGGGTCAGGTCGGGTCTCCTCCAGCTCTGTTACTCACATGAGCTCTCTTTTAAGCCAGATGGAGCATTTGCTGCAGGTGTGGTAGGGCAGGTCTGGCTGAGTCCCAGATAATCCCTTATCCCCTTGTTGCCCAGTCTGGGGTTTGTATGCCCCATCACAGAGCCCTGTATGGTGGGATGGTCCCGGAGAACAGGCTGCAGCCTGAGCCCAGAGAGTCTTCAGCCCAACCTGCAGTCAGCTGGCACAGTCCAACTGCAGATGTCTAACTGCAGTATAGACATGCACAAAGAGATTGGGTGCGATTGCTGTACTTTGTTGTGGGTGAGGAGAGAAGCCCTTCATGGTTACAGTAATGTTTAGGAGAAGGGGAACAGCAGGCAAACTTGGAAAGATTTTATCACCTTTTTTAGAAACTTTTGATTGCCCCCTAATGGTTGAAAACTGTGAGGTTGTTCTCCTCTCCTTAACCTCCCCATCTATTGTCTTCCTACCTTCCTGTTTGCGATTTTGTTCTCTGCTGTCTCAAAAACCAAAGTGCTCTTTCAAAATAGATTGGCTCTTTGCAGTGATCACTTCTTTCTTTAAATAAACTCCCTGCCCTGCCACTGAAGTGAGTTAGTGCTACATAAGTGTTTCCAAGGGCCATGTTCCTTAAGCACTTTGATCCACATGGGTGGCCTCTTGCTGACTTCACTGGAGTTGGTGCAGGCTCAGTTTGCCAGATCAGAACCTTACGGCTTGTCTGTGTGGGGAACTGATTCTGCAACAAGGCAGTCTGTGAATTTAAAGCACTAGAGCTATCCCAGAAAAGAACATCCATGTGGGAATTATTCTAGATTAGCTACAGCAAGCTAGTGAGTCCAGAAAAGTTAATTTCCTCATGTAGACAAAATGAAACTTCCTTCAGGGGAAGTAATTTTTGGTGCACTTCTCACAACTGCCCCGCAGTTGTCAATGACAGATGGGTCCCAGGCATCTGGGCAAGTGGCTAATTTGTGTGTAACTGAAAGTAAATTCAGCTCTGCTTCCTCCAACCAGCCATACCCATGATGCAGGGAAATTGGGGGCAAAAATCACCTCAGAAATGACCTGGTGCAAGCCCACAGAGGTCCACGAAGGTGAGGAGAGAAAGTTGAGGGGATGGGAGAGGAAAAAAGAATAGGGAAGGTATCTGAATAGGAAGAAAAAGGTCCTAAAGGGAAATAGCATAGGAGGGATGGGGAGATGGGTAAGAAGATTGGGAGCTGTGGGGGAAGGAAGGAAGGGAATTTAGTGGGAGTCAGTGAAAGGGGGCAAATGGGCTAAGGGCACTACAGTATTGCCAGCCCTAGACATTCAAACATCATGAGATTTGCTTTAAAATCATGGGAAGGGGGTCTTTATACTATATTCCTGGGTTCATCTAGGTCCTAGGTGTTTACGGGGAGCCTGGGCCACACTCCTGAGGTTTTCTCTACAATTGGGGTGGGAGAGAGATGGCATCTATTTAAGCAACAGCTGAAATTCCCAGGACTCCAGGGGCTGGGGCTTTACAGAAACTGCCAAATACCATGAAACTTGTGATAAAACTGCAAGGGCTGGCAGGACTGTCACGGCATGACAGCTTGGGAGGATAGAGGGAAGGCTGGGAAGCAGATGAGAGCTTGGAGTGAAGATGAGATGTGGACCTCGGAAAAGCCCAGAATGGGGGGAGACAGTTCCCAGGGGGTGAATAAGAGTGTAGCATTGCTGGGAGCAGGAGGGTGTGGGGTCAGCATGGAGTGTGGGGATTAGTGGATGGGACAGTTGGCTGCACTAGATTCAGGGAGAGGTGGTGAGAAATTAGGGTTGGGGTTGGATGATATGAGTACATCAGGCAGGAGGAGGGATCTGGGAAGGAGGGCAGGGGCTGCCTGAGAGCTGGGGGCAGTTGGGAAAGGGGCAGGCTAGCAGGGGGCAGATCTGGGTTGGAAGCAGCCTGGAAGGATAGCAAGGTGCACCAGCCTCAGAGTGGAGTTGGTGGCGGAGTGGCTACTTCAGGAGGGGTCACCCCAAGGTCTGGGGGTTGGGTGCTGGGGCTGCCCCAGCCTTGGGGTGGAGGGCTGGAGTGGATTGATGCCCAGCTGCTCTAGGAGACTGTGCTTAGGACTGGGAGGGGCTTGCCTTGGGGGTACTGAAGTTGAGATGTGGGGAGGCTGCCTCAGGCTTGAGGGGTTGGGATGGGGGTGTTGCTCTGGGGATCTGTCCTGGGGATTGTGGTGCTGCTCTGGGGGCTGTCCCAGGCCAGGATATACAAGTTGGGGTGCTTGGAGGGCTATCCCAGGGCTGGGATGCTGCAGGGGGCTGTCCCAGGCTTGGGGGTACTGGAGTTGGGGTGTTTGGGGGCCCTGCCCCAGGGTGGTGATGCTGGGGGTGCTGTCCCAGGCCAGGATATACTGGAGCTGGGGTGTTTGGGGGGATATCCCAGGGTGGGGATGCTGCACGGGGGTGCTGTCCCAGGCTGGGATATACTAGAGTAGGGGTGTTTGGGGGGCTATCCGAGGGTGGCGATGCTGCGGGGGGGGGGGCGGCCCCGGGGGGGGATATATGGGAGTGGGGGTGTTTGGGGGGCTATCCCAGGGTTGGGATGCTGCATGGGGGTGCTGTCCCATGCCGGGATATACTGGAGTAGGGGTGTTTGGGGGGCTATTTGAGGGTGGCAATGCTGCGGGGGCGGGCAGTCCCAGGTCGGGATATAACAGAGTTGGGGTGTTTGGGGGGCTACCACTTGGTTGGGATGCTGTGGCGTCCTGTCCCAGACCTGGGGGTCCCAGAATTGGGGTGTTTGGGGGGCTATCCCAGGGTGAGGATCCTGTGGGGGGCTGTCCCAGGTCTGGCAGGTACTAGATTGGGGTGTTGGGGGGCTACCCCAGGGTGCAGATGCTGCAGGGGGGCAGTCCCAGGCTGGGATATAACAGAGTTGGGGTGTTTGGGAGGCTACCCCTGGGTTGGGATGCTGTGGGGGCTGTCCCAGACCTGGGGGTCCCAGAGTTGGGGTGTTGGGGG
>ML681995.1:9066722-9164697 GCA_007922195.1 Podocnemis expansa | reverse complement strand
GTTTGAGAGGCTATCCCAGGGTGCAGATGCTGCGGGGGCTGTCCCAGACCTGGGGGTCCCGGAGTTGGGGTGTCCGGGGGGCGACCCCAGGGCTGGCACGCCGCGGGGGGGTGCGGGCTCTGGGCCAGTCCGGACCCGCTGGGATCCCGGGGCCTCGCCCTGCGCCCGCCCCCGGCTGAGCTCCGCCTCCCCGGGGCAGAGGCTGCACCTGCCCCGCTCCCGCCGCCGCCGCCGCCCGCAGGCTCCGCTGCCGCCGCCGCCCAGCGCTCCCGGCCAGCCAGGTAAGGCGGCGCCCGGCCCCGGTGCAGCCCCCGGGCATCTCTCGGGGCTGGGTTTGCGGGGACACCCCGCGGCTCCTCTCCCCCGGCCGGGCGCGGGGCGGCTCCTGTCTGGCTGCCCTTCAGTCCGCTGCACCCGGCAGCTGCGATGTGGCCGGGGCTTGCTGGGGATGTGGCTCCCTCTGCCCCCGGGCCGGTGCTGGAGGCACCTCGGAGGTGACAGCTCGGCTCCCCCTGCATTGCCAGGCGCTGTGTTTTACCTCTGTAAGCAACTTGGCGACAATACTCTGGCCGGCTCTTCTGCATGGAGTGGTCGAAAATAAAGCTCATGCCTGGGTTTCTGCAGAGGACTCTTCTGGCACTCCTACAATAGCATAAAATCTAGCCCCTCTTTTGCCACTGTTTATCAGATGGCAGTATAACATATAAATCTTTGTAAATGGACTTGCTTCCTGTCTTGGAGACTGGCCACAAGCTGAAGAAGAATCCAGTATTAGACTAATGCTAGCATGCAAGAGATCTGCTGAGAAAAAGTTATTTTCCCTCTGCAGAGTCCTATTTTCAAGTAGCAGAGTGTGTAGAATCGCTGTGTGTACAGTGCCCGGGGCCAGATCCTAACGGGCCCAGTTTCTCTAAGATACCTTTGTGCCTAACTCCTTTTGAAATCAATGGACCTATAATTTGAATAAGAACAGAGTTGCCCAAGTAGAGCTGCCTGTAGCAGTGGCTCCCAACCAGTGTGTCAGGGCACGCTGGTGTCCCACGGGAACACCCAAAGTGTGCCGCAAGCATGCCCAAGAGCTGGAGTTAAAGTTCCCTCCCTGCTCAGCCCAGCCACATGGACTGTGCAGGGCTGGGAAAAGGCAGGGGTTAAAGTAACGGGGAAGGCACCAGAACACAGTTCCAAGGCCCCTTATTTTTAGGTAGGTAGCCTTCTGGCCCCCTAAAAATAGAGGAAGGCACCGGAATGAGGAGTTCCAGGGGTCCCCCTAAAAATAGCAGGAGCAGCCAGAATGCAGTGTTCAGGTGGCTCCACCCTAGGCCCAGGCGGCAGAAAGGGGCCAGAGGCTGGGAGTGTGGGAATCTCCCCCTGCAGGGTGGAGCAGCTTGTGTCAGGCAGCCGGCAAACAGCCCAGGTAAGGGCTTCGGCGGGGGGAGCTGGGGGTTGTGTGGGGCAGGTGGGTGGGAGTGGATGTGTAGCAGGGGGTGTGTAGCTGGGGTTGTGGGGTGGCTGTTTGGTTGGGGGAGGGGTGGCTGTGGGGGGGTATAGCTGGGGGCTGGAGGCCTAGTTCTGGCCCCTGCAGTGATGGGAGGGTCCATCACAGGCAACAGGGGGCTGGGTGAGGGGAGGACGGGACTCAGTGGGGTGGGAGGGAGCAGCAGTGGGGTGAGGATTTGCCCTGGGCGGCAGGGAGCCACTGTGGAGAAGGGGGAGGTGGGTGCTGTGCCGTGCTCCCCTGCCCGACCTTCCCACTCCCCAGGTTCCCCCTGTCCCGCCACAAAGCCACTCCTGTTCTCCCTTCCTCTCTCCTCTCTTGCCACCCTTGTGCTGTTCCCCACACGGCTCCTCTTCTCCTTTTTTGCCACCCCTGCCCTGCTCTGCTCCCCACACTCATTGCTGCCACTGCACACAACTCCTGACCTCAACCTGTTTTGCCACCCCTGCTCTGCTACCCCTACTACCCCACATAGCAGCATTTCCGAAACACTGTGCCATGGTTCTTGAATATTCATAATTTAAGTTAATTTGAATATCCGTCAGTTTTTTAATGGTGGTGTGCCTCGAAAAATTCAAAGGTCTCAAGGTGTGCCATAGCAGAGAAAAGGTTGGGAACCACTGGCCTATAACATTTGTTAGGCTCTTCCCTCTTCTCGAGTTTGCTTGTAACTAGTTTCTCCTCAGGTCTTGTTTCACTAGAGATCCCTTCCTCCTCCTTATGATATTTCTGTCCTAATGTATCGATCCAGTCTGCTTCTGCCTCTTTGCAAAAGGCTGGTTCAGAGGAGGGACCATACTGTCTGTGTTCAGTGTTAGGTGGACACATCTTTAGAGTTTCCACAATGATTGTTTCTGGGCCCTGGGAGGCATTTTCACTTCTGTTCTGAGTGAAATCCACTAACACTTTTTGAAAACCCCAGCAAAATTGCTTTGCTAATCAGGCTGCACCAAGCTGCCATAAGTCAGTGGAAAGAACTGCTCTGCCATGTCAGTGCACTTTGGATCAGAGAGGGCTCGGTACTTTCATGGCTGGGTTGCTTCTGATGGTTGGGGGGGGGGAGCAGGGCAGGGCCACTCAGGGGCTCTCCACCAGTTTGTCTTGTGTTCTTAATATCTCATGTTACATGGCTTCAGCCAGGCACCCGCAGGGACATTTTTGCCCTTTGTGCACTCTGCAGTTTGGAGTTGGTTTCTTCTGTGTCATTCCTTTGAAGTATGACGGCTGGCCATGGCTGGAGATGGGAATCTGACAGGAGGGCCTAGGGCTTGGTGACACCAAGCATTTTGTCTCTCTCAGGCGCGTGGCTTCAAGGTTCTTGCTCATGTGCTTAGGAGCTAACTGATTTCTATATATGAGGTCAGGAAGATATTTTCCCCCAGATCAGATCAGGGTATTTTTTTTTCCACCTTCCTCTGAAGCATGGGGTGCAAGTCACTTGCTGGGATGATTGCCATACATCTTACCTAACGGTTTCCCTGCCATTGTAGGGGCCTCAGGCACTGGTGCACCTCAGATTCTCCTCTTCTTTGTGTGTGTCGCATCATCATTTTATCTCCTCTGGTCTAACTTTGTTTGCTAGGTTACCGTGTGCTAGGCCATGTGTGTGGCCTGTGGCATACAGGAGCCCAGGCTGGATGACGTGGTGAACCCTTCTGGCCTTACACTCTATGAGCCCCCTAAACAGTGAAAAGGTACAGATTGAACATTTGTGGGAAAATCTGCCATAACCAGAGTCTAACATTGCCAAATATTTGAGTTTTGATCTGATGTCCCATTATCATTTCTCATCCAAAAATAACCCCTGGCTGCATAGCAGCCTCCTTCCGTTTTGTCTGATTGAAATGTTATCGACCTTGAATTTGAGATGCTTTCCCTCCAGTGACGTGTCTTGAGTTAGATGGCTTCTGGCATGATTTCCCCTCTGTCACTGGACCAAACTGAGCCCTGCACAGAGAAAAACCTGCAAGAAAACAAACTCCAGGTGAGAAACTTGCATGACTGAAAGGAAAAACTCTCTGGAAGTTTTTGTACGTAGAGGTTGGGGTGACAGGTGGCATTTGGATGATGTTTTCTGGGCTAAAGGCTAGCGTAGACCATCTCAGCTGGGATGGTTGCTGGCTACAGGGCTAAGAGTCCCTTGAGATGCTCTGTCTGTTAAGGTAGAGCAAGAAGGTGAAGTCTGTTGGAATGGTCATGACTAAGGTTCATAACCCTCGAGTTCCAATGTGACTGTATATTAATGTTACCAAGGTCCCAGTGGTCCATAATGGAGATGAGGCATTTGTTCAGTCCATGCATGGGGGTGCAAACCTCCAAGAGGGTCCCCTTGAGAAGTTATCACCAGGAGAGGGTCAAAGCAGGGTTTGCATCTCCTTTTCCACCTGCACAGAGTGGGACAGAGGTGTGGGGGAACCAGTAGAGGCAGTTGCCTGTAGTTCAGCACAGCCTCCAGGCTTCCTGGTGGTTGCCAGCCCCTAAGTTCCTGGTTGGGGGTGGGGGCTTGCTGCAGTGACCAGAAAAACACTCAGGTTGTTCCTGACTAATCCTGTGGTAGCCATGCTTGTGGATGACACCCTGGGGATTGAACTGGGGACGTCTCAAGCTAAAAGCATGAACTGAAGAGCCAGAGCTTGCTTGTCATCTCATCTGAGGTGCAGCCCAGAGAGGGACTAGTAAGACGCTTCTTGTGGGTCACACTGGCACGTGCTGTATGTAACCTGCATTGAAACATAGCTGATCTGCCCATGCATGGTGCCCTTGGAGCAAGTGTGATTCTGGCCTCGTGCAGAAAAAGAGATGGGCCCTGATTCTGCAGTTTTTCCTTAGATAACATTCTCATTGGTGTCAGTGGTGGTTGGGCCTAACCAGGAACTACTGACTACTGTACATCCCCTCTCCCAAGCCAGCGGCCCCCATATGAAATGACTCTCTCTGCCTACATGAACCCCTCGTCTCAGAACCCCTTGAGGGTAAGGACACTGACCAGGGTCCTGCGGTAAAGTGGTAAGTGGCAGAGGCAGGGTTAGTGTGTGGAGGGAGGGTCTCAAGCTAAGAAAGGGCATCTGTCCACCAAGTGTCAACAGCAGCAAGGACCCTGGGAGAGGGACCAAGGTCCAGAGGGGAGATGTCCTTTCTCACAGTAGCTGGGAGGATCTGGAAAGGGTGGGAGTGAAAGAAGGCAGAAGACCTGGCAGCCAGGGACATTTAGGTTGGAGAGGGGGAGATTGAAGATTGCTTAGTCACAGACTATGCCAGTCAAATGCTGATGTTCCAAGGCCAGAAGGGGCCAATGGATGTCGGTGACCATCTAGTCTGACCTGTGTAGTGCAAGTCAGGAAACTGCCCCAAAGTAATTCCATAGAGCAAATTTTTAAGAAAAATCATCCAAATTGGATTTAGAAATTGTCAGTAGTGCAGAATCTACCATCATCCTTGGTAAATTGTTCCAGTGGCTTATTACTCTCACCATTGAAGACCACTTCACACCTTATCGAAGGTTGGAGCCTTGGAGCAGAAACTGCTATACTAGGGAGAAGATGGTCTTCTTCCCCAGCCTGGAGCTGGCTGATAGGGACACCCCACCCCACATTGTTTGTCTCTGACTAGTTGGGGTTTGGGTAATGTTTCCAAATTCCATGCTATTGAATTTGTCCAGGGCTTTGCACCATTAGGATTCTAGCAAATTAGGTACTGGAATTCTTAATAAATCGCTTTCTGGCAAAGACAGTGTAAATGCGCTGCTTGGAAATCCCATGCTGTCATGCTGAAAAGAGACTGACATTTAAAAAGTTCCAGAGGAACTATGATGCTGTCCATGAAGAGGCCTCATGTGCACTAGGGAACTGCAGTGGCAATACTTTTCGAGTATATTTATTTTTTCTTAGCATGGTTTTTTTTTCTTTTTCTTTTTGACAAGTAATTATGTTAGACTGGAGTTTGTTTGAGAGATTACAACAGGCATAATTTTCCCACTCTCTGAAGTCTTAGCAAAGATAAATCATTCAGAGGCCTGAATCATTCAGAGGCCTGTTGGAACCTGTTGCAATGTATGCCCCCAATCCTGTAAACACTCATGCACAAAAGCAAATATACTAATCCTCTGAAACAAAACAGCATGGCAGCACGGAGAACTACTCCTGCAAGTAAAATTACTCCTGTGTGAAAGTGTGTGCAGGAGTAGGGCCTACGTCAATATGCAAAGGGCAAGGGAATTGAATGGGGCTTTGCATTGCATCCCTTTGTGCTGTACAAATGGAAAGTGGCAAATTGATAGGCTGCTGACAGACAGTTTGCCTGGCCTGGCTGTATTGTGCAATGGGGGCATGAGAAGGAGAACCAGCTGCCGTTACAGCAGCTTGCTGCTGCCATCTCCATGTCTCAGCG
Source organism: Podocnemis expansa (assembly GCA_007922195.1). Lineage (NCBI taxonomy): Eukaryota > Metazoa > Chordata > Testudines > Podocnemididae > Podocnemis > Podocnemis expansa. The sequence continues at coordinate 9,158,816 of ML681995.1, read as the reverse complement.
AGGCAGCTTATTAAGGAAAGATGAGTCAGGAAAGGAAAAACTTCCCAGAATTACTGGCCTATTCACTTGCTGTTCTTGTCCAGAATTCAGGTCTCTATCTCACTTCCACACTATTTTTAGTAGTGAAAGCTATTAAGAAGGACACATATTGATTTCCCTCTCTCCCCCACCACCTTGACTATTTTGTTTATAATTTTCTACATTTTCTCCGTAATGGACCCTGAGTGCATGTATTCTCACAGCTCCCCTTCTTGTTTCTCTTTGGGGTCTAGGATGTGGCTTTGGCTGAGATGATCATTTGGTTCCAGAATTCTTAGCACATTGTGTCCCGACTCCCTAGCTTTGTATTTAAAAACTACTTTAGTCATTAAATACCTCAAGTCTTGACTCTGTGTCAGAATGAAAGATGTGATGGGATGGGTCAGATACATGAAAGCAGGTACCTGCAGACTGACTGGGGGTTGAATAGGCTAGTTTGCTTCTTTTCACTGAGACTTCAGTAACACTTGAAAAGTGCATCTCTTTCTCAGTTTCTTCTCTAACCCAGTGGTTTTAAACCGGTGCGCAGGGGCACACTGGTGTGCCATGAGAACTGTCCAAGTGTGCCGTGAAATTTTGTGCAAAGGTAATGAAAATCAATGTAAAACAAACATTGATTCACCATAAACAATATTCTATCCAACCAAAGTTACAACTGAGAAAATGTGTGAAAATAAATCATCAAATTAGAAGAGAGGTATTGAATGTGAACATTCTAAATGCAGGTGGCCAAAGGGCGAAATTGAGATGGCGTGTATTTTTTTCTGGTAAATTCGAAACATTAATGCATTTGATCCTTCTTTAGTTTGTTGTATGCACCATGTTGGAAATCTCTCTAGTAACATGATAACCAAAGTAAATGTGACTTTTATGAACAATCAGTTCAGCTGAAAAAAGTGGCTGTTCCATGGAATTGTTTCACTTATTGAAGTGTGCCATGTTACCAAAAAGGTTGAGAACCACTTCTTTAACCCATCAGTTGTACAGTCCCTTTCCCTGGGTTTACACAGTGCTTTTCACATTTTCCTCCTTTAATGCTATAGACTTTTAAGGCCAGACATGACTGGTTTGACCTCCAGCATTAGGACAGAGCAGAGAACTTCACTTACTAGAGTCTTTGACAGAGCCTGACCTTTAGAAAGAGAAATGACAAGTTTGAATTGAAAGACACCAGGTGAGGGACTGTTTTCTGCAGAGATCTGGAGCAGGCCAACTTGTAAAGGCACTCTGCAGAGAACTTGACTTAGTAGAGTCCTGAATCAGTGTGAGTACAAAATGTGGTGCAGCCCAATCAGTGCTCTACAGAAATGGATTGACAGGCTTCCCTATAGATTGCCTTTCATTTCCGTAACTGGTTTGCAAGTAAAAAGGTGCTTTCTAGTTGGCAGCCCTGCAACCCTGAACTCTGAGAGCGAAGTTGGGGCCTCTCCTTCAGCAACAGGAGGGGATCTGCAGGACAAGTTAAGTCTTCTACTACACCTGTGTAGCCCCATCGCCTTTCGTTCACATTGCTAGTGATGTGTAAACCCATCCACTTCCATGGTAGTGAGGCATGAGACAGTAAGATCCCAGCAAACCTGTCAGACCCCAGCATGGACTTATAAAAATAAAATTTCTATCAATCCTTAAGCTTCTGTATTGATGGCCAGAAGACTCTCTGGAATCTCGTTATTCTAGTTACTCATGCATAAGAATCTATACATGCACAGTTTTCTCTACTGTCTTCACTACCAATTCTGTAGTCCTCAATGAGCAAAAATGAGGTATTCAGAGTTTTGTCTGTGTTTCTAGAGCAGTCTGGTCCACGTCCCCCTTGTGCTTCCATAAATGATTCAAAAGCCCTCTTTAATCAAAGAGATTTTAGCGTTCAGGCCAGCTGAAAATTTTCCATCAAAACCGGATTTTATGGAAACTGGGCTTTTGATTAAATGAAACATGACTGCTTTCCACAGCAAACTGACTTTTTTGGTCAAAAAATTATAAAATCACTAAAAAAAAAACTTCTGGATTTCAGCTAGGAACCAAAATATTTGGATTTGGCTATGCTGTAGTTTGGGTGCCTCCTGTTTCTGTTCTCATCTATTGGGTTAGCTCTTTGCTGGACTTCATCTCTCATGATACACTCTGACCATACCACTGCCAGGATGCCCCACCTCCAAGTGACAAGAACAAAGGTCACAGTGTGTCATGGTGTAGGCCACAGAGGAGAATAGGAGCATGAAGAGTGTCCCATGAGACACTGCAACAGCATGTTCAAATCAAAATACTTTAATTTTCATCCATAATATTTTGGATTTCAGTTTTTGAAGAAGTAGTCAGAAATGTCAACATTTCCCTTGGAGCAGGAAACAACCCATTTTCTGTCCAGTTCTGTTTAATGTAAGTCAAACCTCCCTCTTCTTCTCTCATTAAACCATCCTTATGAGCAGAAGGTAAATTTGCAGCCATGAGATGTAATAAAGGAAAGAAACTGATTTTCCTGCTACAAGCTTCTGAATCTCACATCTGTTCAGTACTGTGCAGTGGGAGCTGTGCCACACCCATGGCAGATGAAGAAAGCTCTGGTATAGATTAAGGACTACAGGAAGTTCTTGCTCTTGTGAGGAGTGGCTGAAGTGTGAGGGAGGCACTGGAGGAAGCAGGGAACCATTGTTTTTGTTCTGTCTTGGAATAGCGCTTACCATAGGCACTAGTGCAAACCTACTACTCTGAATAGACAATAAAATAGCTAAGGGTGACTCTGTCCTTTTCAATTTTATAGGTGCTTTAAACCTTTTTCCTGTAAGACAAATCCCCTGAAATGGCAAAACTGCAGACACAGGATATAAACTGTGACCAGTGTTTGAGAAGTTCATGGCAGGTTGATGTAAAAATGAATTGATTTGGAGAGAAAAAACAACTTTATCAGATGTGCGCTCAAACCAAAATCTTACAGGTAACCACAGCTGCATTAAGGCAGAATAGCTTCCACCTCTTGTGGAACATGTGATAGTCAGGTCTATTGATATAATTGATACTGAAAAAGCAGAGGTGATCACAGTTAAGGTCTGGCACTGGAGCATGAGTTTGAAGCTGTGGTGTGCGTTAGTTGGGGGCTTCTGTTGGAGCTGGACGTGGAAGGCTTGTGGTGTGCCAAAGTGTATTATGGACAACGTTGTAGGCAATACAATTGTGAAAGGAACACATGAGTCATTCCCCTTGATTTCTGACTTCTCTGCATTTTGGGTTCAGGGTGGGTGGAGAATTTCTTGCCTTAATCTTAACAGCCACTGAATGCAGATTGTGTTTGCTAACGAGTCCTCAACATAGTGAAGCATGAGCATCTGTTGGCCTAGCCAGGTTTCCAGGGACTGGGATGCAGCCGTGGAGTTTGCTCCTTGTTCATTCAGGCCTGGGGGACTGCCAGTGAGGCAAGCCTTGTGCTGTCTGCCCAGGCCTTTAGGTTGCAGGCTCCAGCTTTCATTAAATGCACCATGCTGGCATTCCTGGACTCACCTCATGTGGGGTCCTTGCTTGATAAACTGACTACCCCACACAGTCCAAAGCTTCTCATCCGCTGCCAGGGCAAAACGCCTTCTGATTTGTCTTCTGCTGAAAACAAGTACACTGTTTCAGCACTGTGCTGTGATCTAGATACTCTCCTGTTCCTTGCAGCTAGCGTGAGTTAACAGCACTGCCTGGAACAGGCCTGGTTGGGTAACCTGCTGAGGTGCCCAGTGAGCTAAATCATCATAGAATTAGCAGGCAGTGGGTTGAAGATACAGAGATAGATCATCAGGGGTGTGAACTGATGTAGTGTCACTAAGGTCTGTAGAGCCATGCTGATTTACACCAGTGAGGATCTGCTTTAGGGTGCTAAATGTACACTAGTTGCAAAGCAAAATAAAATGGATTCAATACATAACTGGGCCAGCACAGGAAGAAGCAGGGTGATGGGCTCACGGAAGCTTGGGTTGCTTGAAAAGGTGGCCACTTTTTGTGGCTTCTTTCCAAGACATTACATGCAGTTATCAAGCCTGCACTTAACAAACATGGCTTGTGGTCAAGCATGTATCTGATGGGCTAGTGCAGAGTCTGCTGACCGTGGATGGAGCTGGCTTCTGCTGCTGCTGTCACTAATTGGGTATCCTGTAGCCAAGGTGAGGTCCCCTACATTGTGGAACGATTTAACAATTTGAGGGCAGATGCCTTCCACACATGGGAATGTTTCAGGAGATGTGAGTTCTTCATGGTGTTTCCCACAGCCTGGGTTGGGCTCAGCTGTAGCCAGCTGCTCATTCATCCACATGCTGATCATGGTAATGAAACTCTTCTTTCCTACCTGCAGCTGATTTGCTTTTGTCTGTAGGTTCAGCAAGTGGTACAGCTATATTAAACTCTGGTGGGAGGATTGTGTCCCCTCTCTTCACCAGCAGTTTTCAGCATTCATGCATTCAGACTCCCTCCAGAATCAGCACCTGTTCATATAGACCACTCCCAAAAGAAACAACAATGAGATTACAGGTGCTTTTGTAGGTGCATAACTCAGTAACTGTCAGTCTCCATGCCCTTTGAGGGGTATGCAGTCTAACAAGATCTACTGGAACAGAAACTCATGTACAAACACTACTACTGTTCAACATCGATCAGCTGGTATTTTTCAGAGGCTGTCTTTTCACAGGGGCTCGGTAAAGGGGCGCAGTCATGTGGTGGGTTTCTGCGCAGACGGTCCATAGATCTGCAATGGCCTTCATAACAGATGGCCTTAATAAACTGAATAATTTGTGTTTTGGATTTGGGGCAGTTGGTTTTGACAGCCATAATGTGACAGCGTTAACTACTCTCACAATTACGCTAACAGCTTCGTAACCTCCTTCTCTATAATTCAGAGCTTTCTTGTCCCGGTGAGCTAATGAGCAAAAGCTTTTCATCCTCAGCTTCTTGGCTTCTTTTCAATTCAATGAGCTGTGCTGGAGGACTAATGATTATCAGACATATCAAAGTGCATGATATCACAGCTACGGCTTCCATTCTTTCCAAAACACTTGTCCTCCAGTACCAAAGTGACTGAAACAAGGCCATCTGCAGTGATCAGATCAGGGACTGACGTAATAACACAGAGGTTAAACTATGCTAAATGGATTCTAATCCTATCAAGGAGATTTGGAAATGCTATTCCATGTGTTCCAAGGGCTTGTTGTTGTTGCAGGATGAGAATCCATGCACCTCTAGAAGGTAAGAGATTGATGTAGGAAGGTGGAGGCTGTTCCTGATTTTCACAGGCTTCTGAACACAGACACCTGTTTCAATTTCTCCACCTCTGTAAGTCAATAAAGCATCAGACAACTTTTCCAAGAGACATAATTCCCATTTAAATTTGAAGGACTGGGTTTTGATCTCAGCAATACCTGGGGAAATGCAGTGTGACTCCACTGAATTCAATGGGAATGATTCTGGATTTATTCTAATGGAATACTGAATACACTGGGAATGATTCTGGATTTACTCTGGTGGAGGTATAACTCTTGCCCCCCCCCCCCCAACTTTTAAATCCTTCTCTAGGCTCTGGAAGAAATAGGAATTTAGTACCTTTTGCATTCACCTTCTCCAATCATATTAATTTTGTACTGACTTGAGATCTGCTCTGATTTGGAGAGACTAGAGTACATTTTTAAACTCCTGCTCTCATACATGGTGGCTGTAATGTTCTGAAATGCAAACACATAAGGAGTGCAAGCAGAGGTCAAATAGCTCCTGATATTCCAAGTAGTGTGTCTGCCAATATTATTAGCATCCAGCTTTGTTAGTAGGTTTACTAATGGTGGTGTATTTATTCTGCAGACTTATTTTCATTCCTCATCTAACACCACACCCCTGGGACGGGTTGGCAGACAGGAGAGACTGACCTCCTGGCACCTGGATCTAAAATCAAGAGACTTTAGTGAACTTAACTCCGTGGCTGTAGCATGCTCAGAAGTCTCTCTGCATGGACTAGCCTCTAGAGGGGGACAGAGAGCCATGCTGCTTAAAGTTGGGCTACACTAATTGGGTAATGAATATAAAAGAAGAAGGGTGATCTTGTGGTGAGAACTCTGGCTTTGGGCTCAGGAATTGAGTTCAGTTCTTGCCTCTGCTACAGACACCCTGTATGACTGGGCAAGGTACTCATTGGCTCCACCTCAGTTTGCTATCTACAACATGAGGATGATAATTCCTTTCTCCCTGCCCTTGTTTATTAAACCATAAGCTGTCTTGAGCTCGAGTGTCTCTCTTACTATGTTCCAGGCTTAGTTCAGTGGGTGCTGATCTCAGTTGGGGCTGGTCTATAAATAATGATGAGATGCCTGAACCATTTGTGGCTAGGGTTGATAGGAGTGCTGGGTTCCTAGTGCAGAATGGCAAAAAGTTGTTTGCTGACTCAGCTAGCTTACATTTTGCACCACTATGGTACACATGGGTGCAGTAGCTGAAGCATGTGTTATACCAGCATGTTCATAGACACTGTTTAATCCTTCCACCAATGTAATTGTAAAGCCAGGGTACTGGCTAGGTCACATGGAATGCATGGGTGGGTGTGAAATCTCCTATGGCATGTTGCCTACTTGGAAGAATTAAAGACACGCTTGTGTCAGCCTGGTGCTTAACACAAAAAATGGTTTAAGAGATTTGTAGGCTTATGTGTCTGAGCACGGGCTGTTTCCATTCTAGTGGCAGTGAAAGTGGTTTAGTGGGAACTTCGAGTTAGTGCCAGCCCCTGGGCGGTGTTTTATAGCCCCTCAACGGAAAGGCCTTTAAGTAAATGCTTTGTCCCAAGGAAACTGGCCACATTTGGCTGATCTTCTGTAGTTCAACTATGCAGAAGGTTGCTCAGTGCAGCCCCACCATAGTACCTTGTGCAAGATCACAGGTTTCTGAACCATCTTCCTCCAATGGCAACTTAGCTTCCCTAGATCCACTTAGCCAGTAGGGAACAGAAGAGTCCTCACAGGGTGAAGTCAGTAAAAGTGGTCCATGTGAAGGAAGCAACTTGTGCCTTGGCTGACCTACCTTTTTGCATTAGTTCACAATGTCTCTGAGAGGTGGATGACATTAGTCGCAGAGTGGCAGGCTGCAGCATGGCTGAATCCATGGGCCCATGTTTCTACTGCACCGTAAACCCAAAGGCCTCTTTTCTACATGCTGATTCCCACCATGGTCTCTGAGAATTGCCATCTCTGGGTCCAGGTTTGCAGGTGTGGCTTGTCTTCCATTCTGCATGCTGCCCTTGGACAAATCAGTCAAACTATTGAAAATGTCCCTCACTTCGCAGGGCCAGGCAGGTTTTCACTTAACAAGGGTGGGAGGCTCAGAGAAGGGGTTTCTTGACTGCATCCACTAGTCCTCACTTCCAGGCCATAATTGGCGGGGTAGGAACTGTTCTGTGATTCTTGGTGGTCAGTTGGCCAGCTGGGGAATGAAGTAGCAGGGCAAAGAGAGAGGTTCTACTATGGAAGCAGACGTTTTCCTGCTAGAGGCAGCATCTCCCAGCTCATGACCAGCTTTGGGGAGCAGAGAACTGGTGCTGGCCTCCCAGATACTGCCAGCTCCTCTGGGCAAATACCAGCCAGACGTTCCCCTTGGCAAACAGCTGAGTTTTGGTGCTTCCAGCATCAAATGTGACACCTGCTGCATGCCCTTAATCTCCCCTGGGCAGTAGGCTGGCTGGCTGACCCATCACCATGCCCGGATCTCCTGAGTGACCCTTCATCCATTTCCAAGAGGAGGGAGGATTCATTTTTCATGGCTGGTGCAGCCTGCCTGCCAACAGCTGCTCTCCTCTTGGCCCTGACCTTGGGGTTAAGGGTCCTGCCCTCAGTGAGGGACCGAGGACAGGGTAACTCTGAAAACATCAGATCAAGGGTCTTTCAAAGACGATCCCAGGGCGGATTCCCTTGAGGGCTAGGTTACTCATCTGTAGTAGCTGGCAGTTGCTATGACCGTAGTGCTTATGAGCCCAGTCATGGGCCAGAGCCCCACTGTGCTAGGCTCTGTACATATGCAAAACAAAACCATGGTGATGACCATGTAAACTGGAGTATGAGCAATAAGATGAAATTCAGTAGTGGAAAGTGCAAGGTCATGCATTTAGGGACTAATAACAAAAATTTTTGCTATGAGCTGAGGATATGCAAGTTGGAAGTGACGGAGAAGGAGAAGGACCTGGGTGTACTGGGCACAGAGGGACACAAGCCCCAAGTGTCCAAGCCAGTGCCCCAAGTCCCATCCTGAGCCACAGCAGCACAGAGTCGAAGAGCTTATGACTGCCCTGAGCTCACCTCATGCCTGCCTGGTAGGCGCTCAGACAGGGCTGGCAGGGGCAGGCTATCTTGTCTCCTGTTCTGCAGCACGTTCTGAGGCACCTGGTGCAGAGCAGGAGACAAAGGGTGGGTTTAAATCCCACTTCTCAGATAGGGGAAGGAGAAGGCAGCAGCTGGCCCTGGCACAGGGCTGGTGGCAGGAGCTGGAGCTGGAGCCGGCTTTCCAGGGCCCCCCTAAAAACAGCATGAGCAGCCGGAACCCAGCGTTCTGACGACTCCACCTTAAGCCCAGGCAGAGAGCTGCGGCGGGCTGGGAGTTTGTGAAGCTCCCTCTCGCAGGGTGGAGCAGCTTGGGGCTGGAAACAGCTTCCAGTCAGTCAGCCAGCCAGCCTGCAGACAGCCTAGATGAGAGTTTTGGGGGCGCAGCTGGGGGTTTTGTGCGTCTGAGGGCGACTGTGTCAGGATGTGGAGGGGTGGCTCAGTGTGAGTGTGGGTGTCTGTGTCTGGGCGTCTGTGTCTTGGGGCAGGAAGTGGGTTCTGGGGATGGGTATTGGGGGGGGCCCACCTGTGTCAGAAGGGGGGCCTAACTGTTCGGGGGGGGGCTAACCAAATTATACTTTAAGCTCTGCGGGAACCCAAAGCCGCAAGGAGACAGCCAAAGAGCCGCATGCAGCTCCAGAGCCGCAGGTTGCAGACCCCTGGATTAGCCTGATGAGCAGCAATGTTACCAGAGTTGCTCATCTTCTTGGGGTATGCTCAACTATTAGGGTTGCTTTCTGGTGGGGAGGGAGGGTTGTGATTCTATTAATGTACTGCTTGTGTCACTTGTGTTTTATATGGAGCTTCACTTCTCCCTTCTGCAAGTCCTTTCCCAATGGAGCTACCCTGCAGGGCCTAAGTTTCCCAGGGCTGGGCTCCTCCAGCCCCAGATTTAGGTATACACCCACATTCACAGATTGACAGGGTGCGCCTGTGCGGATTGTGTCTATCCACACTCTCAGCTCCCACCCTTGCATGTCCCCGGACACAGCAGGTGGGGAAGAGCAGCCTTTCCAAGCTGCCTCCCTTATATACCCCAGCAGGCTCAGCACATCACCAGCATCACTCTCGCTCTACACCTGTTCTAGTAGTAACCCCCTTGATGGGCAAACCACCTTTGGGCTTTACAGGGTTTTTCAGCTTAGGAAAAAGCAGTGTTGCTGCAGCTCAAGATACAGAAGCCAAGAACACCAAAGAGTAAATGAAGTTTGGAAAGCATCTGTCAACCAGTTGCTAGATTATAAAAGTTATTTTATCTCTAGGTCTATAAAACTTAGAATATTAATAGTAATAGCAACACAAGGAGAGAAAAACAACCAAACAGTTATGTGATTTCTACTGAGGAGAAAATCTAACTCAAACTGGATTACAAAAGTCAGATTTAGAAAGTTATACCTGGACTAATAGAGAGGAGGAGAAGGAGAGAGATCAAATTAGATCTGAGGGAAGGAAGTGGGCTTAGCCAGAGAAAGAGAAAGAGAAATGGGGTCTCACCACTCTGCAGCTTGGACCAGTTCAAGGAGAAGTGCTGTTCAATTTAGAGTCCAGAGCGCTTGAGACAGGCAGAGCTCTCCAACATGATCAGTCAGGAAAATGGTGAAGTCCCAGTGGGACAGATGCAGTTTTTGGATCCAGGCATCAGAACAGAGTTTTGAACTTGGGTGAGGTTTTTGTAAGAAAGAAGCAATGGCTCAAGGGAGACCAGGAGGTTTGTTTAGGGGTAAACGATGACCCAAGGGAGTATACCAGTGGCTTTGTTTAGTCTGGACAATAGGAACTGATCATTCCTGACTATGGGCAACGTTACTTACAGGGAATTCACAGTGCAATCAGGCAGATTCAATATTTTGGGTACCAGAAAAGGATCTATGAGTAGAATTGCTCTGGTAGCTGCTGAGCTGGGTGTGTGCAGGCATGGGTTCATTAACATCTGGAGCAGAGATCCCTCATCCTGCAGTGCTTCCCTGCGCCTCTGATCCCAGAGTTCAGTAAAACAAGCAAGGATTCTGGTGGCACTTAAAGACTAACAAATTAATTTCTCACATGAGCTTTTGTGGGAGAAAATCCCACCTCATCAGATGCTTTGAAGATGGGGAAACTTACAGAATGGGAGCAAAAATGCAGGGAAGTATAAGTCATGGAGGTCAGTTCATATTGTAACAGCACATCAAAGCAGTTGTAGAGTTCAGTGTGGTTCCTGCCTCCGCACTTGATCCTCCATTTGGTTTGCCAATGGAGATGTTTTCTTGTTCCATTTTTTATGCAAATTAGGCTCTCTGTTTTCCATTTGGTGTGCTAATGGAGATGTCTCCCTTCCATCTTCCGTATAGATCAGGGGTGGCCAAACTTGTGGAACTCAAGAGCCACACAAGTTGATTATTAAACCTTCAAGAGCTGCACTGAGGCATATAAACATATACTTTTACCTACTCCAAAATTACTAAGTGTAAAATTCATTGCACACTTAAATTTTATCATAAAAAGAGGACAAATATTGATCTTACTAATGTCAGATTCTAATAATTCCTTAAGGTTACCATGAAAATGAGCCCTATACAGTAAAAACTTAGCCACTGCTCGATGCAGAAGACTGCAGGCTAGGGGCAAGTTTTTTAAAATCCAGACCATGCCGCACTTTCCCCCACCATCCCTGACCATGCTACCCTTCTCCCTACCATCCTGACCCCCTCCTGAATTCCTAGGGCGGGGCTGCGTTCCTAGACTGATTTGCTGATGTTCTTCCAGGAGCCACAATTTTTCATTCAAGAGCCGCATGTGGCTCCTGAACTGCAATTTGGCCATGCCTGATATAGATGATGCATTGGAGTTGCCTTACTCTTGTTACCCTTGTATAGAAGGGTTTAGGTGTCCTCCCACTGTCTTTTCATTGCTTTTGATCAATGCATCTCTGATCAATTGTAGTTCAAGCTGGGTGGGGGGCCTTTATGTGAGTCAGGTATTAGTGGTTTTGCAACTTGCTTCCTGAAGAACGCAGAGCTGACAGATAACATTGATCTTTGCACACTGGCAGCCAAACCATTACCAAGCCTTCTGTAGGTATCATGTCAGAGGAGGGTTTGGAAGGAGGACAATGAGGAAGTTTTGAAGGTGACTGCAGGGGGATGGGGCTCCTCTCAAGTGTGGGGTATAGCACAAGAGGAAGCACAAAGGTGCTGATTTGAAAATGTAATTGGTGGCCAAACCTTGTTGCTCAGCTGTAGCTTGCCACTGATGGCCACCTACCCATCACCCATGTGTATTCTTCCCTGAAATTGCAAGATGGGCAAGGGCTGCTATGAGTCAGCTTTGGTGAGAAGTTGGGGGCCCTGGTTTGTCCTGCTGAGGATTTTAGTCAGCTCAGTGGTACAGTATAAAGTGTCCTGCAGTCTAAACAAGTAGTGGGCAGGCCAGGCCAGTGGTCCGGTCACTAGCATAGGGCTCAGGAGACCCGAGTTCAAGTCCCTGTTCCATCACAGACTTTGTGTGTGACCTTGAACAATCCTTTGGCTCCTTTGTGCCTCACTTCCTAGCTGTACTGTGGGAATAATAGTCCAGCCCTGTGCCTGGGGTGAAGATTGTAAGGCCCTGAGATGCTACAGTGGTAGGGGCCAGAGAAGCCCCTCCACTTGACAGAATTCAAAGGTGCAACTCATGAGAAAGGAGAGGTGTCAAGGGGATGGAAACCCTGTAATCTCATGACTGTGGGTGACAGGTAGCCTTGGATTCAAACATCCCACACAGTGCTGTTTGTGTAGCTGCCTCATGTTTCGTTCTCTGGCATCCTCACCACTGAGTGCAAGGGCGTGTCTACCTGAACAGTGAATTTGTGGCCAGCTGGGGTATAAATCTTCTCCACACTGACTGGCTGTTGTGTGCTATAGACTCCCTCATGCACTATGATCTAACCACCTGTGCACTGGAAAGAGATCAGTAGTGGGCACTAGGAAACTCCAAGCCCATGTTAACAGGGGCCACTTGGATTGTTTGTATGCAGCAAGCCAGCCCATAAATCTGGAGTGTGCTGGCCTGCTGCACATTAACTGTTCGTGTAAAAGCCTTTGCTGCTGCTTCATTTTGTTCCCTAATGGCAGGCAGGGAGGAAGCTGAAAATCTTTGTCCGCTCTCTGTGTCCATGTGCTACCATCCCCAGGGGCAGCTAAGTGATAACGAAGGTGTTCTGTGGAAGCTGTTGGCTTTCCCATGGTTGCCTGTGCTCCAGCTGCAAGCACAAGTGGATGCTGCAAAAACTAGCCTGCTGCTGCTGTTCCCACACTGGCTGCCTGACAACTGTTCCTGAGTGGTAACATGCACATTTCTGGGGACTAGCCTGGCTGATGCCAAATGGGTTTGTCACAGTTTTAACAGTACTGAGAGACCAGTCCACCCCACACCTCTGGCCGTATGCCACAGGCCATTGGTGAATGATTATAGCAAGCAGCGTGGTGTCTCTAGAGAGCATGGAAAGCTGTTGTTGTTGGGTTTTTTTTTGTTTTTGTTTTTTTTTTTAACCCTGGGGTAGGGGTGAAGACCGAGAGACTGCAGTTTGCACCTGACTGTGTGTTTGTTTACGGCTCTTTGCTTTGATACCCTTGGTTTAATGGCTCTGCGGTGTCAGGAAGAATGAGTCTCTTGCTCCAGTGGATTGTTTTAGCTTCTTCTCTGAAGTGGTTTTCACTGCCAGAGATCCCAGGATCCTTATGTGCTGTGTCCCAGCCCAAGGAGTGTCTTGTTCTGTTTCTGGCAGTGCTGTCAAAGTTGAAATTACCTATATTATTGTGTGTGTTACTGTAGCACCTAACAGCCCAGTCGTGGAGCAGGACACCTTTGCACTATGTGCTGTACAAATACAGTCCCTGTGCCAAAGGGCTGACAATCTATACACAAGACAAGAGACAACAGATGGATGTAGATAGATGAGGGGAGCACAGAGATGGACAGTGGTCTCTGCACTCCTGTGACTTAACTGTTGTGTTGTAGGCATTCTGGCAAAGGAGGGTGATCAGACGACTCTGTGGACAGCCAAGATTTAATATATAGACAAACTTTACTAGAGGAAGCTTTTCTTCACACAATGCACTGTGAACTTATGGAACTCACTGCCAGGGGATGTTGTGAAGGTCAAAAATATAACAGGATATAAAAAAGAACTAAGTAAGTTGACTCAGGGTAGGTCCATCAGTAGCTATTAGCCAGGATGGTCAGGGATGCAAACCCAATCCCTGGGTGTTACTTGCTTGACCACCAAAAGCTAGGATTGGACATTATGGGGTGGATCACTTGATTGCCCTGTTCTGTCTAGTGTTTACAGGAGGGGTCTGGGAGCTGTAAACTTTGGATGGTCTGTTCCTGGCATGCCAATGAAGTGATGTTGCTGTTAAGTTCAGATCCCAGTGAGGGGTGGCATTGCTAATACCTCTTTGTCCACCTATGTCCCCTTCTTCCCCACCACTTCACCCCAAGTCTGGATTTTCAGAGCTCTCCATCACAGTTGTTGAGCTGCTTTTCTGAATGGTGCTCGGGCTTGCCCAGTGTCTGACAATGACGTGCTGCAAGCTGTGCTCAGTGGATTGAGAGGAACCAAGCATTCTGCCACAACCTGAAGAGCTCTGGAGAGTGGTGTGGCACCTTAGTTTACATGACTCGTGCTGTCCTTTGGTGATAGGATCCCTTGGGTTTATATTTGTAACCCTTCACCATTTGCGGGGCAAAGGAGGCATTGTGTTGAAAGAGAAAGTGTCTGTCCTATCAAGGATTGTGGCTCCATTTAACCCTGTCCCTAGGAGACCGCTCGGTCTCAATCAAATGACTCACATGGGCACCTTGGCAGGATCTGAGCCTAAAGGTTTCCACTGTGAACACAAATGGCCTCTTGACCTTAGAAGAACTCTGGGCAGATGGAATCTGCAGATCGATACCCATTAATAATGGGCCATTCTTGCCAGCAGTCTTGCAGAAGCATGCACTTAACGTCGCAGTTTGATTTGGTTTCTTCCCTCTCCCTCAGGGATGCACTCTGTTGGCTGACAGCTATTCAGAGAAACTCCTAGAAAGATCTGAGGGCCCTGATTTGTGAGAGGCAATGAAATACCCATTTGTAGTCTTGGTTTTTGCAAGCTTTTGCATTTGTGCAATTCCCTGGCACATACACAGATCAGATTACCCTGTCATAATTGTCCGTTCTGTCCTTAAAATCTATCATCTGTGATCATACATGGTCCCCCTGCATCTATTATCCCCACGTCCCTGGGAGGCGGGCCTGCTATTCCCATTGTGCAGTGGGGGAACTGAGGCATACAGAGGTTAAATGACTGCCAAAAGTCACAGGTCTGTGGCAGTACAAGAATGCGAACCCAGGTCTCCAGTCCCAACCAGTGGACGATCCAGATAAATCTGTCTCCTATTCCAGAAACCCTGCAGTAGCAGAGTGCTTCAGTATCATCAAAGCAGTGGCTGTAATTGATTGCTCTGTGTTGTCTCCACTTTCCTGTTTTCAGATGCCAACACATTTAATCATGTCATGGAAAAATAGTGGCCACCATGTGTAATATAAATAGTGATGGAAAAAAATAACCACAAGTATTTACCCCGGATGTGGCCAATTAGCAGCCCTGGTGTGGAAGGTTTCAGATCAGTGGTGGTTTCACAAGCCTGCACTTTCGTTGTGGGATCTGTGTGAGTCAGAGAAGAGGAGGCTTGTGCAAAAATGCAGCAAAATTGTTTGACATCCCTGATCCTTTTGCACCCAAAGAGAAAGTGGGTGAGAAGAAATGTCATCCTTTCCTACTGTTAATGTAGCAAGGTAGAGATTCATCTCTGGCACCTTGCTATTGGAAGTTCCATCAGGGGACTCAGCATCAGATGGAGTCCCAATCAGGTTCATCATTTGACAGTGTGAGGTAGCAAAGGTCCCTGTAGGCTCTCTCCGATGTTTTACACAGATCACTGCATGAGGGGATAGACTGAAGTAATCCAGAACACTGTTTGCTGGAAGTCATGGTTGCCTTCATCCATAACTCAGCACCACCAACCAGGAAAGAATATGTTTAATGTGATTTGATTTATGCCCCCACAGGTCTTTTGCCATGATATTATGGAGTGCATGGCTGGCACCAATAACAATGGGACTACTGCTTTCAGTGAGGGCTAACCTAGTAAGCAAACTGCACCAGTGACCCTTTAACCAGTCAAAGGCATATTCTACCACCATTCTGCACCTGCTTAGCCTTTTATCAAACTGGTCCTTACTGATGTCCAGCTGGCTGGGGTATAGCTTCATGAGCCATGGGTGCAAGCGGTAGCCTGGATCTCCCAGGGTTATTACTATTGCCATTTCAATATCATCAGTGGTTATTTTGTGATCTGGAAAGAGAGTCCCTGATTGCAGCTTTTTTAACAGATCTCTGTTCCTAAAGACACACATCTTTCACCTTTTCTGACCAACTCACATTGATGTAGGTGAAGTGCCCCTTGTGACCTACCAGTGCTTGTCACACCATTGTAAATTATCCTTTTGGATGTGTGTGTTCTTTGGCAAGGTGGTCTGGCATCAAGATAGGGACATGCCTGCTATGAATCACTGCAGTGCTGTTAGGGAACCCTACTGTGGTAAAATCATCTGCTGTTCAATGCATTGCCTCAAATCACTCACCTTCTTAGCAGAAGATAGTTAATGGCCCTGCATGCTTGGATCACAACAGCTCCCACAGTGGATTCACCAACTCTGAACTTGCCAGCAGGAATCTGGTGTCACAAGATTCCACAGAGCATTCGCCACCCACTTCTCCACGGTCAGGCTCCGAGTAGTTCTCCTTTTAGCATTGCCACATGTCAGGGCTATGGACAGCTCTGCACAAAGTTCCTGAAAAATGGCCTTCCACATTTGAAAGTTCTGCAGTCATCCTCGTGATCTCATAGCTGAATAATGATGCAATCCCACGATGTTTCTCAGGACCAGAAACAGCGTTCCACTGTAGTCGCTGCTGCATGACTGCCAGCAGCAACCAGGAATTGTTTCATCTGATGACTTGCAGCAGCCTGCTTCAATGACAGTGCAGTGTTCCCTGTGGCAGCTCCTGTCTCGGCTCTGGAAGTAAGGTGGGAGGTGTTTGTAAAGGGTACAACAAGAGTGCACTGCTGAACAAGTTCTATACTGCTCAGGCTATGGCATTCATACAACTAAGCCAGGCTTTTAAAAATAGCATGAAAAATATGGGTTGTTTGCCACTGGTATCAGAATGGGGGGGGGAAAGAGCATAATAGGAGGCTGAAGCCATGTTCCTATTTCCTCTGATGCAAATGTTTTGGTTCCATAAGGCTTCCCCAAACACCACAGCTAGTTGCACTATGAGCTAGCTACCCAAGGTGCACTGCTCTGCATCAGTGGAAATGCTGCTAGTGAGGACTCCCTCCTCCAATACACTGAGTGTGGTGTGGACGTGCCCAACTGACTGAATTACTGTGGCAGCTGCTTGTTGCCTTAAATCTTAGACATGACTGTAGTAAGCCAAGCTGCACAACATCTCCCAGAATCCTATTAAACAAGCAAGGAGTCCTGTGGGAATTAAAGACTAAGAAAATTATTACGTGTGCTTCCGTAGGAAAAAAAAATCCCCCTTCATCAGACGCTTCTGTTTCATTTTTTCCAGCCATTAGCTAGAAGATCTGCTGCTGTAGCATCAAGCATCATTCTGTCTCCGTAAGCCTTTTCAGGCCATTAGCTCTGACAGTCTGTGGCCCTGAGTCTGCAAATACTCATGCAGTTAGATGTACTTGTGTATGTAAAGCTAAGTGTCTGCATAATATTTAATGCCTGGAAAATATATGAGCAGCAGGAAGCGTGCAAATAACTTCGACTTATTTAAATGCTAACTTAGTTATTTGTATATTCTGTTCCAAAGATGTCCCAGTCACAGAATGTCCTTTGCACTCAGGAACCTACTGGCTAGGGACGGACATGAAACTCTTCCCCA
Source organism: Podocnemis expansa (assembly GCA_007922195.1). NCBI lineage: Eukaryota > Metazoa > Chordata > Testudines > Podocnemididae > Podocnemis > Podocnemis expansa. The sequence goes on along the minus strand of ML681995.1, from coordinate 9,141,493 downwards.
TCCTCCCTCGCTGCAGCATGGTTTTCAGCTCTTGGTGCCCCTGAGGTCCCGCAGGTGGGGGCAGGCTTTGACTCTTCCAGTGCAGCTTCCCCTTAGAAAGCAGCCATGTGAGCAACTCTGTCACATATGCTGACCCATGTGTCTGCTGTGTGGTGGGCAGCAGATGGTTGGTTTGTAAGTTAATACACAACCATGTGTTTGTATGTTCTTTCACCATTACACCATGAGAATCCATATGCGGTGCTGCTGCCTCTATCAGGGGGTCTTTTTGGTGGTGTAGGATGACTGTCAACATTAAGTAGAAACCAAAGGTTTGCTGAAGCAAACTCCTTGGAGAGGGCACAGGGGAAGGAATGTGACTGGAGCAGATGCAGGACTTCTTGAATTATCTGCCAACCACTAAACTCTAAACTACCTTCAAAACCATAAGTTTTTTTTAAACATCTTAGGTTTTCCTTATTTGCTTTTGGGTTATAATACATTGATCTGGGTTTTTTGAAGCTTTTCTGCTAGCCATGAAGGCTAGAAACTTTTTCTATTTTTAAATAAAAGCTGAGATGGTGACACAATCACGTGAGTCCAGGAGCTGGGGATTTAAGAGAGACACCCACTGTTACAAGATTTGCAGTGGTGCTGTAAGCGTTGTCCCCAATAAGACTAAATTATCATAATGGCTCTTTCTGGCCCTGAAATCTACTAAAATAAACTGTGCATCCATCACAAATGGAAGGGAGTAATAGAAGCTTTATTTCCCATTAGCTGGACTATTGCATGCATTAGATGGTTTTCAGAAAATCTGTTTTCTGTGCTCAGGTTATGAGCTGTGTGTCCCAAGAAAGCTAGATCTGGGGCCATCAGACCTCAACACTCATTTGCAGAACTTGCCATATTATAATCTTTATTCATTAGTTTGAAGAAGCACTGAGACACTTCAGTTCTGGGTTGTGCTCAGTGCTGAACAGACACCAAACTAAAAGACAGCCTCTACCTCAAAGAGCTGGCAATCTGAGGCAAGAGCCCACTGCTGGGCACAGACAGATGGGGCAGTACTAGGAAGTAACATGACACTAGTGGTCTGCAGCAGGGGCATCGCTGCCCCCAGGGAATGACCCGGGTCACAGACCCAGGCCCTCCCCCTGCCCACAGGCCACATCCCCGACAGGGCAGGGAGCAGAAGCCATGGTGGCGGGGTCTCTCGGCCTCTGAAGGGGCCGGAAGTGGCTGCCACAGCCACGGGTGGCTGGGCCCCGGATCTCCAGCCCAATCCAGCAGGAGACCGGGAGAGGCAAGGCCCCACCAGGACCCAGGGCACTGGCACTGGCATTTGGGGCACGGGCCCCATGTGCCAGGCACCAGCGACACCCCTGGCCTGCACACTGGTCTTAGCACACTGGTGTCTAACCGTTGTCAAGTGTTGTATAGGCATTGTGGTGCAGGAGAATTTTAAAGAAGGATGTGAATGCAGACAGTGAGGTGGCTTTGGGGAAGTTACAGAAGAGCTAAGTGTAAGGAGCAGCTTGAGAGAAAGCACAAATGTGTTTGCCTGGAAATGTAACAAGCAGGAGACGGAGCCTGTCACCAGTAGCTGAGCGGAGGTAGGAGGCAACATCTCAGTTGTGTGTGAGAAATGATGTGTCAGATGGGAATAGGCTAGACTTGCTAGGAGTTTGGTGTGATGAACAGAGGACAAAGTGGTCAAGCAACAAGCCAGCAAAATGAGTCTTGCAGTAGGGTGTCCAGGAAGACTGCAGTTTGGGAGTGGGCCAAAAAGGATCTAACTTTCCATGTGCAGGGAGCAAATGCATCATCTGCTATAATCAACAGCACTGCTTCCTTGTTGTGAACTGTTCCTAGGTACATGGTTTTCTTCAGTACTGAAAGTCCTCTTGCATAGCACTGCTAGGCAGCTACGGGAATGACGTTTCTCTAGAGCAGGGGTCTCAAGCTCAGAACACCATGAGGGCTGCATGAGAACCAGTACCAGTCCGCATGAGGACTAGTACTTTAGCCTGAGGGCCGTTCCACTGAAACCTTTTCATGTGATTTTGCAAATATCAGTAATGATAGTGTCATTGTGAGCCACAGGAATAGGTTTAGGGTCCACATGTGGCCTGCAGGCTGCATGTTTGGGACCCCTGCTTTAGAGGATGCACAGACAGATGTAGTAACATGCCTGGAGGAAAAACTCCATATCTGACTTCATTAGAAAGTCAGGCAGGCCTGGAAAATGCCAAACCACGGATTCCTTGGGGAATGGATTTTATCTGCTTTATTTCTGTCCACCTGACTGAAATGGGGGTGAAACCGATAAGACAGCCACTTCCTGGGAGCTGAAGAGAAGCCAGGGAAGACCACTGGGCCAGCCCCCACTGCCCAAGAAGAAAATTGGAGTTAAATGATGTGTAGGTGGGGTTCTGTTGGGAGGGGCCCTAGCTTAAGCCCTGGGTTCCTGAGCCTCCATGAGTTTCATATTTGGTCCCAAACCACCTGAAATGGCAAGGTTCCAGCTCAGGAGTTTCATACATCTCTCCTAGCAACCCCGCCATCCTCTCTTCCATATCTGGAGTAATGCTAATTATTATTTGTATTGCATAGCCCCCAGGTGCCCCAGCCATGGGTCAGGATCCCACTGTGCTAGGATGGGGTTGGGCAAAGTTTTTAGCACTTACAGTGGATCACAGGTGGAGGGAGGAGGAGTGGGCAAGGGGCAGGGCTTGGAGGGGGAATGACCAATCCCCCCACCCCAGAGAAAGGGGTGGTGCTGGACTCCACTCCCCCTTCTTCCCTCCCTCCCTTCCTTCCTGCTTCAGCAGTGGCTTACGCTGCAGTCAGAGAGTATTGCTGCCATGCTCCTTCCCTCTCCCAGGTCTAGCGGCTACTTGCATTGCTGCCAGAGTGCTGCCAAAACTCTGCCTGCCTCCCAGCTGTAGCCAAAGCTCAGAGGGCAGGGTAGCGTGGCAGCACTCTGGCTGTGGCATGAGCAGCTGCTGGACCTAGGAGAGGTCTGGCCACAGTGCAAGCCACTGCTGCCCCTCCCTCCCAACCAGGGATTTCTCTAACACCCCCATTATATTCCCCCTGAATTCCCAACACCCTTCCCCAGCTGTCAGCTAGTAACAGTGTTGCACCAATTTAGTGAGCACCTCAACACCCCCCTTACACATCCCCTACACCCCCCCAATTTCAAGTCGAGGGCAAAATACTGCTCCCAACTCAGCTGGAGCTGGGAAGGCGGGGAAGTGGCTGCAGTGCTCTGGCTTCAATCCAAGTCTCTGCTGGACTTGGGGGAGGGAGAGCAGCAGAGCTGGCAGGCTGGAGGAGTAGTTTGCCCACCTCTGTGCTAAGGGCTGTACAGACAGAACAGAAGGATGAACCCTGCTTCCCCCGTCCCAAGTCTGGAGTTTATACTCCAGTCTGAGGATAAAACAGCTGCATTCTGTCTTTCTGTAGCTTAACACCAGTCTTTTCATGCTCCTTTTTATTAAAATGCCTTCATGATCTGCCCTTTTAGTTTTATGTGTTGTGAGCCTGCAACTTCTTTTGATTTTTTCCAGTGTGTGAAAAGTGACTAGATATCTTGTTTTTTCTACACCAAAATCTCTACACCATTGAAAAGAAAAAAGAAAAAAGAGGGCTGACTTGTTAAAGGGATGGAGCTCAGTCTCCCACAGGGCTATCACAGTATAAATCTGAAGGGCACCAGTTCTTCAAGCAAACATACACATCTATGTATTATTTTTTTTATAGCTTGAAATTGCTAATGCAGTCTAGCCATTGATGCAATTTCTTGTAATTGTATAGTAAAATGATACCACTGCACAGCTAAGTTGTATTACAGACCCTCATCGCCATTTTTCAATGCTATGATAACAAACTATTAAGATCATAGAACAGATGAATGTAAAATGTTTGCCCAGAGACAAAGGGTAATGAAATCTAGAAGTATAACACTGTTTTTAGAGGTTAGTCATTCTTGTTCCAAAGTTTCCACGCTCAGAATATCAATATTCAGAGATTTAGCTGTTGTGTTTTGTATGAAGTTCTGCTTTAGTCATTGAGAGAGATTAATCTAACCAAATCCATTCTATTGTTCAAGGATTAGCAGACATCACTACACTTAATCCAGTTGTATTAGTATAGAATTTAGTTTAAACCACTGGTTTTAATACCGTTCCTCCCAGACTGAATGAGCCTGCCAGTCCAGTTCCTTGTTTTGCTGTTAATCTCTGTAGAAATCCTACGGCTGCCCAGTCAGTATTTAAACTGAGACAAAATTCTATCACAGATGGGGCAAACGGCTGCTCTCTGGAGTGGATATTCCTTTCCCCAGAGTAGCCGGAACCTCATCATCCAGCCCAAAACATTCCTACATGCTGAAGAGTAATTCCTTTTTTATCAGCATTGGCGAGGTGGGAGGTGAGTGTGTTGGTCATTACCCCCATCAGGTGGTCAAAGGCAAAATGCACAACTAATGATAAAGAACAACCAGAAAGAAGAGTGTTTCTCTCTCACCCCCTGGCTAGGTGGCCTCATCCTCCCCGAAGTTGCTGCCTAAGTCTCAGGATTTCTTTGGACATAAACTATGAAAGCTGTTGTCAGGTTGGACTGATCTATTTCAGCAGCTCATGGGAGTGTTGACTGAGCTTAAAATTTAGAATGTGGATTTGCTGATGCATAAAATTCTAATAATTTGGAGTCACCGCTCCAGTGATGGGAGAATGCTCTTCCAGAACTAGGATATAGCACTGCTTTAGAGCACAGAAATAACCATTCTGGTTTACACATCATGATTGCTGGTAGCAGGGAAGATTTGGGCAGGGACTAGCCTAGCCAGAATTGGTTTCTGTAATGGGCACTAGTGCCACACAATACCTGTACTAATAAAATTCACATAAGGTGCAGGGGACAGAGGTAAGAAGCTCTAGTTAATTTAACTCTCTGTTGTTAACAGTGTATGGTTTAATCAGGCACAGTGGTTTTCAGCCTGTAGTCTGCAGACCCTTGGAGGTCTTAAGACTATGTCTAAGATTTCCAAAGGGGTTCACATCTCCTTTTGGAAGATTTTAGGGGTTTGCAAATGAGAAAAGGTTGAAAACCACTAATGTATGGCACCAATATGCAGGTTTCTGTGAGGCAGTTGATCTCTTTCCATGTGTACCTAAATATGAAGTGGGTCACAGTTTGAGCATAGACAACATAATATCTCTGTTTAAATATGCAGAAGCAACATTACCAACCCCAAGTTTTTGGAAATTGAGTTGGGGTTTCCCCAAAGGATGAGATTTTAAAAATAGAAAAGACTGGGTACTTTGTTGTTGTTGTTGTTACCATCTGGTGTTGGAGGTATTGAGCCTTGTGTTTGCAAGCTTTTCTCTCTAATGATGAGAAACACAATTAAAAATAAATAAATAAAGCTGAGATTCTCATGGAGTCACATGAATCCAGAAGCAGTGAGGGTTGTAACAAAACCATGGGAGTTAACAACTGCCTACAGGCAAATCCTGCTTCCCAGAATATGTGATTCAAGAATGAGTGCTGACACAGTACATTGATTAGGGAAAGCATCTTGCTTTCAGACAGACCCCTGTGCCAATGTTTCTGCTAACAGCACACACTGTGCACACAGTGACTTAATCAGCAACATACATAGTCCAGGCTAGGTGTAGTTTGTATCTCTTATTCTCATGCAGCTATTGGAAACACCCTGCAGCCAGTCCTCTGCAACAGTTCCCAGACTCTGGTCCATGAATTGGAAATGTCTTTCCTAGAACCATCACTGTGTTTTAGAAGGGAGACCGACAGTCGTGTTTCAGGGCTGCTGTAGCAGACTGGGCCTGGGAATACACCACTCCCTATGGGCAAGTAATCCCATAACTGTCTGCTGCCGGGTTTGTTGCCTTTTCCATCCAGTCCTGGCTATGGTCAGAGACAGGCACTAAACTGCTTGTCTGATTTGGTCTGGTAATTCCTATGTCACTGGTAAGTTTGTAATTGTGATTTAAATTAAAATAACCTCTGTCTTCTTCAGGTAAATGGAAGATTTGGAGACTAACTTATTTCAAACACGTAAAGCACGTAGAATAGAACAAATGGTAGCAAGATGGCTCCGTCGATCTCGGGATAGCGTATCCAGGTAAAGACAATTTCATGACTGGGTTATTTGCTAGTCAGGTACTGAACAAACTGGCTTCCAGCTAAGGAAGGTCTGAGATCTCTCATTTGACTCATCTTAGTCCCTTCCTGGGAACATGAATACTATATTTTCTAGAACATAACATGCATTACATTTTAAGCAGCCCAACGCTATTTACAGTGGACTAGACTACATTTTGGGCAGTGCTTTAGTACGTAGTCCATCTCCTGTAATCAATAGGATTATGTGTGGAACGGTGACTTACCCACTGTGGTCACTATTGGACCTGTATCAACATCTTGCTGTTTCTCATTGCTCTGTGCCGTTTCTGTGTTTTCCTAAAGCTAGGTTATGGCACTCTGATGTGACTAGCCTGACTTGAAGCTTCTTTGATTTCATCTGAGATTTCTTGTATGTTCCTTAGATGAGTCACAACTAACATGAGATAATATAACTGAGCCAACAATGGAGTTTTTGATTCACTGTCAATACTGAAAAACTGTCTTTACATTGGTTTTGTTTGGGGTAAAACTTAAAATGAAAATTTGTAGGAATTTCAATGAATCAAAAATCTGAAGGAAAAAAGAATTTAAGGTCAAATGAAATGTTTTGTTTTTTATGACCTTGGAATGAATGCTTCGTTTTGAATTTTGAGCCTTTCTTTAATGTTTTTAATAAAATTTATGGACATTTCAAAACAAAGTGATTTCAAACCCAAATAGTGGAATGTTTTGCCTTTTCAGAATTGCAGAGAGAATGGGGAATTCAATGCTGACATTTGTGAAATAGATCCAAATTCACAAAATGTTTCTGTTTTTCTCCTAACAAAATTTTTGGCAGATAAATGTGCTATGCTCTAATTGTTACCTCTTTGGGTCAGAGGGTATCTCTTTTTTGTGTCTTTGAAACACTGGCTGAGTGCTATAAAATGATAAGAATGATGGCTGTATTCTCCCCTTGAAAGAATTTATTTTCTAGGTAGTGGTGCCATAATGTGGAAGATACTCAGCATTTGACATAGGATTTATTCTGATATTGGGTGTACCCTATGTGACTGAATCACAGAACTTTACCGTGAAGATAGGAAGAAGTCTGCTAAGCTCTCTCAACCATTAGCAGAGCAGAGCTGCTCTTTACAGTCCATTTTCCCAGCTCTTTGTCCTGTCTAGCTTTAAATGCCCTAAATCCAAGGGGAGGAATCTTATCATAGCATTTCACACTTGCCATAGGAAGATAGCATTAAAAGCAGACCAGAACTTGTTCTGTCACCATATTCCTCAGCCACACAGAGTGTGCAGCAAAGGAAAGTTAAACCATCAGATGTCTCTTTCAACCAGCTATAACGGTGTTTTTTGAGTATTATGTTAAAAGACAGTGTATCCTTCCACTACGGAAAATCTGGTCTAGCTCCCTGGGCTTCACTTTGTCAGCTGCTCCCGTGATTGTCGAAAGCGATCCTTCAGCAGAACACTGCTGGTTGGGTAAAGAAGGAGGTGGCCAGGCACGTCATGCAGGGTGAGGACACCATACTACAGATCTCCAGGCTTGGGCAATCAGTGCAGAGTAAAGTCTGGAAGCTCTTCTGAGCCAGTCCCCTTGCTCCAGGAATGCTGTAGGGAATACAGTAAAGCATGTTTAACTGAGGTTAACTTTCCAAACCATTTTGCTTGAATTCCCATCTACTGACTGTGTTCAGGGCAGAGCAGGGTGGTGGGGCCTGAGGCTGGGATCTCAAGTGTCCATCTTTTAGGTTGCTGCTTCCAATCTGCCCCATGTCACTAGTGGCCAGAAGTAATGGCCACAGCCTAGTACTCTTTGTTAATCTCTTTCTCTCCTTACCCCCAAGCCGCTCTTGTGTGTGGGTCTGCTGATTGCTCTCCTCTCGCTGTGAGGGAATGGAGGAAGTGTTCTGCGTTGGCTCCAGAAATAGGGCCGCCTTCGGCCCCTGGCATAGAGCTGAGCCAGCCTAGAGCAAACAGTCATGCTCAGCAGGCTGGACTCTTCATCCTCCCCAGTCCAGGTCTGGAGCTGGGAGGAGTGGAAGCTCCCACTTCAGTATGTTTGGCTCCTCCCTGCCCCTGGTGCAGAGCAGGGCTTGAGTGGTTGGAGGCAGCAGTCCAAAACTGCTTACGTTTCCCAGAGCTTTATCCAGCCAGTAGGATTGAAATGAAATCCTTGCTGCCCAGGCAAGATTCTCCTGCTAGGGAAGAAGAACTGAGGAAAGGAAAGAGAGTATTGGAGAGAGAGAGTTTGTGGACATAGATGGCTGAAATTGGCCCTTCTTAAGCTTTCCTTTCCTCTGCACTGATCACTGCTACCCTCCAGGCAAAGTTCATGCTGTCATGGGTGGAGCCATCCTCCTTGAGACATCCCCTGGCTCTCCTGGTGTTGAAGGAAGGGCAGCTGTCCTATCTAGCTCACAGAAATCAATCTGCCTGCAGCTGGATTAGGATGAGTCACTCTTGAACTGTCCCATTAATGTCCTACAAGAAATCCCAGCAGGTTGCTTATTTGTCTCAAAGGTTCATCTCCATTCTGCACGAGCCTGAGGGTGCTAGGAAGGCCAGTGAAGCAATATGACCTGTGACTTAATCCATATACAGTTGGTTGTTGGTCCATTGTCTTCATCACAGCAGCCCCAGCTAGTGCATTGAAACCCTGGCCTAGTGACTAAGGATGGCAGGTTAGCCAGGGCTTGGCCCAGATAAAGCAACAGTAGAAGAAAAGGGGAAAGCAACCCCAGAAGAGGTGAGAGAGTGTGGCAGCATTCCTATGAGAGGACACCTGTGGCAAGTTGCTCAGCTTTGCCTTCTGGGCCTGAATGAGGCCCCCACTTACTCTCAGGTGCTTGGAAGGAGGCCAGGGCCAGGGTTGAATTGTTTCCATCCATCCTGGTGAAGAGCATGCACCCTCTGTTAGAATTTGAACATGGACTTTGCTATCTGTATCAACAGCTGTGTTCCCTAAGACCAGGCTCTTGCAAGGCATCTGTGTGGGGCATCCCTCCAAGCCCTTTCAAGACTGAGTTTCTGTCTGCGCTAGAGAGAGTTTGCTGGTGGAGCTGTGCTCCCTAGTGGAGATGCAGCTTAAACCAGCAAAGGCATTTTTTCCCTGACCAAAATAAGCTATACGTGCAGGACTCTGTAGCTGCATGTGCCCGAAGGCTTTTGCCAGCATAGCTCTGTCGAAATGTTACATTTCTTCACCCTCCTGCTGGAGATAGATGTGTTGACAGCAGTTTACAGTGTAAACCTGGCCTAAAGCAGAGTCCGTATGTGAATCCTCTTAATAAGTGTTGCTTTGTGAAGAAAGCACGTTACACCAGTAGTCAGCACCCTGTACTGGCTTCCAGTGTTGGCTGAAACTTTTATGTTTCCAAAAGGATAGCCGTGTTAGTCTAGTCCAGCAAAAAAAAAACCCAAAGCGTGATGTGGCACTTAAAGACTAGCAGAATTATTTTTCGCATGAGCTTTCATGGGAGAAAATCCCATTTCTCTCATGAAAGCTCATGCAAAAAATAATTCTGTTAGTCTTTAAGTGCCACATGACTCCTTGGTGTGTGTGTTTTTTTTGTTTGTTTGTTTGTTGCTGAAACTTTTATGGCTGTAAAAGGCTTGATATTTGGCTGCCTGAAAGACCTTCCTGTCTCTGTGACCCTGCTGTATGATCAGTCAAAGCCCTGAACTGATGACAGGGAATTTGCTCTGTCAAAGGCTAGAGGCAAGCCTATTTTCTTGGACTCTCCTTCAGGGGAATGGTGTGAGCTAGCCTGAGGTGGGTTACTTCCATTTGGGAGACAGCCATTCTTCTCAGGCTGGGTTGGTGTCGTGCAGACAGTGCGTCACAGATTTTCATTTCTCAGCTCTCTAGGAACAGTTCGATATCTGTAAAAGCCTCTTTTGTCCATGTGGCACTGCCACTTTTTTTAGTGCCCAATGTCCATTACAGAATTTCTTAGAAATCATCACTGCATTGACTTATGCTAACTGTCAGTTTTTATTCTCCCTACCCCATCCCATCCAAACACTCAGGGGCAGACCTTCATTTGTGGACGTCCCATCTGATGGCCTTAACCAGGCAGTAACACGTGTGAAGCTTACAGTTACTATACACAAAGATTTGCTTCTCGGGCACTATGGGTTTGAGATTTCACCAAAGCCTCCTCTGACTATCACATCTGTTGCCACAGGTAGGGATCATCCTCTCGTTTTCCTCCCACTTCCCTCTCCCCCACAACCTAAGTGCTCAGGGAACTGACTGTGGGCTTTGACTCCAGCCTTTCTCTTCTGTACCTTGTTTGCAGAATGGGTGATGCTAGTAGCGCTTCAGAACATTTAGCCCCATGCTTCCTAGAATCATAGCATTTAAGGCCAGAGGCACCACCTAGGCTAGCCTGAAGGGACCAGCCCATCTAGCCTGACCTGTCTCTCCAAGGCCACTAACACGACCTGGGCACCAAACCCTCTGCCCCTTGACCCATCTCACTGTGGATGGTCTGCTGCTTTGGAGATCGACCTGCCATGTGAGAGACCCCTGCCCTTGCCAACAAGGTTCTGCTGATTGAACTGGCTGAATATCTTGCTGCGTTTCATATAGAAAATAGATGATGTGAGTTGGATTTTATTGCTGACTTGCAGAATAGTTTGCCCCTGAACCTCTAGTACAGGGCAGCGCCTTAACCACTAGGCCACCCTGCCTCCTTAGCGTTGGTTTGGTGGTGACTATTGTAAGAATTATTTGTCCCAGGTGTTGGCAGTATTCCCTTCCTAGTGTTCCTGTAGAGCCATTGCGGTGGGCTAAAATCTTGGGTTCTCTAAGGTGGTGGCTGGCACTCTTGTCCTTCTTGTTTGGTTTAGAAGCATCTGATGCTCTGGCACCATCAGAAATACAGCTTGCTATTTTGTGGCAGCAAAGGCCATGCTGCCAACTTTTCAGTAATCCTTGGGACACCTTTTGGCCTTGATCCTTCATTTGGCTGTGCAGAGGTGGTTCCTGGCTCCAAAGCAGACATACCAATGACTTAGCTCCAAAGAGTTTAAATACGAATGACTTAAGGTGGATAGTATACATTACCGAATCATTAGGAGTGACACCTGATAACATTCCTTCTGGGTTTCTTGTTTAGTGTAGGAAGTGTAATATTTTAAAAATATCACAAGGGGATTCCCAATCAGAAAAATTCATTAAGATGTTGCAAAGTCCAAATTCAGTTTGATAACTTAACCATAAAATCCTCTCAGGGTGCTCTAATTATCCTAAACCACAGGCATAAAAATTCAGAGTTAAAGTTAAAATTAAAAGAGATCAATGCTCGTAAAAGGATGGAAATGCACAATTTATGTACACATATAGCTTTAACTTTGCCTGACAATGCCAGCCTGAGGGGAGACTAAACAGTGTCTTTAAAACCATTTCATCTAATCTGGGCCCACAAACTCTAAAGTGCCTTAATCATAATTCTGTGACTTTTTGCATGGTGTTGCTAAAGGGCAGAGTTAAGGTTATCTGAGTGCACCCAGCCCTTAGCAATTCTGGAGCTCTTTGAAGTTGAACTAGTCAGTCATATACCATCATAAGAAATACTTCTTCAGTTTAAACAGACTGGGTTTGGCTGTGTTTGCTTTGCTGGCAAATCAGTGGAATGTCCCTCTTCATCCTTGGAGCCTAGCATGCCATCCACACTGAGCACAGAGCTGAGCTAGGTGTGCACTGGCAGCATCAGGATGGTCTTACTCTAATAAGGTGCTGGATCATGCCCTGCTCTGTGCTGCTCTGTGACATTTGCTGTACCTCTGTCCCCCATCCATCCCTGCCTCTTCTCCCTGCTCCATCTGCACTGCCCAGCACCAGCATCTTCTCTGCCTGTACACTATCTCTACCACATTGCCTTGCTCTCTCAAATCCATTCCATACTGCCAATCCCTCCTTTGCCCTCTCCAAGTCCACCCATGCTGCCCTGGCATCACCTTCCCTCTGTTAACCTCTTGACCATTCTTCTCCCTTCTCCTGGTTCCTCTGTAATGCACACACATTGTTCCTGGCCTGATCCAAAGCCTTTTAAAATCTGATTTCTTCAGTGGACTTCAGATAAGGTCCTCTGATTTCAGCTGCAATTCATAGAGTCCCAGACCAGAAGGGGCCTTGTGAACTGGTTACTAGGGTTATTAACTATGTATTAATTATGCCTGTTAATTGTAGTTGGGTTTCTAAGTCATTCAGCCCAAGCTGGTAGCACACATCCAAGGCGTATCCAGCTGTGCAGGGGGATGGAGCAAGAGTTTGTTCTCAGCATCTGGGGCTGGAAAACCAGATGTAGATGCTCCCCTGACCAGCTGTGCCCTTGGCAGTGATCTGCCCAAGCCATAAGGAAGCTGTTCTCATGAGTAGCTGATCTACTGCTAATCTTTGATAGGAAGCACAGCTGATGGAAAGCTGCTGCCTGGCGATCATATCCTCCTGATAAACAACGAAGCTGTGGAGGACATTTCTATCGAGAAAGCCGCTGATCTTTTAAGGTATGGTCCTGGAGCTGGTATACTGGCCACACAGATGAAGATTTAGGAGCACTGTATGCAACCCCAATCACATTGCTGCCTGGCAGCAATTTCACTCCTGGCTTTTCACAGTGCAGATTCCAATTGTCATTTCATAGTGAGTGCATCAGGTACAAGCACATGCAGTTTGTTTGTGAATCTAAACACAGCTGTGCAAGAGAAATATTTATTTCCCGTGATTTTCTCATAGATCAGAACTTCATTATGCTGCATGGAGTCACGCCCTGTCACTCTGTGAATTCTGAATGTGTTAAGGACACTCTGTCCAACATGGTCACCACTTGCCACATGTGGCAAAATGGCTACTGACCTGTGGCAAATTGGTGCTTTACTTCTACCACCCATTTTTTTAAAATAAAATTTTTAATAAAATTCATTTATACATGTACCAGTTCACAAAAGTGTCCATTTTTTGTGCCTACAGTGTATTGTGTGTGTTTGCATGATAGAGAATAATGACATTGTCTTAATTTAGCACCTCTCCACCCTTAACAGTCATGTGGCAAAAGTGTTCACACATTCGACAAAATTTTGGCGAGTATGAAAAAACTGTTGAACACCGCTGAGTTAAGGCATCTCCACGCAATCAGTTGCCTTTGGCTGTGAACAGTGGAAGCTGCTTGATGCATCTTCCAGGGTGGTTCACTGGCAGCAGAGACAGACCATGAGGCCTCTGGTTCTAAAAGCATAAACTTCTGCTGCCTGAGTTGGAAGACGAGTGATCTTCACCTTTAAGCTGCAACAGACTCATTGACCTTTCTGTGTGGCCCAGGCACCACTAGAGGGGGACAGAGTTCCACACCGAATGAGTGTGGGTTACACTCCTCCTGATTTTAAAAGAAAAAAAGCTAACAGTGAATGTCATTGGTATGCCATCTAATGTAAATGTAGTTTCTTAAATAGAGATGGTCAGAAAACAGGATTTCTGTTCCATGAGAAGTTGACATTTTGAGGGGGGACATTAGTTCCTAATTGAAACAAATGAAGAGGTGAAATTTCCAATGGAACAAAAATTCCAAAAGCCTTGGAACCTTAAAAACTCCAGACCACAAAAATCTTACATTTTGATAATGTCAAAACTTTATAGTATGTATAGTATTAAATATAATTTCACATTATAATGCACTTTATTTAATGTGCATGTAATGGATTAGATTTAATATAAATTAACGTCCAAATGAAATTAATCAAAACAAACAAAGTTGAGATGAAATATTTTTACTTTCCTGAAATAGAATGTTTCAATCATATGAAACGGAAATGAGAAGATTACATTTTTTGGCCATCAAAGATTTTGCTGAAGTGGATGCTTCCCACAATAAATTCCTATTGTGATAAAATTCCATTTTCCGATCTCAGAAAATTCTCTCATCCATAATTTTTAAACCAGTGGCGGCACATTGCTGATGGTGACAACACATCTCTGTTGAAGGTAGCACATGCTGGGTGGAACAGAGTGGAAATGCCTTCAGCTTTCTCTCTAACCATTTTCAATCTGGAGCTACCCCAAAGAGCTGGTAAAGCAGAAACATCGGAGGGGGATGGCGGACACTATGAGTTGCTGGTTTTGATTTCAGCATTTTGTTTACTGTGATGCTTTGCTAATTGTATTTGTCTGTTACAGGGAATCCAAAGACTCTCTCCTCCTTACTGTTCTGCGATGCACTTCGGTAAATTGCCTTTCTCTGGCCTTTTCACTAGAATTGCTTGGGGGGGGCGGTTGATAGGGCTGGGCCTGGAGTTCATTCAGAATGACTGGCCCATTTCAGAGCACTGAGAGGCTGGGTATATAGCACCGAGTGGTGCATTAAAAGCTGTAAAGGAGCTGTTACTCATTCCAATGCATGTACTGCAGGCGCATCTTTTTAGGGCCTGACCAGATACTACCTTGTGAGTTACTCCAGGAGCAGTTTTATGCAGTATTTCTGCTCGATTCTGCACCTGCCCCCTGCAGACCTCCCAAGAGCACTCCAGAGACATGAGTGGCAGTGAACTGGTGCAGAGGAAGTAGATGTGCCTTAGAACTGATGCTCCATGTGCTTGCTCAGGAATTAGGATTTGCTGGGGCCATGTTTGTTGTCTTGAATGACAAGCCAGTACCTGGGCACTCACAGTTACGTTCCTGAATCAGTAAAAGGTGCAGAGGTCTATGGAGGATCTCTGTGAGTCCAGTGGGCAGAGAAAAATTTTCATCTTAAGAGCCTGGCACTTTGGCCTGGTCTTTTTTACCTAAACTCAGAACTCCCTGGAACGGGGTTTCTTGCTATGTCCCAGGCCCTAATTGCCAGAGGAGGTGGTGCTGTGCTCCACAGTGAGTGACCAGCCTGTGCAATCAGGATTTCTGTGTAGAGGAACCCCACGGGCCAGAGCCTGGTCAGTAAATGCTTTGGTAAAGCTCAGTCTTCATGGTGAACCTCTTGGTTCAGGTTATAAATTAGTTCTTGCTCTCATGGCTCTATGTGATCATGCATTGCAACCTAAAGAGAAGTCCCCATGGAAACATTATTTCCTGGAGTGCCTGTTGCCCTGGTCTGTCTGGCAAACTTCAGATCTTGCTACCTTAAGCTGTTAAACATCCTGCCTTGTTGTCTCCTTTTGCTGACTGGTTCTGTGACTCCTATCTCCCTTTATTCCACCCTTCCAATTTCCTCCCAGATCTGGAAGTTGGCTTTCGCTGTGTCCCCTCCTCCTTCCACCATGCTAAAGCTGTGTACGTATGCAATCTTTTGGAAGAGTACTGTCATGTTCTGTTAAAACCTTTGAGCTTATTGCCAATTTGTGTATTATGCGGAAATCTAGGAGGGGTGGATGTCTCCCAGGATACGTTTATCCAAATGGATCAAAATGTGTGCTAAGGCAGAGCTGCAAAGCAAGGACAAAATTGGAATTGTGCCTTTTTTGGCTTTCTATGATGTAGGAAGATTATTTGGAGTTTTTTGGGTTTTTTTAAAGAAATCTTAGAAATAGAAGGAATGTCAAGTCTTTTCTTCCCAAAATTTGCTGGAAGAGGGACTAGCAGTCTTAGATTGTCAGGTTTCATGTTGCTTTGCTGAAGATGTGATGGCGATTGTATCTTCTAACAAACTTTCTCTGAAGCGTTTATTTGGGTATTTGAGTTACAGGATGAATAAACACTCAGTCCCCATCTCAGTTAGTCTGGCTTCCCCTGTGTGAAATCTTTGATATTATAATATTTTCAGGACTCTGACTGGCCAGGGAGTCTTGCCAGAAAAATGGGGCAGGCTAGACCTGAGTGCTTAATGTTTAAAACCAAGCAAAGAGAAATGATCCCTCTTGAAAGAAAGAGAAGTGAAGGTGAGGGACAGGGAACATCTTACAGGCCTTCACACATCATGAAGTGTCAAGTAAGGCACACATCCATTCTTATTTTCCCCTTGCAAGTCATTTTAAGGACACCTGCAAATATCCAAGATCAGGTTTGGCTACTTGGAGCTGGCACTCTCCCCACAAAAAGTACTTCTGTCTACAGAGCTAAGAGGTACCGCCCTTGAACACCAGTGTGTGACGCCTTTGCTGAGGCATCTTTTCTCTTGCTCTGGGCAAACTAGATGCATGGGCAGATTTTCGAGCTGCCTCTAGGGAAGCTTCACAGCCACCCAAGGCAGCCCCCCGCCCCTCACAGTTACTCCACGTCACCGGCCCTGGGCCTGATCCAGCTCCTGCAGCTGGGCCCGGGCGAGCTCCTGCCACTGCTGGTGGCTCTGGGACCTTGGTGGCGCTGCTGGTGGCATTTCCAGGTCCTCGGTGGTGCCAGATCCTGCTGTCAGCAGCAGCCACTTTCTGCTTCCCCGCTGAGGCAGGACCGGGCCCCTGCTGGAACTCAAGTGCCAGGTCACCACTGCAGCGACTGTGGGTCCCAGCCGGGGCCCTCTCCTTCCTCAGCAGGGAGGCAGGGAGCAGCCAACTGGGGAGGCAGTGCCTCTGCCTGCCTCTTATAAACTCTGCCCCGGCTAGAAGTAAAAGGCTTAGCTACATGGACCTGCACAGATGCTGCCTGCAGCATGTCCCTTCTCACTCCCTGGCAGGACACTAGACAGTCTTAAGGGGTAGAGAATTACCTAGTTCACTTGGAGAAGAGACTTTATCCCCCTAATCGTGAATGGCTTTTCTCCAATAAGCAAGATCATTCTGTAAAACACTTACTCGTATTGAGTCTCATAAGAGTTTAGCAACAACACCCTCAGGGGCTGCTATGCCAGATCAGATCAGAGATGGAGTCTAACACTTCCTCCTACTTCCAGTCCTCCCACGTTTTCAGGAATTGACCTAATTTGTTTTTAGAAGGTGACAATACCAACCATTTGGCATGGATGTTGAATAAATTAATCCGAGATCATATGTGGAACCTCACCAGCACTTCAGGCTTTCCATCAGCGCAAGAAGTTCTCACCTCAGTCTGATATTTGGCTACAAGCCGTCTTTAACATGGATAGTTAGGAACCCCTGAGGGGACTGTTCCTAAATGTATGCAAATATTTAAACACCTCTGTAAATCTACAGTCTGCTGATTGGCCATTGACAAGTAACAGGACAATTTTGTGACATCTTTGATGAACCTTTCTAGATCTGTGGGTACCAGTTACTTTGAAGTGTACACATAACACCACACTCCCTTGGCTTTCAGGATGAGCATCTGTTAAAGAGCCTGGATGCCCTGCAAGGTAAGTATGGACTAGGAAGCAGCCCAAATCTGACTGCAGCGAAATGGGAGTTGGAGGGCAGTAGATGGCACTCCAGGTTGTTCCACAGGTTAGACAGACAAGGGTCACGGAGACCTGTACAGCAAGGTTTTGTTCTCGCATTCAGCAGTGGCAGGACACTCTGCAAACACAGTGCCATTGTTTTTCAGGGCGGCCCAAAGTCATCATTTATTACGGACGAGAAGAGGGCTCGGCTGAAAACCAACCCTGTCAAAGTCCGTTTTGCTGAGGAGGTGCTGGTGAATGGACATTCTCAGGTTAGTGAAGTGCTGTAAGGAAATAGCTCTCAATAGCTGCTTGCTGACAGTGGTGACCAGTTCAGTTTCCAGGCAAACTAATTTGCCTCAGTGCATGATAGCATTAAAAAGCAGTTAGGATGAGACAAGATGCCACTGAGTTATAGAACAGGCCAACCTCATTAGCTCTCTTGTTACATTTTGTCATTGGTTTACACATCAGGACCCCAAGAAAAGACCAAGGATTAATGTTTGTCTGTTACTCCCTTGAAATTGTACATTGTAAATGGGTGCTTATTCTTGTTGTTCTGTGCTGAGGAAATAACCTTGTACTTGCTCCTATACCATGCTGTCAAGGGTGAGTGTGCCCTATCCCCTCTTGGGGTGGGATTGCCCAGCACTGAAGTCCCCTGGCCAGCGCCAGGTTTGTGTGGCCTAGTGGCCAGAGTCAGTGACTTCACCCTTAGCTGCTAGACTGCAGGGCCTTGTTGCCAGAGTCAGTATGTAGCCCTGTTTTGTAGGGTTGTTTGGTCTTATAGCCAAGCAGGTCTGGCTGCCATTTGGGGGGTGGCTGGGGTAGGGGGAACCAGCCCCTCCACACTCTACTCTGCGTCTCAGGCCAGGGCTCTGATGGTGATGGAGACTTCCACCCCTGGGTCAGTTGTGATCCAGCTGACACGCTGACAACTCACAGGGTAAAGTTTAACCTCCGCAGATTCCTTCCTGACAAGACTCCTGAAGCTGCAGCCTGAGGGTTGTCGGGGTCTCTAGATCCCTCTGTGAGTGTAAAACCCTGTGACTCCAGGCTCTGTTAGGCATGTGCTGGCTCTGGTGTGGTTGGCAGACTACTAGTGTCTCTGGTCCCTGCAGACTGGTGCTCCAATTGTTCCCAGGTTAGAGCCTCCACTACAGTTCCTTTCTCCTCAAAGTCCATCCCCAGCTGAGTTGAGCAGCTCCATTTTATACTGGAGCACTCCTGGTAGGGTTGGGGGGTATGGCTTCCTCAGCCCAAAATGTGACCCAGTAGCTAGGGTAGCCCACCTGAAAATGCCAAGGTTATGGCAGGCTGCAAAAAGGAGAGAAAATTCTGCTGGTTAGCACTGCAGTTAGTCAGTAACCAGTCACAAACTGTGTTCCTGATCCCCCATGCTGGTTATCAAGTAGCCCAAAACAAGATTACACAGCCCTATTTTTATTGCATTTCAGTGTCTGATTCCCAGTCAGCAAGCAGGTCCAGTAAAGCAAGAAGTTACTTAAAACTCTGCTCACTGTACAAAATGTTCTGATCCCCAAAGGGACAGCCACATTACCAGATCAATAATAGTTTGGATCTTGCCCAGCATACCATGCTGCCTTCAATATCTAAAAGTAAAGGCTTATCACAGAAGAAAAGAAGCAAGTGAGAAGAGAATAGTTAAGTGGTCAAAGCAATCAGAGGCATACACATGGCTTTCAAGTCTATATATGAGCTTCTGAGTAGTACTGGTGGGTTTGCTGGCTTGTAAATTCCTGGAGCACATCCACTACCTAGATAGGTCTGTCAGTCCTTTGTTCAAAGATTTAGTTGTAGATAAATTAAGTTAATCCAGAGATGATGAGAATTGAAGACAAGATGGAGATGGTGCAGTTCCCTCTTGTACAGATATATCGCACACCTTCATAATTTACAGTACAAAGCTGTTAATACCTATAGATAAACTTAGTGTATTAGCAAATCCTAACTTTTCCATTGAGACCTTACAAGGCATATCTTGTAAGATTTATTGCAGTTTTGTCACATTGGCATTAATAATATTCTAAATGGGCACTTGCACTTCATAAAGCATCACAAGACCTGTCCCTCTGGTATTCCCAGCCAAAAGCTGTCACTGCTTTCAGTTAGAAACTGAGGTGAAAGCGCACAGTATCTGTGACAGGCTGTTCCCCAGATCCAGTCTGGTATGCAATAGTGACCTCCTGAACCCTAATTCACCGCACTTTGCCAAGCAACCACTCACTCCTGAGTCAATCCACTCCAGCCTCTCATGTGCAATCAGTCCCAGGCAGTGGGAATATGCTTTCTGGCTACTCCAAGAAAGTCCCCAAGCAAGCACCCCTTACCCCAGATACCACCAGGGGAACCACTGTCTACAGAGATTGGGACCCACTCCCAACCACCATACATTGTCTGTCCATTTAATAAAGAAATGGATTGTGCCCAGTCTTTGTTACTCATACCCTCTAAAGATCACACAGCTTTAGATAAAACAACTACAAGTTTATTGATCAGATTATAATTCTAAGTGAGCATATAGCCAATTAAGGCAGAATCACAATATAAATGAGTCAGGAGAGACCACAAGAAAATAAAGGTTTAACACGCATACTAACCTAATATCTCTACCTAAACTGGCCTCATAGTCCAAGTTTATGCTCAAGATGTTTGGCTGTCAGATGGATGTACACATGGTCTCTTCCAGAGACTAGGCAGGTCCCAGATCTTGCTTAGAGTTGTTTCAAGATGGAGATTCTCAGACAAAAAGCCTCAAATCCTTCAAAGTCTCTCTTTGTTTCCATTCCCCCTCATCCCTCCCATTCTGGGCAGAGGTGATCTCTTTGTCTGGGCCGAGCCACCTCAATTAGCCTATCTTTGTTGCCTCCTCCAGGTGCTTGCTTGCTGCTGTTGGGAGAGAGCTCTGTGGGTCTCCTGCCCCCTTGTGCCATGCTACACATCTGTACACATGCATGAGGCTGCAGGAAACATACCATCATAGTAATCATGTAGAATATGGTATGAGCATCCATAAAGAAACCTTGCATGATGTAACTGGCAACAAATCATACAACCATAGTGTATAAGTGAACAGGAAAATCATGGAGATAATAACCTAGGGTACACAGATTTGCATCCCATGGCAGCATCCATAAAGGATAGTGTAATTCCAACAACTACATAACCTTCTTCTTTGGAAACTGTACTGTTATCATTTCTTCATGGGATATTGCTAACTGAGCTACACCCTATTTGGAAGAAGCCCAAAGGCTCCCTCATGCTGCTGAAATCTAGAACTCCAGTTTGAGAGCAGGAATTATTGATGAGACCAAATGCTTTCAGACCTTCATTTTCCAGGGCAGATTTAGTTTATATTCTTCTAGCAGAGCTTTATGTGGGAGGCAAGTCATCCAAGGTGAAGGTCACTGAGTGCTTTTAGATATTTTTGGAAGCTCTAGATCAAGTCCTAAATTGATGTCAAGTGGTGTGCTGCCACTGTTGTCCATGGAGCGGTGACCTATTTATGCCAACTGAGGATCTGGGCTTACATTTTTAGAATTAATTTTTAAATAGTCAACAAGACCCTGCCAAGAAAAAGTAAAGTTATCAACTTGTCTGGACAAGCAGAAACATAGCCTGCAATAATTGGTGTGAAGGGAATATCATCATTACATATGTTGAGCAACAACAAAGCATGTTTTTTAATTTGTCCACAAAACTCTTTGTATAGATTCCAAGATGACTTGTGAACTTGATGTTACAAAAGAACAGCAACATCTTATTTATGCCAGTAGCCTCACTGGACTTGGATTAAAATCTCAGCTGATATAGCTGATAGAGCTTCAGTGATATCAATGGAGAAATTTAATACAATCAGTTTGATTTACCCAGCAGAGGGTTTAGTCTATTAAGACTACTAATGTGAGACCAACAGAACTTTGTGTCATGACAGTAGCATAAACGTGTTACTTTTCTCTGTAATAAATAAGCATTCTTGGGTCTCCTAATAGGAACTGGTTTAAATTCATCTTCGATGGGACCCACTGTTTTGAGTGGGATTTTTGTCAGAGTGAGTTTGTCACTTGGTGCTTCTTTCATTCAGGACTCAGATGTCATGTATGGGGCCTTATTTAAAGGTGGACAAAGTTTTGCGTTTAAATCTGTATTTGTTGTATTACCAAAGATGAGCGCTTGAGTCAGCCCCAGAATACCGAAAACCCTTGACATCTTATGCTGTGAGACTTGACTACCCACGTTGTTTTCTTGTACAGGGGAATTCTCTTCTGTGTCTGCCAAATGTTCTCAAGGTGTACTTGGAAAATGGACAGACAAAGGCTTTCAAATTTGATGCCACCACTACAGTGAAGGTATTGTGGCTTGGTTAGTTGCTTTTATTCCTCCATTTAATCTGGGCAACTTCACAAAAGGTAAAAACATACTAGGAATTGATTTTCCAATACGATCTAGAGAATGTGGACCCTGGTGTATAGATACAAAGGATATCAGATTTGGGATGCAGGGAGTGAGGAATGGAAATGTGCTATGGGCTTTTCCAGCCTGATTTTTTTTCTTTTTTTTTTAAGGCTGCTCAGCTGCTAGATCAACTGCAGATGCTCTGTAGTTTCTAAATAAGCCGTTACATTTTAAAATTGCATATAAAGACCTGTAGTGACACAGCTGGTATGGAAAACACTGAATTCTCATGGGCAGGGAGTGATGGCCATAACCCCTCATGCATCCCACTGGAAGCATGCCTTTGTATAGGTGCAAGTCACTTGTTATTAACAAGTTTGTTATTAGGACTGGACAGTTTTTCCCTTCTTTTTATCAAAATGTTCATGAAAAAATCTGCAGGCCAGGAACTTGGACTTCCACAGGCAATGCAGAAATGAGCTAGAGAGAATGAGTGCTGTATATTCTGTAATTCACCGAGGAGCAGGGTATTGGTTCCTCCCCTCTCAGCTGAAGAAGAATTGCTGAAACCATGACTGTGTGGGAGGGTGGAGGTGAGGTGTTGGGAGATGTGGAGAGGCTTGGACACTGCATGTCCCGAAGGAACTAGTGAGGAACCTTACAGCACTGCTTCTTTCCTCCATGATTAGAAGAGACGGGGTTTCTGCCATGGCTTGGTGCCAAAGAGAACTTAGACTTGAGTAGCTAATAAAGATCCAAGAATACCACAGAGCCAATAAGTATCCAAGTGGTAGTAGTCAGATAAGCCTGTCACCTCACCTGATCCATACCAGGTTGTGGGAAGGGAAAACCTTCACCACTATGCCATGGAGCAGAGAATGAGTTCCCAGGAGGGGAGGCTGTCTGAGATCAAATCCAACCCTTTCAGTTGAGCAGCACTGCCATTAGCGTGCTGAAATCGAGAGCCTCTTCATTAATGTCCAAGCCCGTTTCACACTAATGAAGCCTGACCATTGTGTTCAAAATGCATTAAAACCAATTATCTTTTGTCTTTAATTGCCAGGACATAATCCTCACCTTAAAAGAGAAGCTCTCCATCCAAAGCATTGAGCATTTTGCTCTGGCCTTGGAAGAACAGTACAACATTTCTAAGCTCTACCTTCTGCACGACGATGAGCTCATCGAGCAGGTCAGTGCTGCTGGCTGTGATGCTCCTGAGATGCCGGACTGAGCAAGGCAGCATTTTTCAGACCACCTGTTTAGACAAGAGACCCGGTCCAGCTACTGACTTTTCCCTGAACAAATCTGCAAGGATGCCCAGTGTGTGCAGTGTAAAGGGGGAAGAGGAGGGCATGATGGGAACAGGAAGGGGAGGGCTGGGGATTTGGAGGGTGGGAAGAGGGAATCGCTGGCTGAGCTGGTGGGAGACACAACAGTAAGCTCTGTAGTCAAACTGGGTACTCGTGACAGCTACATCCACCCAGTGTCCTAGCTCTGTTTATTGCACACCTTATGCATATATTAGCTAGTGATGGCACTGGGGCCTGGCACTGCTGCTCTGGAGACATATCTGAGACACAGTCCTGCCAGAGCATAAACATGGGTGGCTCCTCACTCCATTCATGAAGACTCCACTGGACAGCACACATGGTGGCCTTGCTTTGCTTTGGTAATGGACTGGCTGTGTGCAGACTGATGCTTCCTCTTGTTGTCCTCATTTCAGAGAGTTTCAGGCTAGAAGGGAGCATTAGATCTGAACCCTTGTATGTCACAGGCCCTTAAGGGTCGCCAGAATCACCCTGGATTAAGCCTGAGTTACTTGCACCACAGCATTTCTGCCCTGGCGTGACTAAACCCTAATGTGCCCCAGGCAGAGACCAGGAGAGGCCTAGCAGTCGCTTTGCCCAAGGCCCCAGCAATGGCGGGTATGCACTCTGTGTGATGCTCCCAGAGGATCCCAATAGGTGGTCCAAGGCAGACGCTGCAGAGGAAAGAACCCATGCAAGTTCCCTGCTAATCTGAGGAAAAATTCTTTCCCAGCCCCTGACCCGGTGATTAGTTTGACCATGGGCTTGCGAGTAAGACCCACTCATAGCCTTTCTAATTCTTGTCAATTTTAAAATGGATAGCCGTGTTAGTCTAGTCCAGTGAAAAAACAAGGAGTTGTGTGGCACTTGAACACTAACAGATTTATTTTTTGCATGAGCTTTCGTGGGAGAAGATCCCACTTCCTCAGATGCTTTGAAGATGGGTGAACTTACAGAAAGGAATGAAACTAAATGCAAGGGGGTGTAAAACATAGGATCAGGTCATAAAGTAACAGCAAATCAGAGCAGTTTACAGGCTCAAACCATGGGAAGCCTGAAGTCAAATTACCCTTTGTAATGGGAAAAGAATCCATAGTCTCGATTCAGTCCTGCTTTCACAGAATTTAGCTTGCATATTAATTCGAGTTCAGCTGTCTCTCTTTGAAGTCTTCATGTCCCAGGTACAGCTCTAACGACAGTCGTTAACAAATCCATCATCGAGTGATTAGGAAGATGGAAGTGCTCAGCAACTGATTTCTCTGTTCTTTGATTTCTGATATCAGCTCTGTGCTCATTCATTCTGTGCTCTTCCTAATCACTCGATGATGGATTTGTTAACGACTGTCGTTAGAGATGTACCTGGGACATCAAGACTTCAAAGAGAGACAGCTGAACTCAAATTAATATGCAAGCTAAATTCTGTGAAAGCTGGACTGAATCGAGACTATGGATTCTTTTCCCATTACAAAGGGTAATTTGACTTCAGGCTTCCCATGGTTTGAGCCTGTAAACTGCTCTGATTTGCTGTTACTTTATGACCTGATCCTATGTTTTACACCCCCTTGCATTTAGTTTCATTCCTTTCTGTAAGTTCACGCATCTTCAAAGCATCTGAGGAAGTGGGATCTTCTCCACGAAAGCTCATGCAAAAAATAAATCTGTTAGTCTTCAAGTGCCACACAACTACTTGTTGTTTTTTCTAATTCTTGTCTTTGTATACCCTGCACTTTACATTCCTAGTTCTGAGCTGAGACGCAGACAGGCCCTGCCTCGCTCCCTGATGTCTCTCCAGTTGGTGAGCGGGTACAAGATGTTGGGGTTCACATGTTAAGATCCAGTTACTAAATACCAAGTGTACACTTCTTTGGGAACACTTGATTCATTCCAGCTGATGAGCCAGTTCTCGGTTTAGCCAAAATAAAATATGCTAATATAATCTAGTGCTTTATTTTTTATGCAGGTTTAATTAACATTTGGGTAGCATGAACAGCACTTCGATCTTCTCTGTACCTTTTCCTTTTAAAGTGCTTTTCTCCATTACTGTAGCAGGGCCATAATGATCAGTCCATGGTGCAGGGTTTATAGTATTACATACTTACGAGATTTCTATCTATGCCATTGGGTTGAGGTGCAGGATCTTAGCCCCAAATCCTAACTGTCCCAGCCTCTTCCCTGCTAAAATAGTGTGACAGGATTTGGACTAGACTTGTTCATTATATCCTGATCTAAATTCAGCTGTTACCTCTCTGGGGCAGAGGTTCTCTCTTTCTGGGCAGCTGTATGGCACCGGGGCATAGTCCTCATCTGTACAGATCAATAATATCAATGGTTTTCTAGGAATTCGGGGGGGGTCTTTAATGGAGTATTGTAGAGAAGTGGCCTTTGCTGCATCTGACTTTAATTCTCACGCTGCTTGTCTCCCAAAGGGTCACTAACGTCCCCTTGTCAGTAGAGAGTGTGTTCGTTTTCCCACCACTCTGGCTGCTGAGTGACTTGTTCTGTAGAGTTTGAAGGTCCTGGCTATCCTGTGCAAATTCTTCACACCTTCTGGTCAAAGATGGGTTTGTTCAATGACTGAATCACACTCTTACTTTGTTCATTCCAGGTGGTCCAAAGGAAAGACTCCCATGACTACCGGTGTCTCTTCAGAATCTGCTTTATCCCTAAGGATCCATTGGACCTCCTACAAGAAGATCCAGTTACCTTTGAATACCTTTATTTGCAGGTGAAAACAGAACATCCACTGTATAAATAACCTGGGCCATTCTAAGGGCTTGCATCCCATTTAAGCTCAAGTGTGATATTTAAATCAGTATTGTTGAACCATGGAGACATTACTTTGCATTGAGTGGCTTAGCGATTCCTAATTCTGTTGATTCCCAAACTCAGCCTTGACTCATTAATTACTTGCACCTTTCATATATGGGTCACAAGTGGTTGACCCACACAGAAGTGGACCCTAACCCACGTAATTGACACATGACACATGCCACGGAAAGTACTAGAACAAAGAGCCGATGTTGTGATTTTTGAAGTCTCGCTTTCTGCTCTGCATGTTAACTTGGCTGTGTCCATTCCAGAGCTGCAGTGATGTGCTTCAGGAACGATTTGCTGTTGAAATGAAATGCAGTGTGGCCCTGCGACTGGCAGCGCTGCACATACAGGAGCGGATTTATGCTTGCGCCCCACCCCAGAAAGTGTCTCTGAAATATATAGAGTAAGTGGAAAGTTCTCTTACATTCTAGGTGGCCCAAGGCCCATGTGTCTTTTCTGTTGTAACTATCATAGGCACCAGAGAAGTGGAAGGTGGCTAGGTCAGGGCATTCAAAGAAGATTGGAACATGCTCTGTCCTCCTAGTTTAATGCTGATTCTGCATATTGGTTATACAGATTCTTTTAGAGAGAGCTGAGTAGCAGTTTGAGTGGCTACAAAAAAAAAACCACGTCTCATGCCCATGGGGGTTGGACTCAATGATCTCATGAGGTCCTTTCCAACCCTATCATTCTACTCTATTCTATTCTAAAAGTTTCCCTCCTAAACGGCTCCAGTGGCATGCTGGCTAGAAATGTCAGCAGGTGGGTGGGCTAGGTCTGTCTCTGCTACTAGACTGCACTATTAGAACGTGTTAGGAAGTTGTTGTTCCAAGCAGCAGTTGGCTTTTTGTTTTTTTTATTTAAAGGTTGCCTGTTGTGGGCATGTTTAGTGGGAGTTCTGAGTGCAATGGCCATTCAAGGCAAAGGAATGTATAGCAGCCAATCAGAATCATCACCTACAGTGATTATGCAAATTTGTACACTCCGATTGTTGACTTCAGCTAATGAAGAAGACTTTGCATATTGAAGTTTGGGAGAAGCAGACCTGTACACAAATCCTATGAATTCCATCACTCAGCCAATCAGTTGTTTCATAGCTCATAAACATAATTCAATATAATGTATAATTACTCCCTGGAAAACCTATAGTGTGCATCTTCTCCCCCTAAGCAGACACACCGGGCAGCATCTCATTGCCTGGGTCTTCAAAGCATCTGACGAAGTGGGATTTTCTCCCACAAAAGATCATGCGAAAAATAAATCTGTTAGTCTTTAAGTGCCACATGACTCCTTGTTTTTCATTCTGGTAAAACAACTTCACTACTAGAACCTGTAAAGGATTTGTAGCACCCCCAGGCAGGCTGTGGGCTAATCTCTGTCATTTAATTATTATTAACAGTCAAATAGACTATGTCCCAACTAATAAAGGAATAGACACACATCGACAGAAAACTCCATGGTGTGCTTAATTAGTAAGTAATACTTAGTATGTTAGGCAAATTCTCCATTGGGACAAGTAGCCTATAATTTTAGTCTGGTGGGAACCATTCACCCAAAACATACCAAAATATAATAATCTTTTAAGCAAAGCGAAATGCACTTTAAGAACAGAATCCTCAGTCCATAGATTATGAGGCTAGAAGGAACCATTACAATCATCTGGTCTGACATCCTGTATGCCACAGGACAGAGAAACTCACTAAGGAGTTTGTGCAGCCATCAAGAACTTCTTTTTGAGCTATAGCAATCTTCTCTGCCTTCATGACAGGAAGGAGTGGGGTATAGAAAACTTCATCTCTCCAACTTTACTTCGAAACATGAAAGGCAAAGACATCAAGAAAGCCATTAGTTTTCACATGAAAAGGAACCAAATCTTGCTGGACCCAAGACAAAAGGTAAAATCTATGCATGTGCAAGAGCTAGCTCAGTGAAAGCCAGCCAGCTTGGCCACTGAGTGCAGCCTCAGTGGGACTGAGCTGAGATTGTTTCCACATTTATGTTCTAATTTTGAGTCCTAACCGCCTTGATACTTCATTTGATTTTGTTTCCAAGTGGGGGGTGGGGAGGGAAGATGCTGCATTGTACCTCTCATTTTTACAGCTGTTTCTCCCAGCATTAGCA
The DNA here is from genome assembly GCA_007922195.1 of Podocnemis expansa. Taxonomy (NCBI): domain Eukaryota; kingdom Metazoa; phylum Chordata; order Testudines; family Podocnemididae; genus Podocnemis; species Podocnemis expansa. Next base: position 9,113,442 of record ML681995.1, on the reverse strand, counting down.
CTGCTGGTGTGCTACTTCTGCAGGTATATATCAGCCCTTGCCTCCTTTTCCACAGTGTGCACCAGAACTGACTTATTGCCTATTAAAATATCTGTATATAGAAGGGAAGTCATCTAGTTGGAGGCCTCTTTTTTCTTTTTGTGTGTGTGTCCCAGACCCATCCCATCTCGTGCATTGTACATGCTCATTTATCTAAATGAGCACATTAGAACCACCTTTACCCATGCTCCCCAATTGTCACAGAGATTGGTTCGTAACTTTCTCAGCACTATTTCTTTTTGTTAAAAATCCCAGCACATCCTCTCGGCAACACAGGTGCGTCTGAACTATCTGCAGATACTTGGAGACCTGAAAATGTACAACGGGAAAATCTTTAATGCCACTCTAATGGTAGGTGCACTTGTTTTTGTGATTTTAGCAAACCTTGTGTTTTCTCAGGCTGTCCATTCTGTATGTCATGTTACCATGCCGTGGAAAGCAAACTCTTGTAGAGAAAGTAATTTTAAGTGTTTACTTAAACTGAGATTTCTCTTCTTAATTAAAGCTATCTTTCTGGAAAGCAGGATATCTAATATTTTTAACAGTCAGAAACTACCTGTTAATCTGCTGCTGGGCCATCGCCCCCAGCTCTGTTCTTCCAGCAACATGAACTTCATCACCACCTAGTTTCCCTCAACCACTTTCATGTTTTTTCACAGTTCTGCATCCAGGCAGCTTCCAGCAAAAATCTGTAAAGCTGCTGCATGTCTTCTGTCACATCTCTCCCCAGCACTCTCCTATGCCACAATGCCTACTTCATCGCTGTGTGTGCTGAGCATTGCTACTTCAACTAAATGCGGTCATGTCTCTTGTACCAGTGCAAACAGCCACGTTATAAATCCTGGGTCAGCTGGTGTGAATCAGCTTAGCACCTTTGAAATTAATACAATAAAAACCAATCACTGGGGAATGGTTTATCTAGGCAGTGTTAAAAAGTGCAGGTGGTGTATTAGATGTAAATCCTGTGGATCTTCAGATGTGATTGATCTGTTGTTCTACGCACATGTTCTAATGCACTTCGAAGATCTTGGGCTATTATAAACGTCATTAAAAAATACATTGAAGTTGACATGAGCCAGGATTTAATCTCTATCTAAAAAAGAATACTTTCTGACATAATGCATGATAGCACTATGGCTGCAATCTTGGCTGACCAGGGACCTCGACAGCTGATGTCATGAGCTGCTAGGGTTTGAGTTAGAGAGTGAGGTTCTAAAGGTGGCTGCTGTAATAGTCATGTCCTCTGAGGACCAGGCAGAGAATAGGGCCACACAGTACACTCACAAAGTGTGCTTTGATTAAACTAAATTTTTTTAGAAAAGTGTCTGTTTTCTGTGGAAAATTCCAGTTTTTCATCAAAAAAGCCAAAATATTTTGGCCAAAAATCCAACACATTTTGATTCAAATTGACACCAAAGTGATTCATGGGAGTAGTAGTTTGGTTCCTTGAGCTCCCATTGTCCTCTATGAGCTGGCCTTTCTGACTGGATGATCTTCCCGTGACGAAGTTGGCTGGGGTCTCTGAGGAGGCGCCCTTTTCCCTCACCAAAAGGAGACAAAATGGGGCATTTCTGGTATGTTGCTGAAAAGTCAGAATTTTCCATAAAAAGAAAAGGAAAGGGGGAAAAAACATATTTATTGCTGTACCACAAACCAATAACCTATTTTTGGACCAGCTCTGACCTGAGTGTAGTACCTTTCATCCACAGAGACAGGGTTTGCTACCTCCAGCACAAAGGCTACAATGCTGGATAAACTACAAGCACTCTCAGATCCCAGGACTGTTGCAGTCCCAAATGCCACCATACACATTGTATGATCATTCTTGCATCCCTCTCTGCTCTTTTCTTGGGAGGCTGCACTGCACAGAAAGTGATAGAACTCTTCAGAATGCCATACTCTTGCTCCTTTCACTCCATGCCAACTCAGGGAGTGAAAGGAGAATGGAGGGCACTGTGAAGAACGTAGGCACTGATCACCTTGGTGTGTGCATCTGCCATGAAATGAACGGGCAGCCACATTGGGAGGAAGTGGGCCAAATCCTGAGGGTCCAACAATAGGCTAGCTTACAAATGGATATTAAGAATCTAGGGGATCTCACTTCAAAAGATGTAAATACAGGCTTATCTTGGATCAGGGTTGGAAAGGACCACATCTAGTTCCACTCCCTGCTCAAAGGAGGACTGGTCCCAGCCAGGGCTTGATCAAGCTAGACTTTAAAAACCTCTAAGGATGGAGAGCCCACCACCTTCCTAGGTAGCCAGTGCTTCACCACCCTCCAAGTTAAAATCATTTTCCTAATATCCAATCTAGACCTCCCCCACTGGAACTTGAGACCATTGTTCCTTGTTCTTCATCTGCCATCTAGCTCCATCTTGCTTGGAATGCTCCTTCATGTAGTTGAAGACTGCTATCAAATCCTCCCTCGCTTTTGTCTTCTGCAGACTAAACCAGCATCTCATAAGCCATGTGTTCCAGATCCCTAATCCTTTTTGTTGCTCTCTGCTGGGTTCACCAGTTTGTCCACATCCTTCCTGTAGTGAGGAAACCAAAACTGGACACAGTACTCTAGATGTGCCCTCACCAATGCTGAATAGAGAATAATAATCAGTTCCCTTGATCTTTGGGCAACACTCCTACTAATGCAGCCCAATATGCATTTAGCCTTCTTGGCAGCAAGGGCGCACTGTAGCCTCGTATCCAGCTTCTTGTTCACTGTAACTCCCACGTCCTTTTCTGCAGAACAACTGCCTAGCCAGTTAGTCTCCATTCTGTAGCTGTGCATGGGATTTCTCTGTCCGACATGCAGAACTCTACACTTGCCCTTGTTGAACCTCATCAGATTTCTTTTGACCCAATCATTTAGGTCACTCTATTCAATCCTACCCTCCAGCGTATCTGTTGCTCCTGCCAGCTTAGTGACCCAAATTTTATTGTTCTAAACACTTAAAATCCCAGATTTTCTAGGAGTTGAACTAGTGCCTAACCTACTACAAGGTGGTTGTTTGTTTGAATAACCACATCCAACCAGGTCCTGCAAATACTTGCTTGCCCCTGATTGAGAACTGGAACTGACTCTGCAGCCAGGAGGGTGATTCAGCGCTGATAGATGGGTGGGGCTCTACAAATAGCAGTGCGACCACATGATTTTTGCATGCTAGCATGTCTCTGTCTGTCCATGCTGGGAAGCATCCTGCCAGTGGCAGTGTGGATAGGCTGCCTCCATTGAATCAGTGCTGTCTGCACGGATGTCTGTGAGGGCTGCCTCTCTGTCATCCCCAAATTGGAGCTAACCAGAAGTCAGGTCTGGGGCCAACGAGAGCTGGCTGCTTCCTTCAACTGAAACATGATTAGTGCTAATGCACAACTCAAGGGTCAGTGTCCAACTGTGTTACTATGCCTCTGTTTAGATTTCCACTGGGGCTGGGTTTTAACCCAACTTTCTCTGCTAGCTACAGGACAGAGAATCATATGTTGCCTTGCTGGTTGGAGCCAAGTATGGAATCAGCCAGATTATCAATAACAAGCTCAACATCATATCGAGCCTGGCCGAGTTTGCTAACATCAGCAGCCTGGAGCTTACTGAAGAGTCCGAGAAAGTGAGCATGGTAAAAATCTACCTTCAGGACGTGAAGGTAATTGCGACTTGAAAAGCTGCGTGTCTTGGGGGTGCTGCTCTTAGATTTTTCAGCTGCTATCTGATGCTTTGCTTTAATCCTCAATAACCATGAGGAAAGAGTAGTGTTTGTTTTGCTGATTCTAGGAGTTTAATAAATGCAGGGGTGGGACTTCTTTCCTCATTATTTTGTAGCGTATAACTGCCTATCAGCACCAGGGTGCATTAACGCAGCTCAAAATCAGTGCATACCTCCCAAGTGCCACCATTTGACCCTTGAACATACTATTATTTTTCATGACAGACAAGGGGTTTGGTGATATTCTTAAAGACTAACAAATTTATTTATCACATGAGCTTTTGTGGGAGAAAAATCCCAATTCATCAGACGCTTGAAGATGGGGAACTTACAGAATCCAAACAACTGCTTTGATTTGCTGTTACAGTGTGACCTGATCCTATGATTTACACTTCCCTGCATTTATTTTGCTCCCATTCTGTAAATTCCTCCATCTTCAAAGTGTCTGACAAAGGTGGATTTTTCTCCCATGAAAGCTCATGCGACAAATAAATTGTTGGTCTTTACGAGTACCACCAGACTCCTTGTTTGTTTTGCTGAACTAGACTAACACAGCTACATCTCTGGAACTTACCTTTACCATGGTTTAACTATCATTGGAACAATCCTGTCAGTACAATGGAGCCAGGAGAACCATTAGAAAAGATGCAACACAATCCAAGAAAATGAAATTCCTTTAAAAAAATGTTCCACTGTCCTTTACCAGTTGGCCAGTGGACATAAAATAAGCATCTGTTTCCCTTTCTTCCTCATGGCTCATGCTGGAATACACTTTTTCATGTCTGGGATGGGAGATGGAGAATAGACTTTTGCTTAGCACGCACTGCTATGGTCACATACAGGAACATGTTTGAATTGTAAATGTTTTTATTGCTGCAGCTGCTGACACTATTGCTGGAATCAAATAGTGCCAAAGATTTTGCCTGCCTTATTGCAGGCTACTACAGGCTGTGTGTGGACTCAGGTGTCTCCATATTTGTCTGGGGTGAGAATAAGCAGCAAGCTCATCGCATCTCTACTGAGGAAGGTAAGAATGGGCTACTTTTTTTAACAAAGGCTGGTGAGTGAATAAGTAACCTGACTAATAATTGAGGAGCATTTGTCATCATAAGCATGCAGAAAGGTCAGTATTAATATAATTAGTAATAAGTCACATAGGGAGAGGCAATTCTCCAACTGTCTTCCGCAATGGAAAGACACCACACACCCCCACCCATCCTAGCCACACAGGACTGCACCCATCTGCCACCATGTGAAAGAAAACAGAAAAATGCAATCATTGCTTACACAATTTAAACATCGACCTTTTCCCAAGAGCAGGGATTGAACTTGCTTCACCACATAGTATGCACCAGCAGCCAGCATTGCATTTCCTTGTGCTTCAGCTCCTGCAATGGCCCCAGTTCCTCTCTTTTTTGACTTTTGCCAGCCAGGAAGGAAGTGGAGCTGAGAGATGTACTGTGTGTTGTCCCAGCCTCTTCAGAGCTCCAACACAAGTCACAGGCTGAAACTCAAGGAGAAAGATTCCAGAGCTGTTATTCCTAGAGCCCTACACGGATACAAATAAGTGGATGTGTATCCGACCTGCATCTGCAAGAAATGGTCCACGGATATCTGTGTTGTATCCGCGGATGCGGATATCCATGGATGTCCACATATTTGCAGGGCTCTAGATCTGCTCAGATAAAAATATGTGGATCTGTATCCGATCTGCATCCACAAGAAATGGTCTGCAGATATCCAGTGGATATCTGCGGATTTGCAGGGCTCTAGTTATTCCCCTTTGATGTAGTCCCCAACTTCTGTAAGCACTGGCGATTTGTATTACACTCTAGGAATTATTTGAGGACATTCTCCAGCCAGTGCTGCACATGAGACCAGAGCAGATGATCACGGTGGTCTCTTCTGGCCTTGGGATCTGTGACTCTACGGGCCCTCTGGCTTCCTGACACTTTGAGGATGCTAGGAACACGGTGCATGGCATGGTTTCCTGCCCTTCCCACTAATCATTGATGCTGCAACTTCAGTAAACAAGGAATGACCCTCACCTACTTCCAGAGAAGCAGGGCTTTGATGTTCCACCTTCTCTCTCTGGCCTCCAAGTTGCTTGACTCCTGGGCTGGTAAGGAGAGCCAAGTGGGACCTTGGGATATTCACAAAGAGCTTGTGAAATCCTATGAATGAAAGAAAAATCTCTCCGGGTCTTGCTGCACCTGCAATTGGGTCTGCAGTTCTGGCAGCAAAGAAATTTTTAACAATCAAACCCATGTGACCATTGTCTCCTACTCACATGTATCTGCTACAGGAGAGTAAACGGAGTGTGGTAATTTAGAAGACACATATTCGCTAGTCCACCATCTACTGCTGCCCTAATTCTGCATATTCCTTCTACTCTACAGATAGAGAATATTCTTCAAAAAAAAAATGTAGGCACATCCTTGGACCCCTCTTCTTTTCTCAGTGACTTCACAATGTAGGAGTTGCCACTACTAATCAAATGAGCAGCATAATCTCTCTCTCTCTCTCACACACACACACACACACACACACACACACAACCTGGGAAGAGAGGCTCTTTCATCTCTGTATTTAGCAGTAGTGTGATCACTGAGGGTGCCCACAATTCATGAAGGATATTGATAAACAGGAGAGGATTTAGAGAAGAGCCATGAAAATGATCATAGGATTCAAAAACCTGCCTTATAGCGAGATGCTCAAAGAGCTCAATTTATTTAGCTTAGCAAAGCAGTTAAGGGCTGACTTGATCACAGCCAATAGTAGCTCATGCAATAAATAAATTTGTCAGTCTTTAAGTGCCACAGGACTACTTGTTTGTTTTACTGAACTAGATTAACATGACTGCTCCATTTGGAACTTATTTAATAATGGGCTTCTTAATCTAGTAGAGAAGGGTTTAACATGATCCAATGGCTGAAAGTTGAAGCTAGACAAATTCAGACTGGAAATAGGGGATACAGTTTTAATTATTGAAAGTAATTAGCCATTGGACCAACTCACTGAGAGTCATCAGGGATGGAGAATCCACCACAATTTGTAAATCAAGATTGGATTTTTTTCTAAGACATCTGCCATAGCTCCAACAGGAATTACTGTAGGAAAACTCTGTGGCCTGTGTTATAAGGGAAGTGAAATTAGGTTGTCACAGTGGTCTCTTCTGCCTTGGGAATCTAGGCATTAGACTGTATTAGTGATCAACCACATCACTAGTCTCAGCAGAGGCAGCTTTTGGGGTAGGCAAAGCAGATGACTGCCTTGGGCCCCTGAGCAGCAAGGGGTCCTTCACCTACCCCAGAAGTGGTGTTTGCCTCCCACCCTGCAGAATACATAGCAGGGGGCCAGGGCTAGGGCTGGCAGTGGAGGCACGGCTCTGTGGGGAGATGAGGCCCAGGGCCAATCAGGCTGTGAGAGCCCTGGTGCTGGAGGGTTAGGGTGTGGGGCAGAGCACACTGTCTCAGAGGCAGGGCTTCTGTCCCACCCCTGGCCTGACTATTCTACCCCCCAGGAGCAGGGTGGACCAGCCCAGAGGTCCAGGTCTGTGCTTTTACCCTGCCCCTTGCCTTTGGCCGTGGGGGGTTGGGGGCCCCCAGCAGGGCACTGGGGCCATTTTTGGGGCCCCTGGCAGGGTGCCAGGACCATGGAGAGAGCCAGACACAAGGACAAGGAGCCGTGGGAGGGTTGGGGCCCTTGGTGGAGCACTGGGGCTGCAGGGGGGTGTTGGCCCTCCTGGCGGGTGGAGGAGGCTGGCCCCAGGGAGCCAGAGCCAAGGGGGGGTGAGGTGTCATGACTGTTGGGGGGAGGAGTATGGAGGGTGGGCTGTGGGCCAGCTGTGGGGGAGGTCAGGGCCAGTGGAGGGGAGCTGGAGCTGCAGAAAGGGGAGGTAGGACTGGTGCAGGGGCTGGCGGTGTGGAGCTGCGGCCACAGAGGGGGGTGTGGGGGCCTATAGGGGGCCTTGCAATGGGCCTTTGTCGAGGGTCCCAATTGCCGAAGGCCACCTCTGAGTCTCAGTGTTCAGCCATGGGACTGACATGCAGGCTGCAGCCTTCAGGCCATGGCCCTGCTTGACAGGCTGTTCTCCAATCTTCTTTGTTCCCAATCACAGCAATAAGCAACATGGGGGATCCCCCTTTAAGAGGGCAAGTGGGTTGAATTGTTGCTTGTTTTGTTTTAGGCTAGATTTTGTACTCTGTGGTTTGCATTTGTCTGTGCTAAAAGCAGGTAACTTGTCTTTATATTACAGGGTATGAATCTCGAGCCTGCAGTGACTCTGAAGACTCCTTGGTATTGGATTCCTCTGCAGAGTGTTTTACGGACTCTTCCTGGCCAAACCCCAGCAGTATTCAGCATCTGTCTGAGAAGGAGGCAGAGCAGGATGAGCTTCCTGGCCGGGAGCCAGGGAGCAGAAATGGTGGCAGGAGGAGCCAGTGCAATGGGTGCGACAATGTGACAGACAGTGCATCCGAAGCCTCTGACTCAGCCAACACTGAGAGCAGAGGATGCAAAACCAGTGGCTCAAGTGACTCAATGGATGCTCTGGAGGAGGACGACTTAGAGACCTGCTCCTCCACTAGGCCAGGGTTATTCCAGTTTTTCACACCCACTGTTCAAGAACTCAGCAGCCAAAACAAGAGCCTCTTTGCTCTAGACAGTGGGGAGGGAAGCGGCGGGACTGAGTCTGAAGATTTTCTTTGTTTCTTGCAGTTATCCCAAGTAGCCCAACCTGTGTCTGAGCAGAGAGGCCCTAAGCAGAGAGGAGAGAATGAAATGGATGCTTCAGCACTCAAGACCAACCTGTCGGAGGACAGTCTGATGGAGTACTACAGTCTCTGCTCCCACATCTCCCCAGCCAGCAATGGAGAGAGGAGTATCCTCAATCACAGCCCAGGGAATGGCTCTGCGAAGGACTTGCCAGCTAAATCAGGACAGCAGGAGGGACTCTGCAATGCAGATCCAACAGCAGAGGTGAATCACGTCATCCTGCACCCACCTCCAGGCTTCGGGGACACAAGCTCCGAGGATGAATTCTACGATGCTGCGGACAGGCTCTCCCAAGCAGGTGTGCCCAGAGGTTATGTAATAAATCATCTCACTGGGGTGGAGACCCTCTCTGACCCTATAAATCAACATTTCCAAAAATAAAAACATAAATGTTATCCATAAATAGAAAAAGTACCTGTATCCCTCTCTTCCTAATTCTCCTTATTTAACCTGCAATGGATCAGGGAAACCATTTGTTGTCTGTTCCTAATGTACCCACCATTAGGTTCCAGACTCTTCTCAAGCTATCCCAGCATGCCAAGGGATGGACTGTCTCATACAATCCATTGACTGGCCTTTAACTTCAGCAGTCATAATCACAGTTCCAGTCTCTCATCTTTCGTAATTTATCTGGTAGTGAGCATTTGCCTGATCTTAATACAATGTTGAGACCTGCCCTTTGTATCTATGAGCCACACACTGCCTTTCAGTTAATCTGTAACCCACTGGAAAGCACATTAGGCACCCCCTTGGGCCAATTTAATATTAAAGGTTATATTTTAATACAACCTGCTAAACATAAAATGCAAAAAACCCACCCTTGTTTTCAGGTTCAACCCTCTAAGTCAGTTACAGAAAATTTATCTCACAGAGGATCACTAGTTGACACTACAAATGATACAACCAGGCGTGGCCAAACTTATGGAACTCAAGAGCCACACAAGTTGATTATTAAACCTTTGAGAGCTGCACTGAGGCATATAACCACATACTTTTGCTTACTTCAAAATTACGAAGCTTAAAATTCACTGCACACTTCGATTTTATTGTAAAAACAGGGCAAATATTGATCCTGCTAATGTCAGATTCTAATAATTATTTCAGGTTACTGTGGAAACTAGGCCTACATAGTGAAAACTTGGCTGTTGCTGGATGTAGAACACTGCAGGCTAGTGGCAAGTTTTTTAAAATCTGGGCAATAACTTGCCAATGCAGTGCATAAAACTCTCTCAGGTGCTGATCTCTAAGTACTGCACAACATTTCAACTTCACAAATTTCATTGTGGACTACAATGCTTCACAGCAGTAAGTTGTGCCAAAAATTAAAAGTAATCTACATTCAGTTTTAAACTTTTCTCCTTTATATTTTCATTTCTTATTATTCCATGTCAAGTTTAGGACTCGTAAGACATGATTTTATTTTAACAATGAGTAAACTGCATTAGGACCTATGAGAAAATCTAAACATGCTTTGGCTTCCTCGACCATGCCATACTCCACTCCGTTGCTGCTTCCCTGCCGTCTCTTACCATGCTGCTGCTTCTTTGCTTTCCACAGCCATGCTGCACTTCAGCCCCCCAGTCCTCGATCATGCCACCGCTTCCCTACCAGCTCCAACCATGCTGCGTTTCTCCTCCCATCTCCCACCATACCTCCCTTCTCTGCTGTGCTCTTCCGTGAGCTGCACTTTTTCTTTGAAGAGCTGCAGTTTGGCCACGCCTGGATACAACCAAACTTTACTCAGAAGAAAAATGGTTAGTTATGCAAAAAAGCACACAGTTATCACTTACACAAAACTAGTTATACTCTCCCTCCAATCTGAAATGTTTCAATGGGTGGCTAGTCCCCTGACAACAGAGAGGAAGGAACAGCCTAATAATTCTGGAATTTAACCCTGCCTTTTTCATGTTCATTGGTGCTCTTTCGCAGTTTGGAAAGACTACTCCTTTTATAATTAACTTGAAACTGCCCTTTACCTTAATTGTATTTTTGCCACCTCCTTGTGGATTATCCATTAATTAAACCAACAGCTGCACCTTGTCCATCCCTTCCATGCTATCAATAAAATATTCACAATTCTCAAAAACATTTGTTTAAAAACCCTGAAAAAAATCAGGTACAATGGTAACCTAACCCTGGGTCATGCCCTTGCTAATTCTTACTATCCTGTAACTCTGTCTCCAATTTGTCTCTAATTGGCTTTCATTAGCAACTTCACTTTTCCATACTCCTGTATACTTAAGTCCCCAACCTAACTTCTGCTTGGTTCTTAACCTAAACCATCTTAACAGCTAGTCTGAGATGATCCATATAGCAAACAAATTTCTTACAGCCTCCATCTACAGAGCTTTACTTCAAATTTTATAGTAGCTCATGAGTTTATCTTTGAAGAATCCCCAGTTCAATCCTGGGTGTGTTGAGATGGCAGTCATCCTCTAAGCATGCTTGTCATCTGTCCAAGAGACTCCTTGAACAACCATTGACTGTGTGTGTTGCGTCTTACAAACACATGGTTCATACACTTGCATTTTCTCAGCTGTGCATTCTCTTCTTTTCTGGCAGGGTCTAAGGTGCTGTCCCATGAGGGGAAAGGTGATTCCTGCTTCCTGAAAAAGTCAAGGTGCTTCAACTTGGAGGAAAACTCAAGACAAACTACAAGAGAGAAGCACAGAAAAGAGAAGGAGCTGAAGCACACCAAGAGTCTGAGAAAGCGGAGATCTTTCCTACAAACTGATTACACATCACAGGTTACCTTCCCATGGGCTCCATCCCATTCCCTTGAGAGTATCAGGGATGTATCCTTCTATGAAAGGGAGCCCCAGCTGTCTTTCATCTCTCTTTCGCCCATGACAGCCTCCTTGAATGACACCAATGGGGACCCGTCACTGCTGAAAGCCAACACTTATGCCCAGCTAGGGCCTCAGAGAGAAACCAACAGTAAAAACCCTTCATCTGGTTTAATGGAAATGGAGCCGGACACCATGGAAACCAAATCAGTCACCAACTCAGTTACCTCTTCCATTTCAATCACCCGTCTCCAGGGTGACCAGGAAGTGAAAGAAAATGTGGACCTAACCCCATTGTCCAGTTGTGCCAAGAACAGCCTTGGTCCTCTTGGGTCTGCATGTGCACTTGACAGTGACTGTGTAAGTCTTTCGGAAATACACTTTCCTTTAGGAGACGTTAAAGACCTTTCCACAAAGCAAGCAGAAGGCACTTGGGACTGCCCCAATGGCTGTTCTCACCCATTTTCTGAAATGGAGGGTGGCTGTATGACCAACACAGTGACACAAGAGCAGCTGATACAACAGAGTGCCATGGAGGCTGTGAGAGCCCAACATGAACATGCTACAACTGGACATCAGGGCGAAGGAATACCTGCATGCACTGGCCTGGGGCCTTCTCCATTGGGGTACTCCAAAGGCAAATCATTGCCTCTGGATCCTCTGTCCACCGAGGATAAGGGAGGAACTTATGAGCAGCTTGCACCATTCTCTTCCTTTGCAAGGGGAACGGCTGATCCTACTAGTTCTACAGTGAAGCAGGATGCTGAAACAGAACCTGGAGAGAACACCAGCAAGCATCTAAATGAAGAATCCTTTAAACAGCACCTGGGTTTCTCTAATGCTACTGAGCTGCTTTTTGACATCAACGGAGCATCGGGGATAATAACTCGCCTCTCATGGCTCTCGTTTGGAACAAAGACAGAGCAAACCACGCCCTGTCATCAGACAAGCCATCCACAAGGGGGCATAGAAGAAGCCCCCCCAGCAGATACCAACCAAGACTCTCAAGTCATTGATCAAAGTTCCCACAAAGGAGGGTGTACCAGCTCTGAGGCCCTAAGGAAGAAAACACATTTTTCCCCAGCTTTTCAGGATGCGTGTCCTCCTCCAAAGCTTGTTGATGGCCAGAGGCCAGAGGAGGGAGAACCCAGAGAAGATGCACTACATATTGATGGCAGCTACAAAGTCACCAAAGAAGAGACTACAGAGCAAAGAAAGGATAGCCATGTAAACACATCACTGGGGCTAAATTCTCCTTCCACCAAATATGCCGGTGGTGCATCACCATGCAGAGAGGAAAACCATGGTTCAGATCAACCTCTTCTTCGTTTGAACCAGGAAAAACATGCATCAATGACTACCAGCTGTAACACAACTCGTCCTTTGGGCTTTACCAGTGTTAAGGGGAGCCTCTTCCCAAAAGTTAGTATGGACAAGTGCAGCTGCCAGTTGCCTTATGCCAGCTGCTTCCAAGGATTAGACAATGACCTAGACTGTGAGAGTATTGATTCTGCACATAGCACTTTCTCAGGGCCTCTAACAACCCCACCATCTGCTGGAAACTTGTACTTTCTAAGCCAGACCCCTTCCCAGGTGGCTGAAGACAATAACTCTGTTAGCGCTAAATGTGATGTGAGTGAAAATTGCCCACAGTCAGAATCTCAAACTGAAGCTCTGTCTCAGTTAAAAGAGAAAGCATGGAAGTCGTCGGCTGACTTCGCTCCATTCCTGGTGAACGTGGCAAAGCTGCAGGGGATTGTCAGGCAGTTCTCAGGAAACAGAAGGATGCATCCTCAAGACACGTGTGCAGAGCATTATTCTGAACACAAGGACATGCTCTGTGCAGAGTCCCGGAAGCTGACAGCCAGCTGCCAGAAGGTCCTACACCTAGACAGGCCATTGGAAGAGTTGCTGAGCATATTGCATGAGACCTTTCAGGACCTCATCAGGCTAACAGCACTATGTTTCCAGTTTACAAATTGTGGCCTGTGTGCAGGATGCCATAAGGAGCTCACAGTCAATCTGAAGGATGTGGTTTGCACCTACCAGCAGTTTATCCAGGCTGCTCACCAGTGGGGAGGAAAGGGCAGTCCCAGCGTAAGTGCAAAACTGCTGTCACGCCAGTGCACGGCCCTGACTGCAGCAGTGTTCTGTCTAATTCAGCAGTTCAGGGCATCGCCATCAGTGTGAAGACAGCCACTTGGTTAGACTGACACTTCTGCTCATGTATTGTTGACAGGAAAGTACCCAATAAATGTTTACTGCATAAACCGTTAGCTCAATAAAATATCTCCTGCAGAAAAGCTGTATGAATCATTCAGCAGTCCGGCTGCACACCACTTAAAGTGTGCCCAAGACTCAACCAAATTTGGCCCAGCTGCCTCATTTGCTTACACTAGGACTTCAGCCCATCAGTGGATACTGCATAAAGAACCATAGCCCTTCCCCTGTGCACTCTGTTTACAAAATAATAGTCTTGAATGTAGTTTGTGGCTTTTCTTCCAGGGCTCCAGTCTGGTGTGTTACCTAGGGAGCATGGGCTGTCTTCCCACCTCACTTTACATTTGGAAACTGTAACAGATGCTACATGGAATGTAGCTTCCAGAGCAAGGGCTGGATCTGTATTCTCCACCCCAGCTGGAGGCTGTAGGGCCAGCATTGCAGTGGAAACTGATTTGGTAGAATCAGAATGTGGTACTTGCTGTGCTGGTGCTGAGGAAGGATGTGCATGTCTTGTAGTTGTCTGTCCAGGCCCCAGGAACCTTACCTGACTTCTTCCCAGGGAAGCCCTGGCACCATGTTCTTTCCTTGCTGATGCTTAAGGCGGAAGTTGGCTGGATCATAGTCTACCACTATCTAAGAATGGTATCAAAAAGGGTGAGCAGAGGAAAAAGCAGCCTTAGCAGCAGCTATTCTGCTGCCTTCCCCCACCATCATTAATGACAGGAAGGCCTAATGTGACTATATCGTTCCTCCACCGAGAAGCAAGACAGTTTTTCCAGTCAGCTGGCATAGCCACACAGCTTTGTGTTACCAGTCTTGCCTGACAGCCCATGCTCCTTGTCCTTCCTTTGGAAGCTCTTCAATAACAAAAGCACCCCTTCCACAGCATCCCCACGGGCTAGGAAAATATGGCCTCTGCTTGACCAGTGAGAAAACAGCTGGCTGGGAGGCTCACAATTAGGCACAACTTTTGTTTGGGTTTTCTTTGGCTGCTTAGCTTGAACCAGCGAGGGCTTTGGCTGTCAAAGACAGCAGGGGGGAACGTGTTGGTTCTCACCACCTTTGCAAATTGGCCCCTGATGCTCCTACTAATTTAGATGGCCACATTGGAACGTGCAGGTTTAAAGGGGTCTGCCCAAGGTTACGAGAAGGGTGGGGGTGGCAGAACCAGGGCCTGTGGTGTACCCAGAAGCCCCTGCTGTTTCCCTTCAGTCACTGATAGGAACATAAGTCATGAGTGGAGCCTGAGAGGGGCCTACTGCAGCTCTAGAGCTGCATGTGGCTCTTGGGCTGCCTCCTGGCTCCCCCTTTCCTCCCCCACCAGGTGACCCTGTGGGTGGTCCATGCTTAGCTTTGGCTTCCACTCCTGCAGGTGGCTCATGCCAGGCGCCAGGCTCCCCCTGCCACCGGGGGACCCTGGGGGGTAGGGAGGAGGCTGCCCCTGGTCCTGAGCTCTCCACCTCACTCCAGGGGACCTGGTGGCAAGTGTCTGGGCCCACCTCCCCCACCCCCACGAGGAGGTTAAATATATTGTGGCCTTCAAAAGACTTGGTTATTGAAGGAATTTTTTAAAATGGCTCTTCTTGTCTTTTGGGTTGCTAACCCCTGGCCTAGACCCTTGGCTGCATGTGTAGGAAGAGGTGGGGGTATTACCCCACTTCTGGGCATACTAGTTGGGGGCAAAGACAGGAAGGAGACCACAAAGAGCGCTCAATGGACTATTGCATCCCCATCTCTGCACACCAGTGGTATGTTGCTATGGTAGAACAGGGTGTGCTGGCTGGAAACCAGACCCCCCCCCCCCAGTAGCCAGAGCGAGTCTGACTGACAGCACAATACAAGGGCAGTAAGCTACTGCTGGCTTAACAGCTACAGAGCCTAAATTGAGCCGCTAGTTGTTTAAACTGCTGCCTGAGCTGTGTTGATCCTCACAAGTGTCATTCTGAGGCAGGTTGGACTTAGTATCCCTACTGTACAGATGAGAAATAAGGCACAGAGAGTCTAAATGCCTTACAGGGGATTCTGGGGAAGAGAAGGGCAAGGATGTCCGCAGTGAGGGCCCTGCACTCACCTGCCTCATGGTGGAGTGTGACACTACCACAGGGCAAAGGAAGTGGCCAGCACACAAAGTGCAAGCTCTGGGCTTAGACAGCAGGCCTGGAGAGAGGTGGCACAATCCCTGATACGGAAAGCTACCAAGCTGTGGGTGGAGGGTGCTGGAGCCTTCGGCGAACTTAACAACTAGCAGCAGTCTGGCATAACTATTAAACCAGCTATCCTGCCCTGCAGCTTGTGTCAAAATTGGCCTCACCCAGATTAGTGTGACACAGCAGGTGCCCTGAAAGGACCAGGCACTGGAGCATACAGCCCAGCTTCAAGCAGGGTTAGACACCACTTAACAGGGCTGCGTGGCCGTGGCC
This sequence comes from Podocnemis expansa, assembly GCA_007922195.1. Classification (NCBI taxonomy): domain Eukaryota; kingdom Metazoa; phylum Chordata; order Testudines; family Podocnemididae; genus Podocnemis; species Podocnemis expansa. The sequence continues at coordinate 9,097,503 of ML681995.1, read as the reverse complement.
TGTGCATAACCAGCTGCCCTCCCTTAGCTTCAGATGCTTAACCATGACAGCAAAAGCCTCTAACGGTGACCACCTACTCAAGTTTTCACCCAGTCTATACAGCCAGTGGCACCTCTAGCATGGCTAGATGCTGAGGAACAAGCCCACTGAAGAAAGCAAAACCTGACCCTAGAGTAATAGGTACCCGCAAATCACCCTGTGGGCATCAGGGCATGAGGCAGGCATTTCTTTCAGCATTAAGGCATCCTAACCTGGGGTGACACTGCAACTGGGTGTATCAATAGCAGCTTCTATAAGTATAAGAAAATAGCCAAATGAGGGTGTGGTGGGGTGGGTGTTAGACACCTCCCTGCCCCCACTGTGTATATACTCGCTAATGGGGCCTACAGAGCTCTCATCAATTTTTAGCAATCGGGGTAGAGTGCAACAAGTGCTTACCCTATCCTGCAAATCATGCCTACAGCTGCAACATCCATAGCCCCTGACTGGATTCAAATTCAGAAGTGCCAAATCATTTTTTTGTTTTCTTTCCTCCCATTTAAATGGGGAAATGGTGCCAGCTACCAGTGTTGGCCACAATAGCACTGAATGAGCTAACTGCCATTTGTGTGCACTTTCTGTTTAGGCCCCGGTGAGATATGGCAGCAGTCAACAGGCATTATGTAAACTATGTAGAGTAGCTTGCATAACTTCCATCAACCTCCTAACTGCCATTCTACACGCTGTCTCCACTCCACTGCACTGCACTGACAGAAAATGCATTCCTATCGACACAGTGCTACACCGCCTGAGGAGGTGGGTTTATTAGATTGACTTCTGGATCAATTGAACCTGTCCTTATTACTGCTCAGTCGAACCAGATAAATTGATCTGACTTTGCCGAAGTTGCGGCTTTCATTGTAGACATAACCTTAGAAATGTTTATACACAAGATCTCAGTTATGAACCCCTCAGGAATAGGGGTTTGTTGTAGCTCTGAAATGTTCAGAACTGAACAAAGCATAATGGGTGGTCTTTCAAAAGTCTACAGCTGCTCCTTGACTGAATACAGCTTTGAAACTTCACTATGCAGAAGAAATATTCTGCTTGTAATCTTCTTCATTTAAATGAAACAAGCACAGAAACAGTTTCCTTACTGTGTCAAATTTTTTGAAACTCGTCCTTTTTTTTAGTAGTTTAACACAGCAGTGTACTGTACAGAATTTGCTTTTTCTTTTATTTCTGCTTCCTGACTCTACTTCTGGTTCAAAGGAGGGGTTGACCCGTCAGTTCATAACTCTCTTTTTCTGCAGCACTTTCTTCCTGAAAAAGATATGGGCCGTAGAACAACTCAGCTTGCTAAAGGTAGTGTGGGAAAGTGGGGTGACACTATTGACATGGGGCATCCTCCCTTGCAAGAAGTGTTTTGTCCTATCCCTTGTTTCAAAGAGAGCACACAGCAGTGGTTACTGGGGCATGGGGAGAAATCAAGATTGTTAACTACTGCACCTTCACAGTGCTCACTTATAGTTAACATGACAGTTAAAATCTGAAGACATTTTTCATACATCTTCTCCCCACCCCAACGAGGGGCGCAGGAAATTCCAAAACACTCTCACAAAACACCAGCAAGAAGTGACCAATTGCAGCTGGTCTTTAGTTGAATCCCAGGACAAACCTTGCTTTCCAACAACACACCAGTGAGGTAGAATTCATGAAACTGATAAGCATCTAGTGCCAACTGAGCCACCTTTCTTTGCATGCAATCTATGTTGATGTTTTTGCTTGAAATAAGATGCCTGCTTCCTTTTTCCATACAGCCCATTAACGTCACAGAATAAAGCATCCTTTTGCATGTTGCCATGTAGAAGAATTTTGCCATCATTTAGCTGTTTCTTGGAGAACATAGCCTTTTGCAGGAGGAACTCCAGCTTTCAATGCTTCTGGCCAACTCTGGGTCTCGTAGTAAGTTGACAAGACATCGAAGACTGTCAAAAGAGTGATAAAGATCAGTCTAAATACAGTGATCACAGGAAATCTGGATCTATTTGTGACTAGTCAGAAAAGAAAAGGCAGAAAAATTGAATAGCTGACATCAGCAAAATAACATTGCTAGTATTTGGACTCTGAGGGGCAGGAAAACTTGGAAACTCATGTGTAACCATGCATGCTGTAATAGATTGCTAAATATCAACAGCATTAGGAAATTCTACCTTCTAACTGACCACCTGGAAAGTCACTGTGGAGCAACCTCATTTGGGCTTTCCAGAAAAGCCTGACATACCCAGCCCTCACCCTTAAAAATGGCTTCTGTGTTCACACTTCCACCACCATGTTTTTTAATGTGGCTCTTTTCATTTTGTAACTTTAAGAGGAGCTCTTTCAGATGGTTGTAAACATGGGTCAACCCTTCATATAGGGGTGCTTTAACAAAGGTGCGTGCTCAGGAGCTTTAGCGGGGAAAATATACCAGGGTCCCTTCGCAGTGCCTAACGTGAGAGTTCTGGCCATAGTGTCAGGCCTCTCTTTGAGAATCTTGGCATTCCCCTTTAAGGTGAGCTGATGAGAACAGTACTGCCCGTTCCTGCATCTCTTCCTCACTGATTAGATAATCATAGGCTTGATTCTTCTGATACATTCAACATGTACAGAACATAACCACCTGCATGAAGCTACCCCCTGCACACCTATCCTAGGCAACATTTTTGACATTACTCTTCATGCTCCTTTCCTCCTCACACTGCACCATCATTGAAACCTACATAGCCAGCACCAGGGATCTTCCCCAAAGCAGCTCTGAAGCAGCAATTCCTGTGTTTTGGTAAGACGGGGAGGGGAATTTCAGCCTCAAGGAGGGATACTGGTAACTCATTTTCCCAGCCCAGGGCACTTACTGCCTTCAGTCCTTACAGGATGTCATAAGTCAGGGAGCAGTTCTATTACTGCACAGATGAGCAGCAACTAGTACGTGAACACAAGCTGGCTCAGGTCTACTGAGCTTGACTTGGCTTGTTCCTAGCAAATAGGCATTCATTTTGCAAAAAAAAAAACAGGCACCTCCACAAAAAGTGGCTCTTCTGCTGGTAGTGTTAACATGAATTGGCATTGCCAGTGAATTAACTTGCAGACACAGGCCCGGCACTAGGGTCCAGTAGGACCAAGCGGTTCTGGGATTGCATCCCCCTATTTGAAATGGAGACAGTCGTGGGCCATGGTGTATCTCTGCATGCTGGCAACCTGGCAATGAACAGTCTGGGGTCCATACCTTGATTGATTGCTAATGTCTCTGAATGGTAGTTCTTCACATTAGCCTTCCTCACCATGTGCTCTGGAATGGGCAGCCGAGCAGTCTGCAGGGAGTGCTCTTGTGCCTTCTGCAAGGTCAGTTTCTGTAAGTCAAAGTAAAATATTACGCACACATGCATGCACAAGCACCCCTGTTTTTCCACTTCTGTGCCTCTGTAACACACACATTGCCCTTCATTTAGGCAGGGTGAAGGGTGTGTACAGAGTTTGGGAGCTAGACCCATGCTCTCCGTGGCTGGGTAAGGCCAATTAAGACAGACTGGAGCTCCAGTCTCCATGGAAATTGCCACCCCCAAATTGGAGCAGCATCCATCTCACCCACTGCCAGCGGCTGCAGCATACAGTTACAGAATAATAGGCCCAGAGTTCATTCCAAGCCCCAAAAGGCAGAGGTCAACTCTTACCCAGAAGCATGACCACTGATCCCTCTCCCAGACAAAGGAAGCTTGGTAAGAAGTACCGGAGAGGCAGCTGCCCAGAAAGGCACTCGGGACAGTAATCTCCTATTAGTTCCCAATCCGTTACAACCCTCCCTCTCCTGGGGGAAAGGGAATGAGTGAGTGGAAACGGGTGAAGGTTGAGTCCAGATTTCTCTCATCTTCATCCAGCTGGGGCAACGACCAGATTCGGCATGAGGGAAAGATTGTGTTGGCTTGTTTCTGGACCCTTGTGGGAAGGGATTGAGTGGCTCTCGGTTTGCCTCCGTCCACTCAGGGAGATCCCATCAGCCAGTTCATTCCTTCCCCGAGGACCACCCACGTGTGGGCTTGGGCAGACTCCCTACCTGCCTTCCCTCCCACTCAATGCATGTATGAAACCACTAGCAGACTGTGTCAGTTTGAGTGGCCAGGTGCTGGGAGACTCTGTCTCCCTGGAGTCTGCAGCCTCTAGATGCCCCCAGGGCCTCACAGACAGGAAAAGGAGGGGACCGAGACTCTGCTGAGGTAGGCCACTTGCCAGTAGTGGTGGAACAGACAGCACTGATGTCTGCACCATCAACTGAGGGTCTGTTTTCGATGGCGTCCTACTAACAACCCATGATCCAAGTCGTTCTGGATTCCCAGATAGCAACAGTAACTGGCAGCTCCTTTCAACACCCACCACAGGCCAGACATTTCTCCGAAGTGGCTCCAGCACCTATCAGTTTGTCACCTCCAGGCTAGATGGCTGTAACACACTCTCTATAGAGACTGGCTCTAGAATCCACCAAGGCTTTCTAGCCGAGCAGACCCCAACCTATGCAGTGCAGGCTGATGCCATCATCTCTGTGCTTTGCTTTACTTGCTTGCCTTCCAGTGCTGTTCATGGTGTTGGGGCTCTGTTCACAGTGCAGGTTTCTTAAGTGCTTTGCACAGGTCCTCAAAAATATTTAAGTCCCTGATTCCCACTGCTTTCAAAGGTAGTTAAATGCCTAAATACTCTGAGGCCACTTTAATTTATGACCTGCCTGGGCCCTTTTTATGTAGGAGCCTGCCTGTCCCCTATAACCTACCCATCTGTTACCCATGCCCTAGCACAAACATATCCCTCAGCCATGAGACACATGCTGGCAGAGCCAGGGTTTAGCACTGTCATGACTTGATTAATAAACAACAACATCACAGGCTTGAAACAGTTCGATTAACATTACGAGCCAACTGTAACAAACTGTGTCAGCAGAGATGTTCTCCAGTGGGATGTGCATGGCCTCAGAACCACAGCAGGATGGATCTTATCCCCACAGCGTCTCTTCAAGGTGCACCAGAGAAGGGTGGGCCTGAAGGATTAGGAAAGATGGCTGGCTGGGCGTGAGTAACCGAGCTTCTATTCACAGTGTAGTTTTGTGATGATAAATGAGGCAAGAGTTTAATTTCTAAGCAATCCAAGAAAAGGGTCTTTCAATAACCTGATTGCACTGTCAGTGGTGAAGAGAAAACAACTGAGCTACCTGCCTCATTTCTTTCCAGGAGTACTGCTTGCATGGGCTGAAAGCACCCTGGGAGTCCCAGTGTTTGGTGCAGCTTCTGCCTAGCACTCACCTTCTGAATGCTTTCATCCACAAGCCCACCAAGGACGTAGACTTTGTGGGGTTCAATGGCCTCCAGGGCTGAAGAGAAAACAGAATGCACATGCGTCACACCCCACTTACATTGAACACTCAGCTGTTTCACAGTCACAGATCTACTGCAGGTGAGCACCTAGACACATGCCGTCACACTGTTCTCTTGGCCCTGGCTGGGCCCCGCATGTTCCTGGAGGCCAAGCAGTGTGATGCAGTTGCTAGTCTAGTCCCAGAGTTGTGCTCCAGCCCCTAAGCTTATATTGGAGGGTGGGACCTGTAGTGGCTAGGAGGTGTGGCGTTGCTCAGCGACTGACTGTGAGGAAGGCCCAAGCTCCAGGGAGGGGGGTGTGGTACTTGGAGGTGCCCACACACACACACACACTTGACCAGAAGCAGAGAGGTCGGGTGGGAAGGGGAAATATAAAGAGCGGACTGACTCAGTTGGAAGAGAATGGCCGAGGGAGAAGGAAGTCTCTCCCTGGCTGCTGGGTCTCAAACCTGATTGCTACCATGATGAGGAGCTGCTGTACCTGGGCCCTGCGACCTGGCAGAGCTGCCAGAGATCCAGGAGCTTGGTGGGCCACAGGAGATCCCTGGCTTTAGGATCTGGAAGAGCTGTTGTCAGCTGATGGCCTTGAAAGCTGCCAAACCTGCTGCTGCTGATCAAAAAGGCCAAGGGATTTTGGAACCTCCCCTTGGCCGGTACCCTGAGGAGACCAAGGCTGAGTCGGAGGACAAGGTACTCCAGGGAATGGGGGAAGGAAGGAGCCCAGGGAAGCCAGATGCTAGCCCAGCTGTGTGATGGTCTATAGCTGAGGAGGTGCATTTCAGCTGGAATCAGTAAGGGACACCCGCTCACTGCCAAGCCCTGGGCTGGGATGCAGTGGAATCAGGTGGGCCTGTGTCCCTCTCCCCACTTCTTACCCTGACCTTAGGGTGATTGCCCTGCACCATACTAGAGGCTATCTCCCTTGTCAGAGCCACTCTGCCTGGGGCCTAGGCTGTATATTGTTTGTTTCCCTTGCTAGGGGCCATAGAGACTATTTGCCTTGCCTGCTGAAGGGCTGGACCTTGGGCTGCTTGCTTGCATCTACACAGGCCTACAAACTAGCTCCTTTGCTCTGGCGCCACCCTGACTGAAGCCCTGGGTTTTGCCTTGCTTGTTCACCCTACAGAGAGCTAGAGGTTGTTTCTGCCGTGCCCTACCCGAGGGTCAGGGCTTTGTGAACTGCTTGCTCACCTGCGGTAGGGCCAAGATTGCTCGCTTCCCCTACTAACACAAGTCTTCCTCAGAGGCTGCTAGCTCCCCTCCGCCCCAACCCCCTGATGCCAGGGAACAAACCTAACCCTCAGGGTTACAAAGGAAACTGTCAAAACATGAATGTCTGCCTGAGTCTGCAGAAAGCCTGAAACAACCACTCGGGTGGGCTCAAATCTAAAGCAGTGGCTCTCAACCTTTCCAGACTATCCCTACCTCTTTCAAGAGTCTCATTTGGCTTGTGTACCCCAAGTTGTACCTCACTTAAAAACTACTTGCTTACAAAATCAGACATAAAAGGCAGAAGTGTCACAGATGACTATTACTGAACACTGTTCCCTTCTCATTTTTACCACATAACTGTAAAATAACTAGAACACAAATAATGCATTTCCCTTTCAGAGTATAGTATACAGGCCAGTTTGAACAAGTTGTTATCTGTACAAATTTTTGGCTGACTTCCCTAGAGCTTTTTATGTAGCCTGTTGTAAAACTAGGCAAATACCTAGACAAATTGATGTGCTCCTGGAAGACTGCTGCTTACCTGTACCCCTGGCTGAGAACCAACTGATCTGAATACGCAAATTGCTGTGCAACACTTGTTAACTCTTTCACTACTTCTCACTTTGACATGTAGCCTGTGCACTTCTCATACAATCCCAGAGCGTCAGGCCCTGCCTGGCTCTCAACAGCTTCCCCCATCTGTATCTCAACAGCTTCCATAGATCTGATACCCATTTTCAACACAAATTCTGCATCATTCTGTCAGATGAAAATACAGGAGTAGCATACACTACATTTAATAGTAAGTCACAAAGAAGATGCTGTAGTTCAGTAAAACCCTCTATTTTAAGACAGATCTGAAGATACCACAGAATTCTGCTGCCCTGAGTACTGCAAAAGGCAGGGTTCTAGCCATACAGCACATGGGTCAAGATCTTCAAAGGTATTTAAGAGGCCTAACTCTCACCAATGCTATTGGGACTTAGACGCATATATACCTTAAAGGATCTGGGAGCAAAATCTTCAGTCACTGAAGAGATATTTTCAATATTAATTACTGTAGATCAGATCCAAATCCAGACCCCCAGCTATCCTGGTTAGGGACAGATTTGTCTGAAGTAGTTTTAAACACAATTTCAGAAAAGTTTTAAAACCAAATCGTGGGTCAATGGGTTTTTTTAAAATAAATTCTAGTTTTCCCCACCACAACTCCCCCAAACAAGCAAATTACTCACCATTCTCCGAGTCAGGAGTGAGATAGACAATTGTCTCTAAAGGAAATAGGTCAAGATAACTTTTGTGAGTGGTATCCATCTGAAAAAAAATGCAAGGGGAGACCACATGTGAGAATTAGTGCATTTAGAGCGTGTCCATCTGCTGGAGTGGATTACCCTCCTCAGACAGAAAATGTGTCAGAGCTGATACATCCTCTGGTCATTCACATCCAGGGGGTAAGGTATTTTTCAGAAAACACTAACACTCACTCCATATCTGTGTATGGTAATTTACCAAGTTTTTGTTAAATTCTTTCCAAAAAATTGAGGCAATTTCTCCCATGAAGTGAGGGAAAGAGATCAGCAATAATCCTCACTAAATCATTTCTCTGTTTTGCTGGGAATGAGACTATCATCCACAATAATAATAAAATAATTCTATGCATTTTTCCCTTCTAATGCCAGAACTCATGAAGTTTACTGGAGGAAACAGGGTTAAATATGATTCATGAGGCAGGTCCCCATAGTGCCAGCCCCTGCACAAGACACAAAACAAAAAGATGGTCCCTGCCCCAAACAGTTTAATGGGTTTGATTCATTCCTTGGTTCCCCAGGCTTTGTCCACTGGAGACACTGACTGGGGGAGACCAGTTTTATTCCCACCAACCAGCTGTGTGACCATTTGTAGGGCAAGCAATCTAGACCAAAATTTGTCATCAGCTGAACCTTTGCAATTCTTCCCATGGCAACAGTTTCCCAGGTGTCATTCATATCACTAGTTGAAGATGGGGTCACACAGGTTTAGCTAAGATCATGGTTTGGCCTACAGATCCTTAAATTATGGCTGACAAGGCACAAGGAAACAACTCACATTCGCACATTCCCAGCTGAGACTGCAGAACTGGCTATTAGGAAAAGCCTCTTTTTGTTTGTGAACGGGACAAAGATGGACCACTCCTCCTTCCCATCTTCAGAGTCACTTTTCAGAGTATGATCTCACATGCTGCCAAATCTTAGTAAGCAACGAAAATGGCATGTTTGAATTGCCACAGCGGATCAGACCTAGGGTCCATCACAGCCCAAACCTTCCCGCTGATAATGACTGGCCTCAAAGGAAAATGCAAGTACCCTCCTCTGCCTACTCTGGAGTTGTTTGCCCCTCACAAACAAAAATTCTTCTGAAACACAAAAACCACAGTGTCCCTCCACTGTGGCAGGGGTTGTCTTTTTGTTCTGTACCCACACACTGCTTAGCATGAAAGTAGTCATGGTCCATAACTGGGGCAGCTAGACAATGCAAATAATTAATAATAATAATAATAAATTTCCATTTAATTTGTAGTTGTCTGCCATCAATTTGTGATTCCATGAGTGTAATTTACATGTTTCTTTGGCTCTGAAGACGACACTTGTCTCAAAATTAATTCCAACGAAGATACATGGCCACTCCACTCCTGTGAGGAGCATACATAAAGGTACAAAGAAGAAGGAAAAGATTCGAGGTTGTGTTATTGTGTTTAAAATGAGTCTTTTGATTACACTGATGTGAGTCACAGCAGCAACACGGTTCCCTGAGTTCAAGGGGGCAGTAGCCATGGTCTTGCAGAACTCCCTTCCACATTGGTTACTTTTCTGATACTTACAAGGTAATTGGAAAAGCCGTCATTCATTCGGAGGCATTCTTCATAAATAGAGCTTCCTGTCACAAATCCAGTGAGGCAGATCCAAAATGGCTTTACGGCTTTCTTGTTGGAACCATACAACCTCCTTATCTGAGCAGCAAGGCGACTTACTTCCTTTGAGAGATAACAAGTATCTTCACCCGACAGGCCCTGCTCACAGCTAAGGCTGTTCCCTACCGGATTGCCAGTCCCATGCCCTCCCACCTGTGGCCATTGCATGGCAATCTCGCATCACAGCGTGAGGACAGTCAAGCCCAGCTCAGTGTCCTGAAGCAAAGGTGGCCAAGTGCCTGTGTTAAACAGCTTGACTAAGGTCTTTTCAAAGCTCCTTGTGAGGGTGGTGGAGAGTTCTGCTGGGCAGGGAAGAGACTGTGGGTAGAGGAGACTCCTTTCCACCCTCAGAATGGGTTTCCATCCCATCCTGTGTGCTGCATTTTGGAGAGATGGGGTGCCAAGGGGCATGGCTAGAAAGCAGGCCTGGGGACAGAAGTGCCAGTCAGATATTCACAGCGCACACCACTCGGAGCTATGGGGGAGGCAAGATCTCTTGGGAAGCAGAGCTTGTTGCCAAGTGGTTGGAGGCTGGGATTTCCCCACTTAAAAGCCTTTATTTACTGTAGCCCCCGACACTCCAAGAAACTCTGCTTGCTGAGAGAGACTGTGGACACTGCTGGACCAGCTAGCAGCTCCCACTCCTGTACAACCTTATTGACGTCAGATCTTCTTGGTTATTTTAAAGGAAGCACAATGATACTGCTGCACACAAGTTTTTAACATCAGCAACAAAAGAGGAGCCATATTAATACATTGTTCTTACTTGCTAGACCCCAACCACACAATGGACCCACTGGCCTGGGTGTCTGTAAAATACCTCCCCACCCTCCCAGTCGCCGATTAGCACTAACTGCAGAGCGCACCTTCTTCGTCATGTGGCTGGTCATACTCAGATCTATACACAACCGAGGCGCTGCCTCTTTGGCTGCCAAAAGCCGCTCCTTGGTGATGGCTTTCAAAACGCGTTTGCTGTGCTGGGGGGCAGCACCTGGAGTGCAGAGCAGAGAGAGAGCTGGGGGAGGAGCAGAAAGAGTGGAAATTCAATTGATGAAATAACCCAAGCACTCAGAACATTGCACAAGGTCCCCAGACCCCAGCATTCTTGTTGGAGCCCTTGGAGACAGACTGGCAGGCAGGCACCCCCACCTTTCCAGCATATACCTAGTCCCTCCCCACTCTTTCCCAATCTCTCTCTTGAATTTATGCTGGGTGGCTTTTTACCATTCCCCTTTGATTTTCTTGTTTTGGTTCCCCACTCACTTTCTCCCTGGTGGCCCCTCCACCACAGGATCTAGGTGGGGGGGGAGAACAGGCTCTGTGGGTCACTCTGATGACATATGTGCAGTATAGAAGGGACCCCATGAACGCCATTGCACAAGACGCTATCAGGCCTCATGCAGAACACTGACCTCTGCTTGCCACTGTTCAAGGGAGATGAATTTGGACTGGAACAGGTGGGGAGAAGGGCAGCTAGCTTGATCAGGGGAAAGGAGGGTCGACTCAGTGGGAATCTGATTACTCTTCTCGTATTTATAGAGCACAAACACCAGGAAAGGAAAAGAGCTGCTGAAGCTAAAGGACCAGGCTGGAAAAATTAGCCAGGAGTAAATTCAGACTAGAAATGAAGTCTCTCAGTACCACAGGGGTGAGGCTGTGGAACAGCCTCCTAAAGAAACCAGTGAGGGCAAACAACCTGCTTGCTTTCAGAATAGGCCTTGAGAAGTTTCTGAATAAGATTAGGTAGTAAGCTTGCCCATGAGAGCTGGGGAGTGCACTCAATGACCCAGAAGGTCCCTTGGTGTCCCGTATTCTTTGCGTTCTCATGGCTGAGCCCCATATCACAAGACCAGAAGAAGCAGCTTGGCCAAGTCTACCTTATAGATTTATATCAATATAACTAGATTACTCGGGGTGTGAAAAATCCACCCCCTGAGCAACACAGTTATACTGAGCAGTGTAGACAGTGCTATGTAAGCAGAAGAGGGGCTCCCATCCACAGAGCTACTGCCTCTCACAGAGATAAATTAAAAACACCAACAGGAGAAGCTCTCCCATCTGCATAGGACCATCTTTGCTTAAGCATTCCAGCAGCCCCCCTGTGTTGATGCAGTGTTTCAAGTGCAGACCTATCCTTCATCTGGCAGAAAGCTGCCTCTCCATGTGAGCGCCTCCCAGCAAGGGCCGGGCAGGAGCAGAAAGGAGCAGCAGTGGCTGCCAAGATGAGTGCAGTCGTTACAAAGAGAATTGAGGGATATGCAACAACTTCGCTTATCCTCGTTGCCCCTCACATCTGCTCCATGTTCGCTGAACCACTCTGGCACCCCACAAATGGGGGATTGTCCCATCAGGCTGAGAAAAGCTGCTTCAAAGAAACACGAACAGGAGGGTTAATTGGTTCAATAAGGACTTGCCCTGTCTTAGATCTCAGGACTTAAAACAGATTGGTCTTTGGTTGGTAAGTTTCACACAAAGTTCTTGGTGGTGTCCTGCCTAACTGATTCCAAGTTTCAGCTTCTTCATACTGGTTAGTGGCCTCTGAGAGGTTTTCCTTTCCAGTAACCGCATGGAAGGATGCCCCAAAGAGAGATCTCACACAGGTTCCTCTCAAGAAGAAACCTCTCAGATGGGAAGACCTCACAAAGGTGTCACATTTCTAGACACTTGTACCTGAAGCTACTACAGGCCTTATCCTGCACACATTTACACATTACTGGATGCAGGTGAAAAGGCAGTATTGTTTTCTCACATGGACTGAACTCTCTCTGAACGGCCATGGGCTTGTATTCATCACAAAGTTTACTGAAGTGTGGCCCATAACTCAAGTCCCATCCACAGACGCAAATGAGTGACCTTGAGTTTGGTGATGCTTGCATTTGAATTGGCTGGCAGGGTTAGAGGGCTAGGCTATAGGTCAGCCTAACCCAGCCACTCTGTGCAGCTCCAGTATTATTCTGCAGTGTGTCCACTTTCACTAGAGCCAGGCTAATTCGAGAGAACTTAAGTCAAATTATCTACCCTGGAGTTGACTTCACATTAAAAAATACAAAGGGCTGACGTACAGTTAAAAGTTAGGTGGACATAGCTACATCCCTCAGGGAGGTGAAAAATCCAATTTACATGCAGCAAGGTTTGTCCTCAGAAAGGTGGCCTTCCTGCAGTGATGGAAAAGCTCCTTCCACTGGCATAGGGTGCATCTACACTACGCCCTACAATCCTGTAGCATAGACAAGGCCATGGGCTAAGAATCAAAAGGCATTAAAACACAGAGGCAGAATCATTGTAAATCAGCCACTGAAGAGCCAGCTAGCCCATAATTTTCAGTTTGCTGGTACCTTTGTCTTCAGCCTGTTTAGCTTTTCTTCTCTCTTTTTCCTGTTTTCTCTTCTTCTTCTTTGCCATAACTATTTTCTCCCAATGCCTCTGCTTCCTTAAAACGTTCCTCTTTTAACAGAAAGAGAACAAAAGGATCTGAAAAGCTGAAACCTACACAAAAGATTTAAAGTACCGACTTAACCCGTTCTTCTAAAAAACAAAAACAAAAACAAAAAACAAAAAAAAAAAACAAAAACAAACCCCCCCCCCAGATCTAAGCTGGAATCCATTCTCAGAAAAGGATGCCAAGCTTTTGGCTGCAGCTTTGTGTGCACCCATAAAACTGCATGTGTGCACACAAGTTGAGCAGGTTCCTTCCTAGCCTATCTGTGCACACAATGTTAGTTTTTGCTTGTGCAAAATCACTGGGGCAAATCAATGGGCCAGGCTAAAGTGTCACTAAATGTTTGGGCTTAAACAACAAAATTTAATCATGGATTTTTTAAAATTGTTTTGAAAAGTATTTTTGTCTTTAAAATTACTCCAGTAACAGTGAAGAAAACAAAACCACCAGTCAAATCTATTTCTCTTTAGAAGAGCCCATTCCAGCTAAATTTACTGAGTTCCAGACTGCAACATCAAGTCTCTAAAATTATTTTCCTTTTCCAAGTCTGCTCCTGAGTGACCATTCTTGCTTACATCTCTAGCTCTGTCACACACTTACCAAAGGAACACTGTCAAAATAAACACCACCAGCTAAAAAACCCACTTTCCTCATTCGAGTCAGTAACGGTGGCTCAGATCATTAAAACAGAGCTTTGAAAGATCCACCATGCTTTCCCTGTTCCCTCATTTGCACTGTTTCCCACCCCTACTTTGTATATGTCTCTTAGCATGGATACAAACAGACTGGTCAGTTCCACAGATTAGATCCCAGTCTCCAGCAGGAGGCTACTGCGTTTGCTTCCCATCACCAGAGGGGAATGTTTGCATTGAACAAAAAAATGGGTTTGTTAAAGAACATGATTTCTAGTTTTAGACATTTACTAGATTCAACAATTGGCTCTGGCCTTGTGTGCAATGCTGTTGGACCCGGATCTTGCCAATGGATCCATGCAGGCAGTGCCTTGTGCCCAGGCAATCACCCCAGCTGTAAGAGGTTGCCCATGCGGATCCAATGGTAAGACAAGGGCCTTACCTTGTACTGTACGTACCGAATGCCACTCCCCATTCCCCACAGGAAGGTCCTTTGGGCTGTCACAGCCCATGTCAATCTGCAGGAGCTGGAAGCTTTCACAGATGCCTTCCCTGTCCCCTCCGTCATCCTGCCAGGCGAGCCTGCATTCCCGTTGCTGATCGAATCCCACCACAGGGTTGCTCTCCTCAGCATCATGCTCTCCATGCTTCATCGCTGCTCTTTGCCCTGTGCTGTTGGTGCACTGTCTGTAAAGGGAAGGTGATCAGAGGTGAATGGAGACTCTGCACATTTAATTCAACATACCAGATTCACCTTTCCTAGGCAGAACTCATGCCTACTCAGTCCACTGCGCCCAGTGGTGGGAGGGGGAGAAAATCAGGAGGCATTTCCAGGGCTTCTGCTGGAGAAAAACCGCTTTGGTTTGACCCACAGGAGCCTGCAGGGAACGCTCCAACAGCGAGAGGGAGCTGCAATCCATTCAGGCTGCACCAGGTCTCACAGCCCTCCAAAAATAGGAAGTTTGTAAGAATCTTAAGTCACCAAGGCACTTCCCAGCTCAGTGTACACAAACCCTGGAGCAAATCTGGCCCCATACCTCTAGGTGAAACTGCAGGAAATGGCATAAGTAATCATTACGAGGGACAGAAAGAGAGAAGAGCTATTGTGCACTTCATGATCAATGACCTTCAGTGTCACTGTCTGTGTATGACCCTCACATGAAACAGAGCCTAATGCTGAGAGGCTGCAGCAAGTTGGAATTATGAGAATGGGACCGGTCTTCTGGTACTGGGACATTTCTTTTAGCAGAGGAAGAAAGTAAGGTGGCAGATTGCAACTGAATAGCAGTTACAACTGTAGTATCCTATCATTCAGAGGCACAAACCCACGACAGCTACATCTCAGCTACCCCTTTGTTTTCCCCATTTTTATAATAAAACCAAAAAAAAATTCTAAAAATAAAGTTCAGACATTTTTTATCCCCAAAGGTGTGTTGTCGAAAACTGAACTGACCTTTGTTTGTGGCCGGACAGTGAAACAAACAAAAGTGTAGATGGCTTAATTGTATTTGGCTTTATTTGCTAGAAGAAATCCCAACAATCCATGTCTAGAAACTGCACCTAAAGAGCTCTGTGTAGTTCCAAAGCTGTTCTTCACCAAGAGAAGTTAGACCAATCAAAGCTATTAACTCACTCACCTTGTCCCCCCTAACATCTTGGAACTAACATGGTTACAACTCTGCAAACTATACACACTTTCTATGCCAACCGCATATATAATATACATATTCCTGTTACCCCAGCCATCCTTCCCTGTCCCCTTGGTTCAACCATCTTTTGCTGTCATAAGACTAAGCTTTTGATGGCAAGCATTGTTTTTTATCGTACCGCTGTACAGCAGCTGGCGCAGTGATCTGTAGACACTGTGTAATAATGGTGCCTGCAGAATAGAGACAAACAAGTCCATTAAAGTTCCAGCCAGCACCCCCTTCTCTGTTACTTGTAGTGGTCAGTTTCTGCTCTAAACTAAACAGGTTTAAATCCAGAATAACAACTGCAGCCAAAGGCGTGAGAGAGTAACTAGATTTTTACACTGGTGTGTGAAGTGAGAATTTGTCCTCCGGTCTTTCAAATAAAAATACACATCTGGCCTTCAGCAATTCAGTTGGGATGGTAACAGAAGATCCAGATGCAGCCATGTGGCAGCCCAGCCCAGTATTTCATACTAGTTCATTCTGTCAAGGCTGAATGGGTGTGATTCACTCACCAAACTTGGTCCCCTGCTGACACGGCTCAGGACAGAGTCACAGCACCTACACCTTTGAGAGGCCAGCACAGACTCCCCACTCTCAAACCCTGCCAAAGTGCAAGGCACCAGCCTGCTGGAAGTGGCACCCAACTTCCTCTGCCTACCCATGCATAGATATAACCATGTGACTCACCCTTAAGGTCACTTCCTCAACTGAGCCACTTGTATTCTGGGAGTTGCAGTCCTAATCTGACTGGCTCACACAGTGGTTCTCAACTCTTTTTCCATCGTAATACACCCGACGGATGATATTTCCCCATGTGACACATTACAGTCTGCTAGTGGCTGTGGCGCTTGGGAGGCTGCAGTGATCTGGAGGACGCAGCACTCCGGGACCCGGGTGGAGGCCAGAGCCGTAACACGGCGTTTTGCCACCCAGGACGCGTTCCGATGGGAACACACCCCTTCCCATTAGCAGCGCTCAGAGCCGGCGTCGCAAAGCCGCCCCTTTAATAGCGCAGCTCTATTGAGCCGCTTCGGGCTGCCCAGGGCTGTGCCCCGTCAGCCCCACCGTAGTCACGGCCCTGGGGAGGCAGAGTCAGGCCAGTGCAGGCTGGTGCCCTGGCAGCCTGGCTTGATGGGGCCAGGTTTATTTTTGTGGGACAGGTGGTGCCCCTCCCCCTAGCTCAGGCTCTCTGGGCTGCAGACCCTAAGTCACTTTACTCATCAGGCCCTGGCTGCTGCCTGCATTCGGCCACAGGAGCGGGCTGGTACGGGCAGCAGAAAGCAGTGGCCAGCAGGACCCCCAAGCTGAGCTTCCAATCTTCCAACACACACCTCCCAGCTCTTCACCCAACACAGTGGTTGAGATGAGAACTGCTGGTAACAGAAAGAGTACTGGTCTACTGACCCCTTCCCCCACCCAGACTGTCCTGCCGTCTTCAGAAATTAAAGATTAATCTTTATTAAAGATTATGTCATATGATGAAAACTCCAGAAATACGTCCTACCAAGACTGGTAACCCTAAAGAGCACACTACTCTTTCCACTGCTGTTCAGTTCAGCACTTTGCTTGCTGAGCAATATTTGGATGTGTAAGTCTGGAAAGGTCCCTCCAAGAAGGATCAGGCAATACAGACAACACTGAAGAGGTTTATTTACAGTACCAGTACTGGGAACACTGAACAAAACAGTATCAGCTTCAAAATGCAAGTAGCATAGCAATTGCTTATATACACAGGCCGCTTGCTTACTAGTTTAAACTAGTTTTCCTAACACTTTGGGAAAAACAACTCCATATATGGGAAGAGGGTCAGGGTGGTGGTGAGGGGTGGTCTTAACAGGTTAGGAAATGCTAGCTTCCATATAAGGCAAGGGAGGGAGGGGGGTTTGATAGGTGTATGTGACCTGAGCCATGCATGCAATGGAGAGTGTATGTCACAGCAGACAGCCTGCATGCTGCTTACCCAGACATCCTCTGTGCTTATGAGGCCTGGCTTGCTTGCTTATCCTAACAGATGCTAGTTTGATGACACGGGTTGCACCTTGGTACAAAAGAGGGCAGATTGTGAGGAGGTTGTCATCAGCTGCTGATGGGTTTTCACTCCCTGTGATGGGGTGGACCTGCCTCACACTCAAGCCAACCTATATACCCTAAAGAAAGAGCTAGCCCCGCCCCTTAGGCCCTGCTGGGCATGCTCGAATAGCTGCACAGGCATAAAAGGCTGCAGGTCCCCTCAGTTGGGGGTAGAGGGAGAAGATGCATGGTGGAGGCTCCTATCCAGGGACTAGTTTGGCCCCCACCTTAAAGGGGCACACCACTGAGAGGCTAAGGATGCTGACTACCGGACACACTGTCGAGCAAGGTGTATTCTGCCATGAGGACCACGGGGCCCAGGCTAAAGACTTGATGATGTTGGATGGATCTGGGGAACCAAAGAGGGGAACACCAGCAGTGACCCAGGTAGGAAGCAGCCCAGGGCAGTGCCTAGTGGGGTGAGCCGTGGTATTGCTGTGGTCCCAGTCGGCACGTTGCGGCATGGATCTCTGTCGACTGGACCAGGAGCTGCAGTAACCCCAGGGCCCTGGGCTGGGGTTCAGTGGAGTGGGTTTGCCTGAACCCCCCTACCTGGGCATGCTTCCCCTGTGCCAACAGGCCTTGAATACTGACTCTGGCCATTGGGCTACTCTGCCCTGAATCGAAGGGCTTTTGAATACTGACTCTGGCCATTGGGCTGCACTGCCCTGAGTTAAAGGGGCTGTGTTTGGGGCTCGAACCAGGTTTTCCCTGTGTTTGAGCAAGTGGGGGCAGCATCCCCTGCAACACTCCCATAAAAAACATGGTCCCCTTTGCATTGTATCCTACTGTCAGGCCCTGGTGTGCCTACCTTCTCCACAAATGGGGTCTGAAACACAACCCAGTTTCGAAGTGGCAGTTGTGTTAATCCAATCCAGCAAAACAAACAAGGAGTCTTGTGGCACTTTTAAAGACTAACACATTTATTGCATGAGCTTTCTTGGGAGAAAATCCCACTTTGTCAGATGCCTGAAAATGGAAAATTACAGAATAGGAGGGAAAGATAAATGCAGTGAACTGTAATCACAGAAGCAGGTCACATTACTTCAACAAATCGAATAGGTTATATCGATTCAAACTGAGTTGAACAACTGCTGTTGACTGAGCTTGTCTATATGAATCACTGGACCACAGCAGCTAACTGTCTGTGTGCACCCTCCTGACGCACATTAACAAATTTGTCTGAGCACTTTGAGCTAACATGTGTGAGATTATCCTCACAGCAGGCACATGACAGTGAGTCAGTTGATGTCAGAGGGAAGTGACAAGGCAGTCAGCTGCAGCTGGTTGACTCCCACCAAGTCCCACTCTGTAACAGGCACACTCGGGCCAGCTGACAGTCTACACAGCTGACCGTCTCTATCCTACAGACAGCTGCCACATAGCAATCCCCAGCACAGGCCTACAGGGACATGAGATGATTGATTACTGTCCAAATTTTGCTAAGCATTTAGCATGTTGTCCCTGTGTAGAGCTCTCACAATAACAAGTAGATTGATTTAGCCGTAATATGGAAAACTACACATGTGTACCGGTCAGCAGAGCTGTTTTAGGAGCCTTTACACACATCAAATCATGACATCTGGACCAGAGCCATAGCTACCACAGGGTCAACAGGGCTTTGCCCTGGGCATGCTGGAGCAGCTCAATAGAGCTGCTCTATTAAAGGACTGGTTTCGTGGTGCCAGCCCCAAACGCCACTAATGGCAAGGGCGCGTTCCAATCAGAATGTGCCCGGGGTGGCAAAACAGTGTTACAGCTCTGATCCGGACCTACAGGTTCATTCTCTGTCATGCCCTAAATCAATTGTTTTCTGGTTGTTTTGTCATGGACTTGTCCCTCATTGAGGGATTCCTTCCCCTGAAATGGTTGGTTACTCACCGTAACCGTCCTTCTTCGAGATGGGCTGCTCACATACGTTCAATTACAGGTGTCTACATGCTGCAGTGCACGGTAGCTTGGAAAGTCTTTAGCATTAGCCTGTCAGGTCAGGGCACACGACCAATGCCCCCTCCATGCCGTGGCCACGGCTATACAGGTGACCATGACCCTGACCCCCCCAGTCCCATATACCTTTGCCAGCTCCGTTAGCGGGGACGGTGGGAGGGACCTGAATGTATGTGAGCAGCCCATCTCAAAGAAGGACAGTTACTGGTGAGTAACCAACAGTTCTTCGAGCACTGCTCACATCATTCAGTTACAGATGACTGCTAGCCATACCCAAGGATGGTTGGAGGAGTTACAGTCTACCCACACTGAGTACAGCTGTACCCAAAGCGGCATCATCTCTAGCCTGTTGGACAATGGCGTAGTGCATTGTGAAGGTATGTATCGCTGACCATGTAGCGGCCCTGCAGATCTCTTGGATCGGGACCTTAGCGAGGAAGGCCGTGGAAGCTTCCTGAGCTCTGTTAAAGTGGGCTCTCAGTCTCTGAGAGAGGCATGTTTGACCTTCCGTAGCAGTCTTTAATGCAGTTCACAATCCACTTGGAAATGCATTGGGAGGATACCGGGGAACCTCTCATGCATTCTGCGACCGCCACAAACAGTTGGGTGGTCTTGCTTAAGGATCGTGTGCGCTCAATGTAGGGTGTGCCACCGTCTCTGGTTTTCTGTCACCTGCAGGTCTGGATAGAAGGCCAGCAGGCAGATTTCTTGGTTCATGTAGAAGGGGGTGGCGACCTTGGACAGGAATGAGGGGTGGTGACACAGGACCACCTTGTCGGGAAAGAAAACTGTATATGGGGGTTCAGAGGATAGGGCTTGTAGCTCTGAGACCCTTCTGGCCAATGTAACGGCCACCAGGAAAGCCACCTTCCAGGACAGCACTAGCAGGGTGGCTGAGTTTAAGGGCTCATACGGCGGTTCTGTCAGAGCCCGTAGCACCACGTTCAGGTCCCACTGCGGGGTGGGGTTACAGACGTGGGGAAAGTTTTTCCACTCCTTTCAGGAATCTATGGCAGATTGGGTGAGAGAAGAGTGGGACCCCATCTGTTGTTTGGTGAAAGGCCGAGATTGCTGCCAAATACACTTCCAATGATGACAGAGGTAGGCCTTTCTGCCTTAGGTCAAGAAGGTAATCTAAGGTTGCCTGTACTGGTGCGGAGATAGGGTCTATGTTTTTATCACGGCACCAAGTGGAGAAGTGATTCCATTTTGCGATATAGGTGGACCTGGTGGAGGGTTTTCTGCTACCAACCAGGACCATTCTAACCCTATCCAAGCAGTGTCTCTCTTGCTTGCTGAGCCAGAGATCATCCAGGCTTTCAGGTGGAGGAGGCCTGGGTTGGGGTGCCAAAAGCATCCCGAGTCCTCTGTTAGAAGGTCCGCCCACCATGGGAGGCACAGCCAGGTCCCCACTGACATGTCTTGTAGGAGAGGGAACCAGTGTTGCCTGGGCCAGTCTGTGAGGACCTTCAGAAGCACCCTGTGAATCAGGGGAATTGGCGGGAAGGCGTACATTAGGACTCCCAACCAGTTGAGGATTTAAGCGGCCTTGGTAAGCCAGTGTCTGAGCCAGAGCCCTGCTTGGGGCGGCTGGGAGGCTACCGGGAGACCGGCGAGGTCGGTGCCTAGAAGGTACTGTGGAGGGCTGAGATCTTGGGCCTGGTACTAGGGATAGGAGGGAAGCTTGAGCCCGGGCCGATCGAGGGTCCAGCAGAGCGCTGACGGCTTGGCCGCTTTCAAGTGGAGCAGCTCTGGTCCCCAAAATGAGGCGGAGGCGGAGGCGACGCTCCCTTTCCAGCCAAGTGCTCCGCTTGAAGGATCGGCAGATGGGGCAGTCCGCTGTGATGTGGGACTCACCCAGGCAAGCTAGGCACTTCTCATGCAGATCGTCCATCGGGAAAGCCTTGCAGCATCCTAAGCACGGCTTGAATCCCGGCATTTCGAATTTTGCACGAAAGAACAGGCCCTTGCGTTTCGCAAGATAACCAACACTGATGGCGGAAAAAAGGAACTGGGAGGGTCAGGGTCATGGTCACCTATATAGCCACGGCCACGGCGTGGAGGGGGCGTTGGCCTTGCGCCCTGACCTGACAGGCTAATGCTAAAGACTTTCCGAGCAACTGTGCACTGCGGCATGTAGACACCTGTGACTGAATGATGTGAGCAGCGCTCGAAGGAGAATGTTAACTTAGCTCTGTGAATCCTCAGCAGCTTTCTTTGATGGGTGAACTGCATGAATTACATGAAGTTGTCAGATTCTTCTCTGAATCTACTCCTCTGCAGGTCAACTGAGCAAGCAACAGGGGAAGATACGAAGAGTAAATTAAAAAGCAGGCCTCAAGCAGCGGTGAAATTGCAATCACTGATATTCCTGGCTCCTTGGAGATTCTGAACGCAAGTCACAACCTTACAGCAAAACTTTGCCTGGAGAACCACCAACTTCTTATATGCCAGCACTTTGTGTAAATCTAAACAGCAGCTCTAGAGAGGACAGGCAAGCATTGATCTTACAGGCCACACTGAACTACTCTCCTGTTTAATTCATGTGTTTGACTAAGATAAAAGCTTATGGGTCACAGCACATTTTGTTTGATGTCCAAAACAGAAGCAAAACCCTCGTTGCCCATTAACTGCACAGCACATATTCTAACAACCTGACACACAACGTCTCCCCCGTACAGAGTTAGAAGCTCTTTAGTATAAACTTTACTAGCCGCAACTTGCTCTTGTTCCCAAACCCACATCAGAAGGGCTTATCTCAAAGGATACATCCGGATTTGCAAAGCATGTCTCCAGGAATGGATTTAACTGGATTAGCACACAGTGTAAACAGATATGATCTTGTGTGCTGTCTCTTCAAAGGCATAGAAATGATACATCTAAAATTATGTGTTGGGGGAAAGAAGTGATTGTCCAGATTTCTTGAGATTCTTTAAAATGCTTCTGGGAAATTGATCCAAAATATTTGCAGGCTTTGGCTTCTCAATCTCACACAAGTGTGTGGTCTAATTGTGGGGTTTGTTTTGCAGCAGCAGGGGGAGAGGGTTGTTGCAAACCGACATCAAGGGGGTCTCAATCACTCTGCCTTTCCCAAGTGCTAAATGGAATAGCAGGCGTCATCGATGGAAGGCTGAGAACCAGCAGCCTACTGGACTGCTCAGGAGTTAGGAAACAGGAATTCTTGCATTCTGACCTGGCCTGTTGATGAACTGCTGCATGGCCTCAGGAAATTAACCATGTTATTAATTAACTTGGAATCAAGCGATCTCTGAAGGGCCTCAAAGAATCCTTGAGATTTCAGCTGCACTCCTAGGCCTCTTTGGCTTCTTGGTGTTTGAGCCCTAGGTGCTGACTCTGGTCACGTTCTCAGCAACAGGGCTAGAAACTGATGGCTTTGAAATGAACATGGAATTCTCCCCCAGTCCCAAGACTCCAGGAGCCAACCCACTCCTGGGCGATGGTGGTTTCTAGCACCCTGGACCTGAGATGGGGATGGTCTCTCCAAGCCCTAGCAGGCCCCAAACTCTCCAGCTCAGCCACCTTCAGGAAAACAGCAGTGACAAGGATCTCTAATATGTTGTTCTCTTGTTTAGGCAGCAAAGCTGAGGAGGAGATGATTGCTCTCTATAAACATCAAGGGTGAGTGCATGAAGAGGTGTTTATGCTAACAGAAAGGGCTGGCACGAGAACAACTGGATATGAACTGGCTGTGACCAAATTCAGGCTGGAAATTCTATGGTTTCACCAGAGTGGTGTTCTGGAACAGCCACCCAACAGAAGATGATGCGGCAAATGACTTAATTCGTTTCCAGAGACAGATGGACCAATTTCTGAGTGAGATCCTATGACATCGCTGCTCATGATGATAACATAAGAATGGCCATACTGATGGTCCATCCAGCTCAGTATCCTGGCTTCTGACAGTGGCCAGTCAGAGGGAACGAACAGAACAGATAATTATCAAGTGATCCATCCTGTCAATCATTGCTAGCCTCTGGCAAACAGCAAACCCTACCTATCCTGGCTAATAGCCCTTGAAGGATCTATCTTTCACCAACTTACTAGTTCTTTTTCTGACCCGTTTATTGGCTTGGCCTTCACAACATGGTCTGCAGGGGTTAAAGTATAATTTGGTGGGCCCCCCTTCCACACATCTGGGCCCTCCTCCTGCACCCCAGCTCCTGCCCCCCAAACACCAGCCTCCCACCCACCTACCCTGCACCCCAGCTCCTGGACCCCCACAAACTAGCCTCCCACCCCAGCTCCTGCCCTCAGCCCCTGTCTGGCCACTGGTCCCCCAACCCATGCTGTGCTGAGCCCTCTTCCCTCACTGCCCTGGGGTGACCTCCTCCGCCATGCCCTTTTCCCGCTGGGCTGGATTGCCTGCCCCTGAACCACCCCCCCCCCCCCGGGCCTCCTTACCTGGCCACAGGGCAGAGCGGCCATGGCCCCAAACTGGCTTTTTCTGAGCATGCTCGGTGAGAGCCAGCTCAGAGGAAGATTTAAAATCTCCCAGCTCCCTGCCAGCCAGAACATGGCGGAATACCATTCCAGGACTTGCTGTTTTTAGAGTCTCTACATTTGGGGGGCCTCTAAAAATAGAAAATGGAACCAGAATGCTGGGTTCTGGGGCCTGCTATTTTTAAATTGTGGGCCCCAGAACGCACTGCTCTGGTTCCATTTTCTATGTTTAGGGGCCCCAGAATGCTGAGCCCCTAAAAATATTGCTCCCCGCAACAGCATTCTGCCACGTTTCAGCTTACTTTAACCCCTGACCTTCTGCCAAGGAGTTCCACAGGTTGACTGCCTGCCATCATGTGAAGAAACAGTTCCTTTTGTTCATTTTAAACCTGCTGATGTGGGGCAGGGCTCAAAAACCCTTGGGTTCAGCGTGGAGATGGTCCTGAGCATTCTCTCAGGTGCTTGGCTGGCTGGTTCTTGCTCACAAGCTCAGAGTTGAACTGTATGTCAGATTGTGAGGGAATTTTCACCCAGGTCACGCTGACAATGACTTCGGAGGGTTTTCATGTTCCTTTGTGGGTCACTGGCAGGAATAGCTGAGTGTATCTCATGTAAACACTTCTTTGCAAGGCAATGGAGTACTGAGGCACCTCTGTCCCCCCTGTTAATAATAATCCATGCTCCTGGGGGTTTCATTTACTTTGGTCTTTGGTCGTAAGGTTACAGTGTGGGGCTTAGTGGCCTGAGATATGTGGGGGTCAGACAGATGATCCAGGGCAGGGGTTGTCAAACTTTTTTTTCTTTGGGACTGACCTCCGGGTCCCTCTGCCATGCAGTAGCTCTCCACTGTGGGGGGGGGAATAGGCTGTCCCCCTCCCACAGGATCAGGGCTGGCTGGCAGGGGAGTGAGGGGCAGCTGCCCCCATTCCCAGAAGCAGCACTGGCTGCTGGGAGAGCAAGGGGCAACTGCCCCCACTCCCAGAAGCAGTGCCAGCTGACAGGGGTGTGAGGGGCAGCTGCCCCCCCCCCGGTGCAGCACGGGTGCCGTGACCTGGTCCCTTTTGGCTCTGAGACCCAGTACTGGGTTGCGACCTGTACTTTGACGACCACTGATCTAGGGATCCCTTCCGGCCTTAAAACCCTATTCAGCCCCTCCACCTATGTTCCCTCTAATTTTTTGTAGGCTGTGAGCGCAAAAAATGTATGTGCAAATTTTCAGAACTGGTGTCGAAATTTGTGCACTCTCCAGTGAGTGTGACCAAACTTGTGAGCACAACAAAGAAAAATGTGTATCGTGCAAATAATATAGAATCTTTATTTAGATATGATGATGGCAATGATTTTATATTAATTTTAAAAGGGATAGCCGTGTTAGTCTAGTCCAGTGAAAAAGTAACAAGGAGTTGTGTGGCACTTTAAGACTAACAGATTTATTTTTTGCATGAGCTTTCGTGGGAGAAGATCCCACTTCCTCAGATGCTTCGAAGATGGGTGAACTTACAGAAAGGAATGAAACTAAATGCAAGGGGGTGTAAAACATAGGATCAGGTCCTGACCCATCTCTTTGCTGAGTAGCAGAGGGTGCAGAGCACCAGCCTGGGGCTGAGGTGTGCTCCTGCTCTGGCTGTTTCTCAGGCAAGGCTTCGTGCCTCAGTTTCCCCCGTGGGGTACCCCGCTGGAGGAGCCTGTGGGGCTGCATCCCACGCGCCCGCCCGGATGGAACCTTGCCCCGCCGCGCGAGGCGCCGGCCCCTGGGCGGGGCGGGCGGCGGGAGCAGACAGCCCAGCCCGGCAGTCCGGGCCGCCGCTGCCATGAAGGGGCCGCTCCTGCGCCTGCTGCGCTTGCGCCGCGCCTCGGTGAGTGCGGGGGGCTGCCGCGTGCCGGGGGGTTCGGGTCCCCTGCACCCCCGCCGCTCTCCTGCTGCAAGGTCCCTGCCCGGCCTGGGCCCCAGGCGCACTCGTGGGGCTTTGCACGGTCAGCCCCGAGCATTGCTGGCCCGCTGAGCTGTGGCCTGGCCTGATCTCTGCCGTGGACCGGGCGGGGGATCCCTTCCAGCTTTACCAGTCCTTTGCACCTGCATCCCATCCGAGATCTGCAGAAACGGCTATGGGGCTCTGCAGATTTGCAGGCCCCCCACTGGGATAACGCGGGGGCTTCCGATTTTTGGGGTGTGCGCTAGGCATTGAGTAGGAGGCTGCTGTTGGCTGAGCTTGTGCATCTCAGGCTCCCAAGGGGCCAGGGTGAGCCCCCAGCTCGCTAACTGGGGCACCTGCCTGCAGCCCCGCCAGCGTAGGGCTCTTTAGCTCTCATTTCTTTCTTTCTTCATAGATCCCATTGTGCTGGGTGAGCCAGTCATCCAGCCTCTGACAGCGGTCACAGAGCCCTCACGTAGAAAGCTGCTTTTAGGGATGGCTTCCGCATTGTTCCAAAGGGGCAGCCGTGTTAGTCTGGTAAAGCAAAAAAAAAGGCAAGGAGTCTTGTGGCACTTAAAGACTAACAGATTTATTTATCGCATGAGCTTTTGTGGGAGAAAATCCCGCTGCTGACAAAGTGGGATTTTCTCCCACGAAAGCTCATGCGATAAATAAATCTGTTAGTCTTTAAGTGCCACAAGACTCCTTGCTTTTTTTTTCTTCCTCACTGTGGCACTCATAAACCACTCTTGCACGGGCACCCGAAGTCTGTGCTCATATCCCACCCCCATCCTACAGGAGCAGTGAGTGTCTACTTGGCTCATCCCTGTCCTTTGACCAGGCCAGTGTGGCTGGTTGTGCTAAGGATCCAGCCTCCTGCTGGCCTGGCCCTCCGGCTCAGTGCTAAAGCACAGTGTGCAAGGGAAGGCCTCTGGCAATCTGTGTCAGGTTAATCGCATGCATGGTGGTAGGCTCTATGCCACAGAACTGGTGGACTTGATTTGGCCAGTGGGAAGTACTACTAACACCAGGTCATGTGCTTACACACCAGTCAAAGTCCTTTGATTGTAGCATGATGGAGAATGCATTAGAGCCACATTTGATCATTTGAGGCCTGTGTGTGGGATTACCAATTCAGTTATTGCAGCCTATCCTCCAGTAATTAATACCACCCCATGCCATGGCTCTCCCCCATCCTCCAGTGACCACTTGCCCCCCAAAGCATTCAGCAGGAAGGGGTGAGGGAGCTGGGAGCTGCTAATGCAATGGTCAGCAGAGGACAGTGGCAAGGAGAGAGCAGAAGTTTTATGCCATGCCTGGTTCCTCCTTGGCCCAGATGCCTCTTCATACTTGAAATTGTGGGTTGTCTACAGTGCAGCTTCCCTCCCAAGCCTCTTCCAGCTCCTGGGATGGGAATGGGACTAGCAGGAGACTAGTGCAGTGGAGCGAAGAGGTTACACCTTCCCCTGTGCAGGGGTGTTGCTCAGTGCCCTCCAGTTAAGAGATCTGCAGGAGGCATTAGGGACATTTAAAATCAGTTGTGGGATGAATTTGGGATACTGTCCCTTCCAGGCATTTACAGAGGGGGACCCGGATATCCTTTGAATGGCTATTGTTTAGGGCTGTGATCTACCTACAGGGCCATGACCAAAAGTGCTCCACAAACTCTGGCCAGATCCGAAGTGCTCAGATTTGGATTCTCAACCCTCCTTGTGGCTATGATCTTAAGTCTCATTGCTGCAGAATTCTTTACCTGCACCTTGCCATCAAGTGCAGGAGAGTCATTCAGCTCTTCAGCCCGTTTTGTTTTGATTCCTCATTCCACACTCTTTATTTCATTTCTTTATTACTAATTGGAATTTGAACACCAGAATCAAGACAGAAAAAAAGGCTATGGATTTCAACTGGCAGTTTGAACTTTTAAGTAGCTCATTCTAGACATTAAACGTGAGTGCTTCTGAAAAGGGTTTCCTCTAGCGATTTGGTGGGTTTCAGCAACAGGGGACTGCTGTACAACTATCAGTGAGTTGGTCCATTCTTCTCCTCTTGAACTGCTACATGTTTTCAATAGCAGCGGTGTCCCTTAATGTAGCATGTCTTTTCTAACTGGCCACAAAGGTTCTACTTCTGCAAAGGCTTCTGCATGTAAATGGACTCACGAAACTAGTCCCCATGAAGTCAGAGACTCAGGCCTGATCTACACTTGCTTCGAAGATGGGGGAACAAGTTTCCCCCATCTTCAAAGCATCTGACGAAGTGGGATTTTCTCCCATGAAAGCTCATGCAAATAATAAATGTTAGCCTTTAAGTGCCGCAGGACTCTTTTGGACTAGACTAAGATGGCTGCCCCTTTGGAACTGCTCTTGCTGCCATTTACAGTGGTAGTCAAAGTGAAATATGCAAGCTATGTAAAATAACTAGCAAATCTCCCTTTGACTTTTCAGTGCCTGCTTACCTCTGTGACTTTTACTATGCTGAGTCCAGGGGAAATGCCCTCTCTTTGACTCAGTGCTGTTCTTCACAGCGTGGATTTCCTGAGTTGAATTCAATTGAGCAGGTCTTCACTGACCATTGAATCGATCCAGAAAGATTGAACTGATGGTGGTGAATCTGCTGTTGTCATTGTAGGCTTGGTCTAAGATCACTACTGTAAGAGTTTATAGGACTTGTGTACATTTACAACACTGGCGTAAGAGTTTACATCAGAGGGATAAACGCCAGGGAAGATGAGGAATTATTTAAGTTCAGTGCAAACATGGACGCAAGAACTAATGGATATAAACTGGCCACCGGGAAGTTTAACTTAAAATTAGACAAAGGTTTCTAACCGTCGGTGGTGTGAAGTTCTGAAACAGCTTCCAAGGGAAGCAGTGGGGATAAAAACCCTAGTTGGCTTCATGAGAGCACTTGATAAGTTTTTATGGAGGGGATGGTATGATGGGACAGCCCAGTTTGGCAAATATATGTGCAGCTGGACTTTGTATTTTGTGAAAATGCTTATGTTTGGCTGACTGTAATATTTGTCTAAATATTGTTTGAATAGTTTCCCTTTGACATTTTGTCATTTACATACACTTCAGAATTTTTTAAAACAAACAAGAAGTCTGGTGGCACTTTTAAAGACTAATACATTTATTGCATGAGCTTCCATAGGGGAAAATTGCATTTCGTCAGATGCTCAAAGATGGTTCTGTGAGTTTCCCATCTTCAAGTGGGATTTTCTCCCACAAAAGCTCATGCAATAAATGCATTTGTTAGTCTTTAAAAGTGCCACAGGACTTCTTGTTTTGTTGAACTAGATTAAAGCAGCTGCCCCTTTGGAACTTTTCAGTAATTTTTAGAAGGGGGGTTTCAAATTGCACATCAGGACTGGACTGCCAGTGGTAGTTGTTTTACCTTTGCAAGAAATTCAGACATACTTCTTTCTTCAATTAATAATTTGTATTGTAGCAGTGTCTTTGGGGCTCATGGACTAGGACTGCATTGTGCTAGGTGCTGAACAAAGAAACCCCAGTGCTTACAATCTAAGCCATATACAGATATTTCCACTTAAAAGTTGTGGTAAGATGATAGCCAAAGCATTTCCACAAGATTGTACAAAGTAACTTTGTTTGGGTTACGTAGTAATAATGTGACATTCTAGGCTGCAGGGGGATGTGGATTATTACGCCTTTCTGGGAGAAGGCAGGAAAAGAGAACATGTGCTCAGTGGCAAGAGAATCGGGGGACCTGAATTCTTTTCTTAACTCTGTACTGACTTACTATCTGATCTTCAGCAAGTTTTCTTAACCTTTGTGCTTCAGTTTCCCCATCTTTAGAATAGAGATAATGATGCTGCCCTTCCTGTGTAAATCACTTGGAGATTTACAGACAGTGCTCTGAAACAGCTCAGCATATTAGGGGCCACTGCCCAAAGGCCAGGCTGCAGCACTGTGCTAATCCAGCAACTCCAGAATTCTGAAGTAAGGGCTGTGAGTTACTTTGAACTAAATCCAGTGCCAATGGGATAGGAATTGTGTTTAGGATTTTGGCGTTGCTCTGGTTTCAACAATTGATTGTTCTTCACATGGTGGTCCTGCTTTACCTATCATTATTAAGAAACTGAATCCAGGAGTCCCTAGTATTCTTTACAGAGGGATGTCTTTGCGGACAAGTTATTGCATGAACGTTTTATTAAACTAGCGTCTAGAAATAATTCTACTTTTTCATAGCGTTAGTTAAGTGGTCCACACGCTAACTATATCATCGGCATGAGTGCGCGGAGTTTGCTGATTTTGATGCATGTTCCTGCATCAGGGCATGACCACTATTTGAACCCACAACTACTGGCTATCCCAAGGCCGCAGAGCTGGTCTGTGTTCTTGTATCAGTAGCAAACTTAGCTCTTTATTGATACTGTTCATTTTGGTTAACTAATTTGTGTTCCCCCTTGTAGGGTGTTGCAGGGATGGGCTTGTGGTGCATTAGTTCTGTGAAACAGCTCTGTGGCTTTAAGGGAATACCCTGTAGAAGGGGAGAAGGTGAAGATAACACACAAGCATCAATCCCAGCTGAGGTCAGGGTCCCATTGTGCTAACACAACATGAGAGACAGCAAACACTTCATGAGAGACATGTGATGACACATCATGAGATGTGCAAACACATCTTGAGAGAGGGTACTTGCCATGCGATACCAACAGACTAATTAGAGTGGAAGGGGAAACCAAGGTACAAGATGACTCCCTATAGATCATACAGCAGGTCAGCGGCATAGCCAGGAATAGAAGCAAAGTCATCTGGTCCAGTACCCTACTCACTCAGTCGTGCTGTCTCCCAAAGGTGGGTTGTCATGGTGAAAGGTGATGTAGCCATGACTGTGGCTTATGCGACTCCTGAGGTAGTAACAGAGCAGCTGAGCAGAGAAATGTGTTACACCAAAAAGGGCCCGCAGGAGAGCACCCCCTAATAAAAAGAAAAGACTAGCAGGGTCTTATTCAGGGGGACAAGGCAATATGCCACATTTATTGTAAATAAGAATAGCAAAAGGCAGTCTCTCTCTCTCTCACACACACACACACACACACACACACACACACACACACACACACAC
>ML681995.1:9033584-9066712 GCA_007922195.1 Podocnemis expansa | reverse complement strand
CACACACACACACACACACACACACACACACACACACACACACACACAAAGTTCTGCAACCTGGTATGATGTACTTCCCAGTAGGCTGGGCACAAGGATGGAGCCAGGCCTCTGTCGGTCACAATCGGGTGCTCCAAGATGACAGTTGCAGAATGAGGCCCCAAAGTTTTCATGTTCTTACCCATCTTTTATTCTTGCTGGCCTTCATGAAAGTCTATGGGATTTGCTGTGTCATGTAGCCTTAGGTTTTGTGTGACATCATTGGTCACCAGTCACTTGCAAAATTGATTGTATTTTGTTCTTTTCTTTCTGGGGTGGCTCCTTCTGTTTGCTTTAATAAGATGTCCACATTGTTCAGCCAGTTAGATGGTACTTGTGCTTCATCAGAACAGGCTGGCAGTTGAAACTGGCCTCTTCACACACATGCCCTTCATTCACACACCTTGTTCACACATTTTAATGAACATAGCTTACACCTAAACCAGGTTCATCAAGTATCCAAAATGGAGTTCAGTGTTTAAGCAGGAGTTCCAAACTGACAATATGGAGTCTTGTTAGACGTTGGTTATAATGGCTATTACACATGGTTACAAAATTATTTTACTTATGACGCTGAAAGACATATACGCAACATTAACTAACATATACTTTAAAGGTAAATGTAATTCATTATCTGTCTGTCCCCCTATAGTATATGTCTGTGCTCCACAAATGTTTGGAACAGCTAAGCCTTAATTTTTGATTGCTTCCCAGAATTGGGAGCCAATAATCATCCTACTGTCTAAAGAAACCTTTTTCCTCTCTCTGTTTAGCCTCAGCCTCTCTTTATGTCAGGTAGCCTGTGTGGAAGAGTGCAAACGGCAGCCACAAGCCATGCATACAGTACACAGCCAGGGAACTCCGCGAGACCAGTTGGGCGGTATCCAATACCCAACAGGAAAGACTTGCCGTACGATATAGTGGAGCTCATGGAAGAAGTCGAGATGAAGGTAAGGAGAATCTCTTCTTAGAAAACCTATTCCCAGAAGGCACAACCCCACCTTTGAGTTTGGCTAATACCAAAAGACAGTTTCTGGGTCCGAATTTGGGATGGGGCCTAACGTTGGCCTTATCTTGTTGGGAGTTTCATGGAAATGGCCCCTGCCCCCAGAGAATTCTGTGGAGTCCATCCATGGGGAACATCTTGGAGGATCAGGCGTTTTGTTGAAACACTCAGGTGGCTTACTGTGGTCATCGTTGTTTATTCCAGGATGTTACCATTGGTTTCAAAGGGCTTTTAGCTCAAAAGGGCAGCCAGCACCATTCACCCTTCTTCCCACTTTCCCCATTCATTTTACTCACAAAAAGGGGTGGTTAAACCTTTTACATTACTTGAGGGTGCTTTGAAAAGGCCAGTGAAGTTTTTATTTTCCCCAAAGCTACTGCACAAGAGCAGGCATGAGATGATTTTGGATCCAAATGGTTGTGCTAATTGTAAGGGGTGCAACAAGGGGCAAGGCAGTGGAGAATCAGGCCACTTGTCTCCTTTTTCTCTTCCCCCTAAAATCTTTCTGCTCTTGTCTGTCCCCCTCTCAGAACCTCCCTCCAGGCAGTATTTCCTACTTCTTTGCCCTCTCCCCCAGAACCTCCTCTCTACACTGCTTTGTGCCCCGAGCCCCACTCTCCTCCACCCTGAACACACTCCCTGAAGATGATCTTTGATCCATCAGTCCCTAGCTTTCTTCTGCTGGACTAAAGCCTCTGCTGTCTATTCCTGTTATATGTGCAGTGGCACCTTTTGTGGAGTCTGCCTGGCTGGTTTCTCTTGTAGTCTTCCTCCACAGCATTCCTCAGGGCTGAATTAACTGGCCTGGTGGCCTGGGCTGCCCCCCCCCAGGGACAGGCCTCTGCCCCCCCCCCCATTGCTGGGTGGAGGACCTTGGGGCAGAGGGCAGTCCCCCCCAACCCTGCTCTGGCCAGTCTGGGGTAAGGGGGCGTGCAGCTGGTGCATAGCACAGCAGCCCTGGAAAGGTGTGCTGAGCTGTGCTGGAATGGAGGCTGCAGCCATGCCAGCTGGCTGTGCCCTACACATGGAGCGAGCAGGTGCTGCCCCCCCGGGGGGGGCAGACTAGCTGGCCCAGGGGCAGGGCAGGAGGGAGCACAGAGCCCCACCTCTGGGCTGTTCCTGGTTCCCACAACCCCTCCCCACAGCTCCAAGAGCACTCCTGCCCTGCTGGCATTGAATGGGGTGGGGGGCACTGGACTATCTTAGGAGTTTTACCTGCTAGGGCCCAGGGCTTAAACAGCTAAAGCCCCTGCAATAATTCAGCCCTGTCCTCTATTCCTCCTCATTCCTTTTGGCTCAGGGGTGCTTGGTATTCCTTTTTATTCTCCTAATGGAGTTAACAGGACCCCCTGCTCACAGCTGTGATTGTCCCAGGGAATTGGCAGCAATAATCCTGCCTTTCTGCACCTGATTAGATATGACACACAGGTGGAAAGCAGGTAGGCTCATGTGCTTCCTGGCCTATGCTCCCATCTACTGTTTGGCTTGTACCGAGCATGCTCAGTAATGCTGGCTGCCCTCACTCTAAACCTTACCCACTATCAGCAAGCCCAGGCTGCCGTGGGTTATTTGTATTGCAGTAGTGGCTGGCTGTGTTCCCTATAAGCTGTGCATGTGTGCACACACACACAGGCCTTGAAAGCTGCACACACAACAAGATAAAACATGCACAAAAAAATTCAACAGTGCTAATATTTTTATGCTACTTTAAGAAGGTGGTTTCAAGTAGTGTGTTTAAAGTCAGGTTTTGTAATTTATAAAATCATTTCCATCACCATATCAAAATAAAATTTTAGATGTTTTTGCATCATACACACTTGCTTCTTTGTGCTTACAAGTTTGACCACACTCACTGAAGTGTGCACAAATTTGGACACTGGTTCCAAAATTTGCACAAAAGAAATTTTTTGCACACAGCCTATGAAAAATTAAGGAGAACATTGGTGGCTGGTGCCCCAGCTGAGGTCATTCTATCAATAAAACATGGCATAGGCCTAAAAAAAATACTACAGCAAGGCTGCTTAAGCAGCACCCTCTCATGACACAGCCCGCACACCTGGGGTCTCAGAGAGTCACCTGACACCTTTGCTTCAACCCAGTGTAATACTCCTAGGTGTGCTGGAAGCCAGCCTGTTCCAGGGCATTAGAGTCCAAGAAAACAAAGGCAAACTGTGAACTCTAAACATGGGGCCATGCAAAGGCTCTCAGCAGGACCCTGTCCTTCTGCTCAGGCTTTGGGTTGCCAGATCCTTTTGGCAGCCCTCTTGGCCCTATTGTCCACTCCACCAGTTTGGGCTGGAACCCACCCTCTCTGCCTGAAAGAGATGTAGGATTCTGCACTCATTGCTGGCTGTGGCCTCCTCCTCTTAGCTCCCCTCCCCATGCCCAATTGCCCAGCATTGGCTGCAGCTGTAGTGAGTGGGTTCGGCTGGCTCCACAGGCTTTCCTCAGTTCTGTAGTCCCCTGCATGGCACACATTTGTGTCGTCACCCTCATTGCCACGAGCAGATGTCAGTCTCAGAGCATGTATTTTTCCACCCGGAGCTTTTGTAGCATGCACTGTCTGCAGTAAGGTTACAGCTGCTGCCTTCTCTTTAATCCTTGAACAGGGTGGATTTTTGCCTAATGTGTTCAGTGTGATGTCTCATCGGCCTACAGAGTTCAGAGCCTTCTTCGCATATTACAATGCCATCATGAACAAGGAGACAGGTAAACCTTGCAGCAGCCTTGAACCTGCCTTTAGCTTTGTAGATCAAAAGTTGCTAAGATGTGGTCCTTGGCTCTGAGTTGTGCACATCCTGCAGACTTGCTGCTAGCAGAAACTACAAGACCCAGCATGCAATGGTAATCCACACTTTGGTCCACAAAAAAGGTTTGACTCTGCTGCTACTTCCAAGTCAGCTAGCATTAGAGGTTCATGCTTCTGACTGACCCTGCCAGCAGGTTTGAAAATTTGAGGACCTTGGGGGGGGGCAATCACTGCACCCCTGGGGTACAGGGTGGATTTGGGGTGGACTTTATTAAAATAGGTATGGGAGTGGGGTGAGTGGTGTGGTGTGTATATATATCACCTGTCACAGTGGGTTTTTTGTGAAGTGTTGGGGGGTATCTGACTTTGCAGAGTGGGGGCAGGTTAGGGAACAATGGGGCTTTTCAATTAAGGTACTAACACTATCACCCTGCTCACTAAAAGGTGTTTTAATACACTATAGGAAAAAGAGGGGTACGGTACAAAATTAGCATGTGGGCATGTCAGAAAAAGGTGGAAGCAGGTGGGGGAGCAGGGGTTCAAAGGCTGGGGAACACAAAGAGGGAGAGAGGTAAGTGTGTGTGTGGGGGTCTTGAAAGGCAGCAGAGTGAGGAGGTGCTTGGGGGGTTGGGGTAAGGGGACAGAGGCAGGAGAGAGGCTGTGGGTGCGTGGGCAATGGGGAGAAGCAGGAGGGGCTGAAAGGGGATTCAGGGGCTTGCGAAAGGGGGGGTGGTAGGGGAGACAGAAGGGTCTCGGGGAACAGTGGCTGGGAGGGTAGAAGGGGTTCGGGGAAGTGGTGGCGGGAAGGCAGGAGTGGGTCGGGGAAAGCGGTGGCGGGGAAGGCAAAAGGAGTTCGGGAAAGCCGCGGCGGGGAAGGCAGAAGCTGCAGAAAAGTGGCGGCAGCCGCAGGGAGCCGGCGGGGGACGGGGAGGGCTGGCGGGCTGCCGCGGGAGCCGGGGAAAAAGCGGGTGGCCGCTAGAGAGTCCGGTGGGGATCAGGGGAACCGGTGGTGGCCACGGGAGCGGCTCGGGAGCCGCAGAGAGCCGCAAGGGTAGCGGGGCGGGGAGAGCGGCTCAGGAGCAGGGAGCCACAGGGACAGGGACAGAAGGAAAGCTGAGGCGCACCGAGGATCCCAGAAATGAAGAGGGAACAAGTAAAGTTAAAGAGAAAAAGGTTTATTTAAGTTGGGGAGGTTACAGAGGGGAGGGCAAAGGCAACTTAACCAAACAATTCTATAGGCTAGGAACTAAAGGAAACAATCTGAACAGCTAACTTAAGACTTCTAAGGCTACCAATTAACTCTATACAATGTTGCAAAACACAATACTCTTAAAGCAAGTTCAAACAACCCAGGAGGAAAAGAGATACACTGGGTGATACAAAGTAGCAAGAAGCAATTACAGACACGGGGCGCTCCTAACACAAACTGGAGCTGCAAGCAAACAGAAAGGTACACACGCAAGCCTGTAAAGCTGAGGAAAGCAGTTTTAAAGCAGCCCTAAAGAAATAGCTTAAAGAAAGGTTGCAGGGCAGACTCTTACCACTCCTAGCAGCAAGGGTAACAGCATTACAGGCTGGAGGAGACTCGTAATCGGCCGGCAGTAACTCGTGGGGGTAACTCGTGGATACGCTCTAGGGGGAGCTCGTGAGCAGAGGAGGCAGCTTCTGGTTGATCAGGCCAGGAGAGATGTTGAAAACCATCCTGCCTGAGCACCCCAGAACCTCAGCTTTTAAAGACTATTTCCCGCCTTTCCCTGATTACAGGGAATGTGGGGAACAATGGGGGTATGAGTCATGCCCTGCAGGACCTTGCAGTTAGGCAGAGCCCACCTACACCAAGCCCTGCAAAACAATGGACCCCCAGGGTGGTAACGGCCATCTAGTTAAGGTGAAGGGGGCCATCTAGTTAAGGTGAAGGAGCCATTGTTCACTTCACACGTTCTATGTACTTTAATGATGGTCCTGGAGGGGCGGCCATCAAAGTAACTGCTATGAGTCACAGACACTGACGGTCACAGGTTCAAGGCAGGGCTCCACAGTTGCTCAGCGTTCTGCTTCGTAGATTTGCTTTGTAGCAACGTTATCCATATCTCTTGGGAGCAGTAATAACATTATATGCTTTTTGCACCAGTCACTGGAAGCAGCAGGGTTGCAAGGTATACTTAGGTGTTTCTGTAGTGAAAATAGAAGTGGTCATTGTCTCTTTCAGCACAGAAGGGGTGTTTTGACCAATTGCACTGTGCCAGTGTGAATAAAGAACTGCTCAGATCCTATGAAAATCTTTAGAAAACATTATTACAAACATTTCTGAATGCATCACATTTTCAGTAGGGGAGAGATTCCCTTATTTATTTTACTTTAGAGGGTATTTCCATAAAATCAGAATTTCTTAAGGCACTGTGAAAACTTGACACAACCTCCATTGGCTTGAAAAACTGATCCAATCCCTGTGAGCTAGAGGCTGATATAGAAGAGGTGTTTGTTTCATAGGTAGGGATGCTGCTAGGGTAGCAGAATAATGCTCTGACCTTTTGGAGAATACTGCATTTCCTACCATGGTATTCTTCCTGGTCTTTGCTTGAGGTTTCATATTTTGCAAAAGTGGCTGGCAAGCCTGAAGTCCCACCTCTCTTCTCCACCCTTCACCTTCAAGTCTCCTGTCAGCAGCTCCAGAGCTTACTGTAAGAATGAATGAACGAACAAATAAGTTAAATAAATAAATAGAAGAATTTTCTTCCTCCAACACTGAATTTTAGAAGACGAAAATAGTGTCATCCCAAAAGATTCTCTGCTCCACTGTAGGGCTTCTACCTCAGCCTGCATTAGCCTGGCCTGTTACATGTTCAGTTTCTTTTAAATCAGTAACTTCACACCTACCTCTGCTTCTTGGGACAGCAGCCTGCAATGTGAAATAGGTGTGATGTTCACCAATGTCACAGCAGCCTAAAGAATTCTGAAAGCAGCTGGTAAAATGAAACTGACCAGAGTTTTATTTCATCCTGGGGAGGCTTGGAAAGCTAGCAGCAGAACTGGGGTTAGGAACACAGCATTATATGGACTGTCATGTGGAAGCCTGTCCTCCCAGCTATAAAGGCTGGAAAATTTAATTTAAAATAATGAAATGCTGCAAAAAATGGTAGCTTGTCTTGAGAACCTGATTGTCTTTGACTTCATCTATGAAGTGCCATTTCAAAATTACCCTTCAATTAATTATGTAATGATGAGCAATGAGTGTGAATACTCAGTATGAGTCAGCAGAAAACTGAAAGGTCATTGCATGCTCTATTGTGAATATACATATGTAAATCCCTAGATTTTTATATTTTGCTCTTTAGTATATCACAAGTCATGTTCCTAGGATGACTTTGGAGAAAGATGTGTTTCAGTCAGCCTCTGAGTTCCAAAGGGGTAGCTGTGTTAGTCTAGTTCAGCAAAACAAACAAGGAGTCCTGTGGCATGTTTAAAGACT
This sequence comes from Podocnemis expansa, assembly GCA_007922195.1. Classification (NCBI taxonomy): domain Eukaryota; kingdom Metazoa; phylum Chordata; order Testudines; family Podocnemididae; genus Podocnemis; species Podocnemis expansa. Next base: position 9,059,449 of record ML681995.1, on the reverse strand, counting down.
AACAAATTTATTTATCTCATGGGTTTTTGTGGGTGAAGTCCCACTTTGTTAGATGCCAGAGTGGAGAATACAGTATGGGAGGGGAAGTTAAGTCCTGTGATGTCAGATGCCAGAATGGAGATACTCCCATACTGTAATTTTTTTTTTTTTCATTGTAAGTTTTCTCCACTTTGGCATCTGATGAAGTGGGACTTTGCCCATGAAAGCTCATGCAAAAAATGTTTGTTAGTCTTTAAAAGTGCCACAGGACTCCTTTTTAGTCAGCCTATGGTATTCAAACACCTACCACCAATTACTGAGAGTCAGATTCTCAGGAAGTCTGACTGATGCGATGACTTGCCCATCTTGAGGCTTATAAAACATGATCTCAGGCCCACCAACTTCAGGAGACCCTCACTTGTTTCTATTTTGTGTCCTCCGGAAAAGCCAACATCACCTCACCCGACCCTTTGGGTTAATAGGTCCTGCAATAGTGCATTTGCTTGTAAGAACAAACTTTGAACCAAAAATTAAGTATTCCAAAACCGGTAACAAGCTGCAAACTTATTAATCATTTGACTCTGAAATAGGCTAAAAAAAGTACTGATTAAGGATCTGTGTGCTGCCAACATTTGAGCACATAAGTATGTTACTTATGTGAGAAGTTGAGAGGAGAAACTACCGGTTCAGCAAACCACTTACATGAGTAAAATGATTGAAAGTTAGGACCCTAATTTTCTATGGACCAAATGTGCAGTCCTTACCCCATCAGAATGTAAATAGGAATTTTGCCTGAGTGAGGACTGCAGGATTCAGCTCTCTATTAATAATTGACATAACAATATTGGTCAAGAAGTCTGTCTGTATGCTTTCCAATGTACTTGCATGCTTCAGTATATGCCAACCAATGAGCTACATTATCTGTTATTTCTCAGTACCATTCATCTGTGTGTATTTATTGTAATAAAATGAAAAGAGCTTTGGTAAGGAATTCCCCTTAGATTTATTTTTCCCTCCACAGGACGACTCAGCAAGGCTGACAAAGAACTTATTGTTGTGGCTACAAGCACCGTTAACAGATGTCCCTACTGTGTAACTGCCCATGGTGCTTTACATCGGATATATTCTAAAAAGCCAGCTTTGGCTGATCAGGTTAGTAGGCTTGTTTTCTTATTTCATTTTTAAACTAAGTAGAGAAAATAACAGAACAAAACAGCATATTCTGTGTCTGCTTTGTAGGCTGTACTGAGATGTGAAAAAATATCATCAAAATCAAGTCTCTTCTTCTCTTGATTGCTTAAGATGTCTACGGTTCCAATCCTACAATCGGTTCCATAGAGATGGCCCCCAATGGGACTGTGTGAATCAGTTTGCAGTGTGGGGGCCAAATGAAATAGCTCTGTTTCTCCAGGATAATCTTTTTGTTTCTCTACACATGCCTGGGTTATCCTGTATTGACAACCAATACAATAGACTAATGTAAAGCTTTTGTGGGATTGTTTAATCCATCCTTGACTTCTGAGCAGCATTGTACTCAAACTGACAGTGCGCCACCTTATTTGCATTCATTTAGTCAGACAAAGGTGTGAAAATTGCTTACTGAAGACCAAATCCTTGTTACCTCTGCACAGTCAGGTAAACAGGCTATGTGCATGGCATCTGTGATGGGGTTGAGAGATTAAATCCTCTCCCCTTACCCACCCTTCACGGGGTTTCTATCAGACAATGTGTGGGGGACAGAGCCAATGTGCCAGTTACGTCAGTACTTTGCTCCCACCTCTGCTCTGCAGGGATCCGCTACAAAGCAGTGAGCGGCAGCATGCTAGCTGTCTTAGGCCACCTCTGTGTGACTTTTCCTCTTCTTCCTGTGTGCTCAGCAGAACTGCTACATCCCACAGCATGTAGAGCCTGCCAAATCCAGGGGGTAGGGAAGAATTTGAAAGAAAAAGAGATGCTTCTCTACTGCAGCAGCCAGGAGCAGGTTACACAGAAATTGACTAGCCCTGCTTCAAGGGGAGAATTCTGGCAGAACTCCAGTTGGTGCTGGAGTGGATGATTGGGGGCAAAGTCACATTAGTGTTACTCCAAAGTCTGAAACCAGTTGGTGGCCTGCCTGATCCAGGCTGGGCCTGGTTACCCAGATGTGCTGAGCAACATATTTCTACACATATGACAGACAGCTGCCCAGGGTGTTTCAACTTGAGGTAACCAGCATCAGTGGCCACTCTGGGGAAAGTAGTGGTTTTTGTTTCTCCTTTGCTGCCATTGTGTGCATCTCTTCTCACCAAGGAGGAAGAATTTTTGTGAAAAACACATTACATGAAATTGGCCCTTCCCCATGAAATCTTATCTCCCCCGCGCTGCTGAGAGCACCCCAGCCAGGGCCTGTTCCTCCCAGTACCAATCCAATGTCCTCCGTACTCCTGGGGATGCCCCAGCACAGATAGGGTTAGCAGGTAGTGACTGTTCCTGCTGGGGCGCACCCAGCAGCATGGGGCAGACTGGAAGCTTTCTCTGGCTGCAGGAACCTCTGGGGCTGCTGACGAGCCCCACAGCTTCCTGCAGTAGGGGGAGATGCCAGGGGTGAGTCTGATCTCCATCATGATGCTGAGAGAAATCCAGCTCGGACCCCTCGTTGCTAGTCCCAGCCAGGCTGGGATGTACCTGCGCCACAAGGCAGGGGAGGTGCACCTTCCTGACCTGTGGGTCCTGAAGGCAGCACAAATGTGAGGGTGACAGTCCTGCCACCTTCTTACGATTGGTTTGCCAAACCACCCCACACCAACCTCATTTGGGTCAGGTCCCTCACCGTGAAATTTTAGTTGAAAACATCTGACATCATGAAAAGGATCAATTTTCAAATCCTCTGGCTATGACACTGACTGGAATGGTCATGAATATGGATGATCCTTTGTAAATCTCTGTAATTAGTTACACTCTCATCTTAACACTAATAGACACTTCTGATCTAGAGTTATGTGATTTGTGAACTTTGTGAAAGCTAACAAAGATTATTTGCTGTTACATTACTGTTTACCCCATGTGTATATCTGTAATTAAATTATCCATCGGCTGTGATTGGAGCCTGAGAAATGTAAGCTAACTTCTAAGTAAGGGCCATTGTGTTCCGGAATGGAAATTCACCAACCCACCCCAGTATAGACACTCTTCAGATTGGTATTTATGGTTTCTGCTCGCAGAAGACAATTTAAAGAAATGATCCTGCATCTTTGGGCTGTTGGATTCTAGCTGGGTGGAATATCTGGGTAAGAAAGTGAAAGATTCCCAGAATTGTTCTGGGTGACTCTGAAAGACTTTTGGGATATGTGTAGGTTGCATCTCTGCTATCATTTCAGGTTTGCAAACTTAACATATTTTACCTGCTTTAACCTCTAATTTCTTTTCTTAGCTAATAAATGTTTAATTAGTTTAATAAAGAAGTGGCTGCCCTTGTCTTTGGAATGATATCTAAAGTACCAAATTGATCTGGAGTGCGTGAGTGATCCTTCAGGGTTCGGAGTAACCAATGTTTTATATGATTTTTTTTTTTAATTTTTATAACCTTTTATTACAAAGTCCAAGATAGGCTGGAGAGCAGAAGGGGACTGTGTGTAATTCCGTGGTAAGATTGGTAGGAGTCCACATTTGTTACAGGTTTGGTGAAATCTAATTATACAGCATACCACCAGTTGGGCATGTCAGCCTTATTTTCTGACAGTCTGACCTGAGATTGGCGCACACAGTTCTGAGCCACTCCAGAAATGTGAAAATAGCCTTGATGAATGTATCCAGGTTCTTTAGTTTTTGACCCTGCTGTATAGTTTATAGGCTCTGAAAACATTTTTCTGTAGCTTTTTTGTTTTGTTTTCTTGAAGGTTGTTGTGAATTGGAAGCTGGCTGACTTAAGTGATCGGGAGCTGGCTATGCTGGAATTTGCTCTTGCAGTCAGTCACGCGGAGAACATAACTGAAGAGCACTTCCAAAAGCTGGAGGCGCAGGGTTTTGACAGGGAAGATGCCTGGGACATTGGCATGATTGCTTCTTTTTTTGCCATGTCTAACCGTATAGCTCACTTTACTGACATGCGTCCAAATGAAGAATTCTACAGTATGGGCAGAATACCTCGGGATAAGGAAAAGGCAGAAACTCCTTAACACAGCCCTCAATTTTGTGAAGACATATCAAGCTATTAATGCTGTGGCTAACATTGCTAGTTACTGAATATATAAAAGCTAATAGCAGATTGTTACCCGAAGAGGTCAGAAGGGGAAATAGGTTACAGTTTCCTGCAGTATGCAAACATCTATAAAGGGTTTTCAAACCTGAGCAAATCATAACCTTTTACTCTTAAAAGAGCTGAACAGTCAAAACTCTTGTCTTAAAATTTGTTGAGATTTTGATAAAGTGGCTGGGGGACATACTGTGATTTATAAAAAGTTGCATAGCAACCTTTTCATCATATCTGCAACGTTCGAGTAAATAACAGGCTTTCGTATATATAACAACTGTATAATTGTCATGTGGAGAAGGGCTATAAATTTTTCTTGGCACTTCTGCTAATTGTCAGAGATTAATATATAAATAAGTAGTGGTAGGAGGGGAATGTTTTCTCCTTCTTAACCCTAATAACTACTCTGATTCTGTGACAAAGACGTAATGTCCTCTCTCAAATAAGATACCAGGCATAACATATCCCTTGGGTGTCAGTGGAAAGTCTCCATTTAGCTTCATTGGGAGTTGCATCCATCCCTTAGTTCAGGGGTCTCAGACTCGTGGCCTGCGGGCCACATGCTGCCCCTAAAGTTATTTCCTGTGGCCAGCAAAATGATACTATCATTATTGGTATTTGCAACATTGTTATATGAAAAAGTTTCAGTGTTGCAGACCTCAGGCTAACATTCTAGTCCTCATGCAGCCCTCATGATTTGAGTTTGAGACCCCTACCTTACTGCAATGTTGAGCTCAGCTGTGTAGTGGAGGTGTGCCAGTGTGAAGTTTTTTACTGAAATGCTGGTCCAATACCAGCAGCGATGGGCCTGTAGAAGGTTACAAAAAGTGACATTTTCCCCAAATTACTCAGATGAAGAAGTTATCTTGACATGCTGTTGTGATGAGTGGTGAAAGGATCAAGTATTTGTACGCATATCTTTCCTCTATCCAACCTATTTTTCACAACTTTTCTAAAGTGTCTCTTCTGTGAGTGGATTATGGACAAACTCCATGCTTTGCTTCCTCCAATAGTTAAGAAATGTGAATTTCTTGCTTGAATTGTTTTCAACACAGACCCATGTTTGTGAAATGTGATTGTCTTACTGCGTGTGTCTATAATGAAATGTAACAGTAAAGTCTTTGATTCAATCTGTATTTACACTGGAAAGAAACATACAACCCTTTTAAAAAATGCTTGGAGTGCGTGAAATGTGATCTTTTCTCCATTGTAGGCATCCATCCGAGAAAGGTTTGTGAGTGATATGTCTCAGACTGAGTCTGGAAGCCAGTGAGTGCCTTTCAAGCAGGGCTGGCCCATGGTTTTTTGGTGCCCTAGGCACCTGTGATTTTGATACTCCCCCACCCCCATAAGCCTGGCCAAGTGGCCAGCAGGTGCCACGCAGGCTCCCCTGGGCGAATCGCGATGACAGGGCTACTCCCTGAGCCAAATCGTGGCAGCAGCACCACTCTCTTGGCCCGATGCTGGCAGGGCAGCACAGGAGACTTGCTGGCCCTAGCCCTTGGTGTTCCTTACTGGTTGGCAAAGCTAGGCAGCCACCTAGCTCACCTCTATAGACAGGCTGGCCCTGCTTTCAAGTGACTTGAATGAGGCCTCTAAAGACTGAAGTAGTTGCCTGGGGGCTGGCTTTGGGCCAAGAATCCTGCCCAAATAAATGGGGGGAAGCCCCATGACTAACAAAGGAGGGAGAAATCTTGTGGTGGGTAGGAAGGCAGGCTGCAGTCCTAGTTTAAAAAAACAAACAAAGAGTAGTGTGGCACTTAAAGACTAACAGATTTATTTTTCGCGTGAGCTTTTGTGGGAGAAAATCCCACTTCATCAGATGCTTTGAAGATGGGTGTCACACCACTCCTTGGTTATTTTGCCGGACTAGACTAACACAGCTATCCCTTTGGAAATTGACAAGATGCAGCCCCCAATCTGCTCCTCGCCTTGGGGCAAAGGAGCAGATCTGCCCCCTGGCATGAGCCCCCCACCTGCAGGGAGCTTTCCTGGTCCACCCCTATTCTCCCCAGGCCTTGAAATGAGGGGGGGTGTTGGGGTGCTCACTACACTGGTGTGATGCTGTTACCAGCTGATAGCTGGGGGGGGGGTAGGGAAATCCCTGTCCACTAGGCGCCGTGGCTCCCCCCGGCCAGCAGGGGGCAGGCTGGGTAGGGACAGGGCCCGCCCCTCAGGGAGGCAGGCGCTGAGTGGCTGCGAGAGGCGGGATAGGGGCGTGGCCTGCGTCCCTCCCGGCGGGCGCGAAGGGGCGTGGGTCGGTTGGCTGCCGGCGACGACTTCCGGCCGGATGCCCCGCCCCGGAAGTGGCGTAGCGAGCGCCGCCAGCGGCTGCCCCGCCCCACCTCGGCGCGCGCGCAGTGATGCAGGCGGCGGGCTGATGAGCGCCGCGCGGAGGCGGCGGGCGGACGGACGGACGGTCGGTCGGTCGGTAGCTCGCTAGGGCCCGCCCCGCCCCCTCACGGGGGAGCCGCCACCGCCATGGAGTCGCCCGGCGCCCAGAAGCCGCCGGGGGAGCCGCCGCCACCGCCGCCGCCGCCGCCTGCCTCTCCTCAGGGCCCGGGGGCGGCGGGGGGCTGGCGGGCGCCGGGCGGGGGCCTCTTCGGGTGGCTGCGGGGCCGCTGCCTGGGTCGAAGCCTCTTCGTGGACCCGGCGCGCGACAACTTCCGCGCCATGACCGGGCTGTACAGCTCCATCCAGCCCGCCGACTCCGTGTACCTCAGCACCCGCACGCACGGCGCCGTCTTCAACCTGGAGTACTCGCCCGACGGGTAAGGCCCGGCCCCGGCCCCCTGCCCGCCCCGCGCACGCTGCTCCTCTTCCCGCAGGCCTTTCCTGCTGCCCCCCGCTCACCCCCGTCTGCTGGCCGGGCCCCGGCGTCTCCTCTTCGGGGAGCCCCTAGATCAGTGAGGGGTCGTGGCTCATCTGGATCCACGTCCTTCTGTAGAAAGGCTCCTTCCCGGGCAGGTGAGAGGACGGTTATGGAGGACCCTGCTGGGATGCAGCCAGACATCAGCCACCTGGAGAGCTAGGAGACTGCTGGGGCTCACCTAAGGTGCCCTCACCCTGATAGTTCCTTAGGGAGGGCCCCCCCCGACAACCCCAGGGGTACAGTGGAGCTCTTGATCCGCTGTGGGTAGGGCTACCAGATACCAAAGGCTGGAAAGGAGCACAGGGAAGTATGAAAAGGAGGTCCCGTGGAGAAAATGTAGTATTAATGTCATATTTTTTTGGTTTTAGGGGGCTATGGAATGCTTCCCCCTAAAAAGAGGGTGTTCCGGGGCATTTCAGGAGACTTTAACTCCTCTAAGTAAAAAGCCAGAGACAATCATGTATTTTAAAAATGTCTGCTGGATGGAGGATGTGGAGGTAAAAAGGAAGACATGTCCTCCTTTGATCTGACACGTGGTAACCCTATGTTGGGGGGGATCCTGCTGGGATGCAGCCAGGTATCACCCACCTGGAGAGCTAGGAGACTGCTAGGGCTCACCTAAGGTGCCCTCACCCTGATGGTTCCTGAGGGAGGGCGTCATGACAATCCCAGGGGTACAGCAGAGCGCTTGATCCACCATGGGCAACGTGTGCAGATTCATCTGCTCCTTGGGGGAACATATGCAAAGAGTCCTATTCCTGGGGCAGACGGGTCTTGGCTCTGATGGGGCTGGAGGGTTTCTACCAGACAGGGAATGGGGTGCTGATGAACTTGGCTCTGCACCCACATGTGGGATGGGTGCAGTTTGAGAATGTGCTTGGGTACCGCTGTGTGCCAGAGGATCTTCTCATCACTCCATTGATGATTTACTACTTGCTGTGCTCAGAGGAATGAATACTAGCTCAAGGCTTCAAAGAGAAACTGCGGATTTGGAATTAATTTGCAAATTTGACTGTTTTCTCAGGGCTAAATAAGGACTTTGGATTTTTTTCTCATTACACAAAGTGATTTGGCCTTATCTCCGTCTGTATGTTGTTCCCCAGTGTTTGAATCTAAACAACTGCTTTGTTTTGCTCTTACAGTGTGACTTGATCCCATGACTTATGCTCCCCTGCGTTTATTTCCTCCCATTCTGTAAATTCCCTCATCTTCTAAGCATCTGATGAAATGAGATTTTTTCCCCCCACAAAAACTTTTGTAATAAATAAATGTGTTAGTGCCAAGTTAGTTAGCACTCCTTGTTTGTTTGGGTAATGCTGTCCTAGGCTACCAAAATAGCTATCATGACCACAGAAGGGTCATTAAGTGCCTCCTGAGGATGCTGGGAGGTGAGGGAATAGAAGGCAAAAATCACTAATTGAACAGCACTTAGATTAAGGTTACATGTTTGTTTTTCAGAAGTTGAAATGTATTTCCAATCAACTGGAGGCTTAATATAGTTACAATGTATAGTCTGTGGGTCTCAAAGGAATTGATTGAGGTTAAGAATTGCTAGCCCTTTGCCACAGTGGAGGCTGAAGGATAGTGACTTGCCCAAGGCCACACAATAAAGCTGTGAACAGAACTCGGGTTTTCCAGCTCCCGGTCCTCTGTTCCATCTACTAAAGTGACACGATAGTGGAAGATAAAGGGACTGGTAGATGCAGCTTAAATTCATTGGGGGAAATCTCTAACAAGAAGCTGTTAAACTCGGTAAATGCAAGATGACAGGGGATAGCCACTTCAACCATTCACAAGATAACAGGTAGCAAAAAGCAGGAACAAACAGTTCTCTGTAAACAAAATGTTTGGTAATAGAGTCCTTCAGGGACTAGAAACAGTGTTTAAGACTGGACTTCAAGAGGAGTACATAGCAAGGAGGCAAAAGGTGCTGACAAACGGTTGAGGAAAAGGTTGTAAAAAATTCCTCACCAACTTGGCAGCACGGTAAGTGACCAGGATGTTGGCTCTTGAACATCACCATAGATGACAGTTCAGTGTTCAGTGGTGGCTAAAAAAAGATGATAATATTAGGCTGCATTTAGGAGGAAATAGTTCTCCATGTTGTTTTTTTAAACTTGATGGTTATGTCCTTGCCTTGAAACGTACATTGTCTCTCTCCTCAGTGTCTAAAGAAATGAAGTGGAAAGGTCAATTGGATGATAAGGGGATCAAGGACGTGTTCATTAAAACCAGTAAATTTAAAATGTAACTAACTTGGGAACTGTCACATTAGGGTATTAATCATGTATGTGAACAATAGAATTTGTGGATATGTCATTTTTAAAAGAAAGCTAGAAAGCATTCTTTCAGGGCATATGTAATCTAACGATTTAGGATAGAAAGAAATCTTACTCTTAGACTAGTGGTCTGCAAACTTTTTACCTCATATTCCCCCCCTCCCCCCCAATTGCCCATGTCTGTGACCCCCCTTTCATCCTCTTGGGGCTGGGAGCAGGGTGATGGTCGGGGTCAAGCTGGGACCAGAAGCAGAACTGTGTCTGGGGACTGAGGCAGGAGACAGGGCTGTTGCTGGGAACAGAGCAGAGCTGGGTAATGCTCCCGCCTCAGCTTTCATGGGGGCTGGCCTGGGTCCCATTGTCCCCCCCTTGAACATTCCTCTTTCCCCAGGGACCCTCCCCACAGCTTGGGTCCATCTGGCATAGTCTAGGGCATAGGTAACTGGAAGCTGGACTAGACAGACTCTTGGCCTGTCTTTAAATGATAACAGCTATATTCCTATTCCTAGGCAGTGTGTTAAAAGTTCAGCTGTGTACTGTCTCCTGATATGACAAACTCATCCAGGTTTCTTTTGTTGTTCTGAAACTTTAACCAGTATAAATCCAATGTCAGCTTGTGAGTCATTATAAAATATATGCTTTGTTGTTTGACTGAAGAGAGAATGGATTTATAGATCTCTTGCTCATTGACATGTGTGAGCAAAGAACCAAGTAGATATAGTTAAACAGACATGCTATTGAGATTAGTAGGCCAAAAAATTTTGATGACTTCTTGCTTGCAGAGTCCCTATTGTTCAGAGTAGTTCTTTCACTAAATCTTTTCTTTTCCCTGTAGGAGCCTACAATAACAAAATAGTGTGTGGTCTTGTTGTAGGTTGGTTGGCTTGCGAACAGGGGACTGCAAACGGGAGTTTGCGAGGGAGTTTGGTTAGGCCAAGATGGTGAAGAGGAGCCGTACTGCTGGAGCCAGCACCCCTGCTGTTTCCTTTGCCTCTGTTTGTAGCCAGACAGACTGACTGTCCATGGATATCTCCACCCAGACCCTGGTGTGGATTTGCAGGGACTGTGGCCTTCATTTTCCTGCGCTGATGATCAGGCTAGGGAGATGAGCCTATGTGATAGGTGCCTTCTGGTGGCATCTCTTCGGAAACAGGTAGGAGAGTTACAGGAGGAGGTGTCACGACTCAGGGGTATCTATGCTCTGGAAAAGTTCCTTGACAGTGTCCACGATGAGACCTGCAAGGAGGAGGTCCCTATCCCAGTGCCAAGGGCTACTGCCACAGCTCTGGAAACGGATGGGATGCCTATGGCAGAGGAAGGACACTGGCAGCTGGTCACCTCTGGCAGTAGACAGTATTCCACGCCTGCTCACATCCCACCATCCATTGTGGTGAGGAACCGTTATGCGGTGCTGGACACACTAAAGGAGGTAGAGGAGATGCCATCCACCCCAAAGGCTGGGCAGATCACAACCACCTCACCTAAGAGGAAACGTAGGGTTGTGGTGATTGGGGACTCACTCCTGAGAGGAACAGAGGCACCCATCTGTCGCCCTGACAAGGCCTCTAGAGAGGTATGCTGCCTGCCAGGTGCCCGTATCCGTGATGTAACGGAGGGATTGTCTAAAATCATCTGCTCCTCAGACTACTACCCCATGCTTCATCCATGTGGGTACCAATGATACTGTGAGAAGTGATCCTCAGCAGATTAAAGGTGACTTCAGGGCTCTGGGAGCGAGGGTGAAGGAGTTTGGAGCACAGGTGGTGGTCTCCTCGATCCTTCCAGTCAAGGCTAGAGGCCGGAGGAGAGACAGATGCATCCTAGAGGTGGATGCCTGGCTGCGAAGATGGTGTGGTCAGGAGGGATTTGGCTTCCTTGACCATGGAGTCCTGTTTCAGGACAGAGGATTGATAGGCAGAGATGGCCTTCACCTGTCCAGGAAGGGGAAGAGCATGTTTGGGCACAGACTGGCTGACCTAGTGAGGAGGGCTTTAAACTAGGTTCAATGGGGGGAGGAGACCAAAGCCCACAGGTAAGTAACAATGTGGGTGATCTGGGGGAAGGGATGGAACTTGGGGGGTGCTGGGACTGTATCAACAGCAATAAAAGAGAAGGTAGTTGGAACATGGGGGGGGATCAAATAAATCTCTTAAGTGCTCTACTGAAGCCCCAATATGTGAGGAGAGTGGGGAAGGAGAACGCCAAGAAAAAATGCAAGGAGGTATATGTAACAGAATTGGAAATCAGCATGACAAAGTAGGGCAATCGACCGGGTATCTTAGGTGCCTGTACACTAATGCGAGGAGCCTGGGAAATAAGCAAGAAGAATTGGTAATACTAGCACAGACAAGGAACTATGATATTATAGGAATAACGGAGACATGGTGGGATAGTGTGCACGACTGGAGCTCTGCCATGGATGGGTATAAACTGTTCAGGAAAGACAGGCAGGGCAGAAGAGGGGGAGGAGTAGCGTTATATGTAAAAGAGCTCTATGACTGCTCAGAGCAATGTTCCCTCTAAGGGGAGAGGGCAGCTGAGCAACTCCGGTTGCTCGCTGTGCTCCCCCCCCCCCGGGCCCGCTGCGCAGCCCCTCCCCCCGCTCCCGGCAGCCCCCCCGCTCCCGCTTGGCCCCCCTTCCTGGCAGCCCGCCCACTCCCGCTCGCCCCCCCGCTGCTCCTGACAGCCCCGCCTCCTGCTCGCCCCCCCCTCCTGACAGCCCCGCCTCCCGCTCACCCCCCTCCTGACAGCCTCCCGCTCGCGCCCCCCCCCCAACTTACCTTGGGGCTGGACTGGAGCCAGAGGGCCCAGCCATAACTCCCGGGCCAGAGGAGCTCTACAGAGCATGCCCAGATTTTCTGGGCATGCTCCGTTGGAGCTTCTCTGGGCGGGAGTTTTCAAAACTCCCAGCCCCAGAGGAGTTCTGTGGAGGGACTCCGGCTGCTGGCAGTGCGCTGCCGGCAGCCTTCGCTGCGCTGGCGGCTGTGGCGGGCTGCGCTGCAGCGCGCCAGCGCAGCTTAGAGGGAACATTGGCTCAGAGCTCCATTATGGAAGTGGAAACGTGCCAGTAGAAAGTCTGTGGGTTACATTGAGAGGGGAAAGCAACAAGGGGGATGTGGTGGTGGGTGTCTGCTATAGACCACCAGACCAGAAGCAGGAGGTGGATGAGGTGTTCTGTGGACAACTAGCGGAAGTTTCTAGATCACAGGCCCTGGTGCTGATGGGGGACTTCAATTACCCTGACATTTGCTGGGAGGCCAATACAGCAGTGCATGGGCAATCCAGGAAGTTTTTAGAGAATGTTGGGGACAACTTTCTAGTACAAATGCTAGAGGAACCAGCTAGGGATCTTGCACCGCTCGACCTGCTGCTCACAAACAGGGAACAATTGATCAGGGACGTAGAGGTAAATGGCAAGCTAGGCAGTAGTGACCATGACATGATTGAGTTCAGGATCCTGATTAAAGGAAGGAAGGAAAGAAGCAAAACACAAACCCTGGACTTCAAAAAAGCAGATTTTGGCTCCCTCAAGGAACTGATGGGCAGGATCCCTTGGGATGCTAATCTGAAGGGGAAAGGAGTCCAAGAGAGTTGGTTATATTTTAAAGAAACCCTGCTAAGGGCACAGGAAGTTTTCATTCCTATTAGGAGAAAGAACAAACGTGAGGCAGCCAGAATGGCTTAGCAGAGAACTCTGCTCTGAGCTTAAACATAAAAAGGAAGCTTAAAGGAAATGGAAGCTTGGTCAGATGACCAAGGAGGCATATAAAGATATTGCTAGGGACTGCAGGGATAAAATCAGAAAGGCCAAAGGACAAATGGAGTTGCGGCTAGCGAGGGATGTAAAGGATAACAAGAAGGGGATTCTACAAGTATGTTAATAACAAGAAGAGGATCAGGGATGGTGTAGGCCCCTTGCTGAATAGGGCAGGCATCCTTGTGACAGAGGATGAGGAAAAAGCTGAAGTGCTCAATGCATTTTTTGCTTCAGTATTCACAGGCAGGGTCAGCTCCCAGCCCACTACCATGGGTGTGGCAGATGGGAGAGAAGAAGAGAGGCCCTTGGTGACGGAAGGTCAGGTTAGGGACTGCTTAAAGAAGCTGGATGTGCACAAGTCCATGGGGCCGGACGAAGTGCATCCAAGGGTGCTAAGGGAATTGGCCGATGAGATAGCAGCACTCGTGGAGAACGGGAGAGGTGCCAGAGGATTGGAAAAAGCAAATGTAGTGCCTGTTTTCAAGAAGGGGAAAAAGGAGGATCCGGGGAATTATAGACCAGTCAGCCTCACCTCAATCCTTGGAAAAATTATGGAGCAGATTGTCAAAGAATCCATCCTCAAACACTTAGAGGAAAATAAAGTCATCAGGAACAGTCAGCATGGATTTACCAAGGGTAAATCATGCCTGACCAATCTCATCTCCTTCTATGATCAGATGACTGGTTTTCTGGATGCAGGAAGAACCGTTGATGTCATATACCTTGATTTTTAGCAAGGCTTTTGATACAGTTTCCCACAGCATTCTCATTGGCAAATTAAGGAAGTATGGGTTGGATAGGTGGATTAAAAGGTGGATAGAAAACTGGCTAGATCAACGGTTTCAGCGTGTAGGAATCAATGGTTCCATGTCTAGCTTGCAACCAGTCACGAGTGGTGTGCCCCAGGGGTCAGTTCTGTTCAACATTTTCATCAATGATCTGGATGATGGAATAGACTGCATTCTCAGTAAGTTTGCAGATGACACCAAGCTGGGGGGACCAGTAGACATGTTGGGCAAGGACAGGATTCAGGGAGACCTAGATAAATTGGAACAGTGGGCCAATAGAAATCTTATGAGATTCAATAAGGACAAGTGTAAAATCCTGCACGTGGGACAAAAAAACCCCATGCGCCGCTACAGGCTGGGAAACATTCAGCTAAGTAGCAGCAGTGTAGAAAAGGACCTGGGGGTCATGGTGGATGGGAAGCTAGATACGAGTCAGCAGTGTGCTCTTGCTGCCAAAAAGGCCAATGGCATACTGGGCTGTGTCAAAAGAAGTATTACCAGCAGATTGAGGGATGTGATCATTCCCCTCTATTCTGCACTGGTAAGGCCACATCTAGAATACTGTGTTCAGTTTTGGGCTCCCCACTACAGAAAGGACAGGGACATGCTAGAGAGAGTTCAGAGAAGGGCAACCAAAATGATTAAAGGGCTGGAGCACAAGCCCTATGAGGAAAGACTGAAAGCATTAGGGTTATTTAGTCTGCAGAGGAGAAGATTGAGGGGGGATTTGATAGCAACCTTCAACTACTTGAAGGGATGCTCTAAGGAAGATGGAGCTCAACTGTTCTCGGTAATAACAGAGGACAGAACGAGGAGCAATGGTCTCAAGTTGTGGTTAGGGAAGTCGAGGCTGGATATTAGAAAAAACTTTTTTACTAGGTGAGTGGTGAAGCCTTGGAATGAGCTGCCAAGGGAGGTGGTGGAGTCTCCATCTTTGGAGGTGTTTAAGGCCCGGCAGGACAAAACCATGACTGGGATGATTTAGCGGGAGTGGTCCTGCCTCTGGCAGGGGGTTGGACTAGATGACCTATGAGGTCCCTTCCAACCCTATGATTCTATGATTCAGTAAGGAAATAGATCTGTATGGTGCTTTCAAGAGTTGGTTTGAAAAAAAAAAATTAACACTGCTAAGGTTTAATTATACAGTGACACAGTGTATTGGGACCAAGGGTTTTATTAGGCCAAGTTCAGTTTGTTTATACAGGTAGTACCACCAATTTAGTGGGCTAGTGAGATGGGCACTTGGCTCAGGGAATGGTATTGTATATAAATAGTTAAGGTGCTGTTGCAAAACCAACAGCTTGTCACAAGGTAATGGAGAAAACTTGGATCTCTTCAATGGACCTGTCATTTTAATGCCCATTTGGGCCACCTTCAAACCAATGATATCTACTATTACAGAAACTAGTTCAAGACCTGGGGCTTGCCATATTCAGTTTTGTGCCAATAAGACAGTGTGAGGCTGGGGGAGACTACTAAGGTCTTACATTGGGAGACCCATCAGGATTACAGACAAATGACTTTGAGTCCTTGGAAAGCTGTGAATTTCCAGTGTCTAGCAGTGTAATGTATTTGCTTATAACTGTAGCTGGCCCTGTGACAGTAAATTATTCAGTCATGTTGATCACTGTCTTGTTGCTTTTTCCATTTTCATTGACCCTTGTAGAAGATATGTTACCAACAGCAAGTTCTCAGTAACAATAGTAGGAAGCGTTTATGGAGGATTAAACTAGTACAGTTTTGTGGGGTTAGATCTAAGTTTATCTACAGGGGGACTTTCCACTGGCATAGTTGCAAGCATCATTGCAACCCCTAGTGTAGAAGTGCTGTACATGTGTAAAAAGTCACTTGTAGGGATACCAGAGTATCTCTCGCAGTACAAAAGTATCCACTGTAGACAAGGCCTACACTTAATCCAAGCTACCTTTATACCTCCCATGATCCTGGGCTGATTTGGGAGCTGAATCGACACTTGGCACACATTAGTAGGCACTGGTTTCCTGTAATTTATGCTAGCTAGAACAGTCCTAATGGGATTATTGTGTTGGTTGAGGATTGATAGAGCACATTTTCTTCTTGGCTCAAATACCCTGTTGCATCACGGTACACCACTCAAGAATCCGCTTAAGCTAGGGTAATTTTTATCGCCCCATTTCGGGCAGCTCTGACATCAGTTTGTGTTGTTCCAGTGGTGTGGAGTGAACCTAGTAAGGCCCAGCAACTGGCTTAATGATATGCTGCTGATTTTAAAACCTTAAATGTCTAATGGTAGTGAAACAGGTTACCCTTGGCTAATGCAGAACTGCACTTCCTTATAAAATTATGGCCATCTTATGTTTATATGCTTCTCTGGGATATTTGTAAACTGTTTTGCTGCTGTTTGGTTTCTGTGAACAGTTTTCAGGACATAAACATATCTTTGACTCTCAGATTCTGAGAACAGCCTTTGATAATTAACTTCAATGAAGAGGTACATCTGCACCATGTCTTCATTGCATTTACAGCAGGATAGCTAATAAGTGCTAGCGATCTTGGTAAAACCCTGGTGGAGAAAATGCTCTGTAGTTTTTATCACAAGATGGGGCGCAGTAAGGTGACTGGAGTGGGAGGGTGATGCTCTTGCCCATTTAGATTGTGGCAAAAGCTGCCTGCAGCTTGCCTCCACTGAACAGCGCGATAAGTGACCCATGTTAATTTTATCCTGCTGTGGAATAGCCACCTTTTTGGCCTTGAAGACTGCTTGGGTCACAGTGGTAAGTCACAGATTTGCAAATCATTGTTCCTCTGGCTTCTACAGTTTTAAATATTTAAAGATTTAGTAACCCCATCAACTTTATTTTTTCATATAATATTAGCAATAAATGGGTGAGTCCCAAAATGGCTAAGTATTTTAAAGTTCTGAATGATTGCCACATAGTGCTCTAAAGTGTGGACCTTCCCCCCAACCTCCACAGAACAATTGAGAAGTTTTGCAGAGCTCCTTGGATTGTCAGATTATCTGTAATTGGCACTCTACCTGAACATCTTTATAATTAATTGGTTTAAAGGAATTCTGCTGTCTGATGGGGCCTGTTAAATAGTGTATCCTGAATGTTTTCTTTCACTGGCTTCAGCAAGCTTTGGATTAGGACCCAAGTGAGCCATTGCTATGGTCTCCTAGACTGAGAGAGAATCAGTCTGATTTTTCAGAAACAGCTACATAAAAATGAAGTAATTATCTTGTTGGGTTAGTATTATTAAACATGTCAGATAGTTTAAATTGCAAAACTTTATTTACATTTATTTATTGCCTGCTGATTATAGAATACCTGCATGTATGTGAGTTTGAAATGGCAGAACACACAAATTTGAACTAGTTGGATGGTGACACATGACCGAGATTCTGGAATTCTCTCACATGTTTGCCAAATGTATGTTTTACTGCCTTATTAAATGCCACTTCTGTCCATTGCATGTATATTGGAGGTTTCCATCTTAAGGTTTCAGTGCACTTTTCAAAAATAAATATAGTTTCACCATACCCTTGTGGGAGGCCCAAATTCCAATTATGTAGCCAGAGGGAAATTGTAAATGTGCAAGGTCATATAGGAAGTCCATGGTAGAAGTGGGGAATAGAACCAATATCTTCACTTTCAGTCTTCAACTTTCTTTTCTGGCCTTCCTCACAGACAATAATCCTCAACTAATCAGTGCATGCTTTCCCACACAGTCACTCCTAGGTTAGACTGAAAGCACTGCACTGATAGGGCAAAGTATCCTTGGAGGACACTTTGTGTAAAACTGTACTAAAATATAAATTGTCATTGAATCTTAGGAAAATGCATACCCATTCACTATCAAACAACCACCCTGCATATATAACACACTGAATTAAAAAGAACACGTGATCTGTTCATTGAATACACCAGCTGTGCATCAGTCCATGCCAACAGCCAGTCTGTAGAGGAGAGGGAATCTTTTTGAATAGGTAGTAGAGAAATTGACTTTGTGAGTAAGCAGTAGACCAATTTCCACTGTACAATCATGAAGTAGGAAGCCTTTGAGAAAAGGTGATTGTACAAAGCCCATTTTACACTATCGGAACAGTATTGATCTGTGGAAATCTGCTCATTTAACAGTAAAACAAGATAAGTAACCATGACAACCGTTGCCACTGATCTGTCAGAGTATTTGCAGCCTCCATTTTTAACTGCAACCTCTTTTTCCTTTTTTCAGGTCAGTGCTGACTGTGGCTTGTGAACAGACTGAAGTCCTACTTTTTGACCCCATATCTTCAAAGCACATCAAAACACTCTCTGAAGCTCATGAGGACTGTGTGAATAATATCAGGTTAGTATCATGGGAAACAAAACCAAAACTTAAATGAATAGAACACCAGCATTTTTTATAACTGTAGGTGGTTTTTTTTCTTGATGGTGCAGTGATGTACAGATCAGTACACTGCTATTCTGTGCTCTTTGTCTTGTCAGCAGATGACACAGTACAACTGTATTACTTATCATATTCCATCTTGTGTGTGAGTGCCAGAATTAAGTAAACACATGATACTAAATGCACACGCACATACCTTTGTCATTGTAAATCTCACAAGCAGTGATTTGGGGCAGACACGGTCTTTAAGGCATTGTCAGTTATTTCAGTTTGGCTAATAGGTGGCAAGTACATTGTTTTAGTTACTGTGCATAAGTAGGAATTGTGGTTATGTTAAAATATCTGAGATAAAAATATGTAAGGCAAAGTTCTCTGGATATCCTTGTGCTATAGTTTTGGGGAGGGAGATGAAATTTCAGGGCTAAAGCCAGTTTCGAACTACTGGGGATTAGGATAAAACCGTCACAGGGGGCAGACTGTCACGTAACTGTTTCTGGCTGCTGTTGGAGACAGGAGAGAGGAGTAGATGGTATGATCCAGTCTTGATTTAAAACTTCAGGTGATGAAGAATCTACCACTTCCCTTCATAAACTGTCTTCAGTCAATTAGTCTTAGTGTTTAAAAAAACCACATCATCTTTCTCGTTTGATTCTTTTTTAAGATTCAGTTTCTAATCACTAGCTCTTGTTCTGCTAGATTAAAGAACTTTCTGGTGTTGGCTGTCTCCTCCTGCCTGTGTGTACTTGTAGACTGTGATCAAGTCAGTCTTCCACTTCACGTCCTGCGTCTGACTGACCCATTTGTTTTGTCCAAAGACCAGAGATTATCAGGATAAATAAGTATCACCTGACAGTGTTAATTGCATAATTTGATGACTGGTAGTCTGATTAGAACATCATTCAAGTCTTGCACCAGTTCAGTTTCAAAGTTGTCTTTCCTCAGGTTAAGTGAAGTGCCTGATCTTTTTTCCCAGTGTCTCATCTCTAAAAGAGCCACCATACTCATTCACAGCAGAGATCGGGGTGTTGTACACAGACTAATGCAAGTAGTGCATCTGCCTCATTTCTTGCATTGTTTAGATGGTGTGCTGTTAAGTGGGGGGACAGCATATTGAACAATCAGAATAACCTGTGGTTGATAAAAATCATAGTTTTTGTAAAGATTGAATTATTTAAATGAGGTTCTATTATTTCCATGTCAACGCTTACTTCCTATTTTATTGTCTTAAATTACTAAAGCAGTTACACTCAGCTTGTTTTCCAACTTTACATAGACATGTTTTCTTCTAAGAACTATAGAAGTTAAAATGCTTGTATCTGCTGAAAAATTAAAATCTGGGGTCTCATTAACATATGTACTCTTTGACCAACATAAAGTCATATGCTAAACTGATAAGCAAATAGCTTATGCTGTATTTACTTCTAACATTACCTTTTCATATATTAAACTTCCACCAAGTCAAAAAACTGAAATTCTTTAACTGGATGACACTCCTTCATCAGGGCATGCTGTCTGAAGTCTTTGGGATTTATTTTTTAGAAAAATGGCACTTCTTGGTGCCTGAATGTGTGTTTAGGAGCCTAAGCTCCTGTTTTTGGAAACTGGCTTGTGTATTAGTTAGCAACTTTGTTAAATGGGTTGGAATTCTAAGTAACTTTTTCAGTGTTAACCTGGACCACTTTTTTGTTTTCAGGTGACAGATTTTAACACTCATTCTTTTAATAATCCCTCATACTGCAGACTTTTATGTACATGCTTAACTTAAAATATAGTGATAGTCCTACTAAAGCCATTGGTAAAAATCCTTTGGGTAAAGATATCATCTTAAGTATTTGCAGGATCCAGATCTTCATTTTCAATATTCTGTGACTTTTGCCTCTAGCAGTTTTGTAAAGTTCAAGTGATACTGTACCAGTAGTGATATTTAGAAGAACAACACTTAGTACATTTTAAATTATCATCTTAAGTCTCAACCTGACTAAAATCAATGGCTTTTTAGAAATAATCCAGTGGTATAAATCACCTTGATTTTATATTCCATTTTGAGAGTAAGTAACTAAATATTGAACTGTTGTGCTCGCTGTTCAGTCTAGCAGATGCACTGAATGAGGCAGGAGTCTTATGTGGGACAAGTGTGTGGTTGTCATTAAAGATGGTGTCATCATGCATGTGCACAAAAGGGTGGAGTTCCAATCATGCAGGCCTTCCTTGGCTTTTGGGAGCTTCACTCTCCAACTCGATCTTTTAGTGTAGACTTTTCTTTATAGAATTACTTACGAATTTGAATTTCTTTTTGTAGAGGGAGTGGATGAAGTTATAGAACCAAATAGAGGTTAGAGAAGAATGGAAAGAAAGGCCAAGAATCTAGAAGAATGAGGTCTGGCAGTAGAAGTCAGTGATGGGAAGAAAGGTAGAAATGCCATTCTGTGCTGACAAATCCCCAAATGTTTCTTGGATTGTGGCACAAACTGTACATTGTATGGGTCTGTCACCCTGTTCCTGTTTTTTTAAATGTGTTCAATCCTGGACAATGCTTTCTCTCCTGGCTCTCATAGCGATAGTGAACAGTATTTCCAGATTAACATATTTATCACATGAGCTTTCATGTGAGAAAATCCCACTTCATCAGACGCTTTAAAATAGGGAACTTACAGAATGGAAGGAAAATAAATGCAGGGAAGTATAAGTCATACATCAAAATGTTACAGCAAATCAAAGCACTCGTTTAGATTCAAAAAGTGAACAACAGTTTATAGAGAAGGGGTGGCCCAAACTTAAGGAACCAGAGCCGCACAAGTCGATTATTAAACCTTCAAGAGCCGCACTGAGGCATATAACCATATGCTTTTACCTATTCCAAAATTACTAAGCTTAAAATTCATTGCGCACTTTAATTTGATCTTAAAAACGGGGCAAATAGTGATCCTACTCATGTCAGATTCTAATAATTAGTTAAGATTACCATGAAAACTAGGCCTATACAGTAAAAACTTAGCTGTCACTGGATGTAGAAGACTGCAGGCTAGTGTCAGATTTTTTTAAATCTAGGCAGTAACTTGTCAACCCAGTACGTAAAAGCTCTCTCAGGTGCTGATCTGTAATTCTTGCACAGTGTTTTGATTTAACAGATTTCATTGTGGTGGAATACAATGCTTCACAGCAGTAAGTTGTGCCAAAAATTGAAAGTAATCTACAGCTGACTAGAGTACTAGACTTTTGTCTCCAAATGGCATGATAGCGAGAGATTTTAAATAATAGGAATCTCATTGGCTGGTTTCAGCAGATGAGAGCAAAGAACTCTGATAAAGAATACTGTAAAATTTCCAATAGAGACTCCTGCTTCTATTTGCACTACTTTTTCATGATGCTGCCCTGTGCTAAGACTTGGCGTCTATTCATTTTTTAGAAACTTTACAGTAGTCACATCACTCACAACCAATAAACAGTTCCAGTTAGGAGTGAAAAAATAATCTTTGTGATAATTGGAAACAAAACCTGGCAGATGTTTGCACTTGGGAAATCAATTTAAATCAATTTGAGAAACTGATTTGCTGATGTTCTTTCGTGAGCTGCACTTTTTCATTCAGGAGCCGCACGCAGCTCCCAAGCTGCAGTTTGGCCATGCCTGTTATAGAGGGAGGTGAAGTCAAATCACCAGTTGTAATTAGAAAATAACCTGAGATATCTATTTAACCCTAAGGCTATGGAGTCAAATCTGCACATGAATTCCAATTCTGCAGTGTCTCTTTGAAGCTTTTATTTGTAATCCACTTGTTTAAGTACAGCTATTAACAAATCAATGGAGTGAGCAGGAAGATTGATGTGTTCCCTTATTGGCTTTTTAATGTTGTTCTATCTGATGTCAGATTTATGTCTCTTTATTCTTTTGTGCAGAGACAGTCCTGTTTGTCTAGTGTATAAGGCAGAGGGGAATTGCTGGCACATGATGGCATAAAATCAGTGAGCTCTCCCTGTGTTTCCCTTCCTTGCTAATTCATTTGAATGTTTGTGATGTTGGTGTGCCATATAAAACCCCAGGGAAGAGCCTTCTCTCAAGCAATTTAGGATTTAGCCAGAAAATATTTTAGGCATTAAGTATACTGGCTAACCTAGTGTGGCTAGTGCCTTTTACAGCGGGACAGGGTTTAGTAAGTGAGTCAATATGAGTAGCTTCACTGAAAATTATCGCCCCCGGGGCCCCCCGGGGAAGGATTTGGATGGAGAGACACTAGTGATTTTTGTCCGGCAGGGATGGAAGGGACAGAGTGGGAGGAAGAGTCAAAGGAACTGGTAAGGAGGGAGGAGTGAAAAGAGTAAAGAATAGTAAAGTGTCATCTTAATTCAGTGAAACCCATTAGAATCTTGTGCTATCTGAAGTGTGAAAACTGAGAGTGCTATATCTTTCAGCGCACTCGGCTGACAAGAATGGAGCAGGAAGAGTGGTACTATGCTGAATTTAGACTTTCAGCTTCCATTTTGGTTTAAGTTTGACAGCCTTGAGCATATTCCTCTAATAAAGAGGCTCCCCAATGGTAGTCCATGGGAGTCCCTGACAGAGACAGTCTGAAAGCTGGCTGGCCACATGATGCTAATTTGCTAAACTAGTTAAAAATACATCCTGTCCTTTCCTGTTCCTCCACGTGAGCAATTGCTTTAGTTGTCATGGGCAATCTAGTACATAGAACCCTAGAAGAGAAGGGTTGAAAGGAACCTTAGAAGGTGATCTAGTCCAGTCCCCTGCTCAAAGCAGGACCAAATCCGCCTAAATTATCCCAAACAAGACTTCGTCAGGATGTCTCTTAAGAACGTCTATGGATGGAGATTCCATCATCTCCCTTAGTAACCCATTCCAGTGATTTACCACCCTCCTAGTAAAAATTTTTCTTAATATCCAACCTAGACATTCCACACTGCAACTTGAAACCGTTGGATCCTTGTTCTGTCATCTGCCACCGCTGAGAACAGACCAGTTCCATCCTCTCTGGAATCCCCGTTCAGATAGTTGAAAGCTGCTGTCAGATCCCCCTTCACTCTTTTCTGCAGACTATGTCCAGCCCCCTGATCATTTTAGTTGCCGTCCACTGAACTCCAGATTGTCCACATCCCTTGTGGTGGGAAGAGAGGTACAAAACTCGATGCAGTACTCCAAGTATGACTTGACCAGTGCAAATAGAGGGGAATAATCTCAGTCTGCTGATAATGCTATTTATGGAGCCCAATATGCCATTAGCCTTGGCAACCAGGGCAAACTGTTGATTTGTATCCAGCTGCTTGTCTCCTGCAACCCCCAAGTCCTTTTCTGCAGAACTGCTGCTTAGACAATCAGTCATCATTCTGTAGCCATGTATGGGATTCTTCTGTCCTAAGGGCAGGATTCTGCACTTGTCAATGTTGAAATTGATCAGAATTCTTTTGCTCCATTCCTCTAATTTGTGTAGGTCACTCTGTATCTATCCCTATCTTTGAGCATGTCTACTACTCTCCTCAGCTTCATGTCATTTGCAGACTTGCTGAGGGTGCAATCCATCCCAATCCTCCAGATCATTAAGGAGTACGTTGAACAAAACTGACCTCACAACCAGTGTTCCCTCTAAGCTGATGATGCAGCTGACCAAGTTATGGATGCAGCTGAGCAAGTTCCCCGCTGGTTACTGACCCGGGCCTGGGCCCCTTTCCCACTGCCCATTGCCTCTCTAAGTGCATCCATAACTTGTTCAATTGCATCATCAGCTTTGAGGGAACACTGAAATCAAGTAGTCTCATTGGAGGACAGGGAAGTACGAAAAGGAGGACATGGAGAAAATGTAGTATTAATGTAACTGTCATTGACATGTGTCACAGAAAATGGGTAATGATTAATGAATGCAGCATTAAAACTGTGCAAGGTCATGTGTTTTTTAAATTATTTTAAAATAAAAAAAATCAAAATGTGTTCTTTTACCAAAAACTGGACTTTAATGAAAAGTTTATCATGACCCTTTCATTAATGTTCATGAGACTAAAAAAAGTTAATAAAAGAAACTAAATTTGCAAATACAGACTTGAAAAGCACCTAAAAGAAGTTTAAAAAGCAGTTAACTTGCATGTCATTTTTAATTTTCCACAGCACCCCATTTTACAATTTTTAAAAAAAGTCCTAAATTCTTTCTGTCCAGTTAAAATGTGCCCCTTTATTTGTTTTACTTAATTGGCCTCTGTTAGTAATTTTACTTATGTTATACCTTATTTCCTTCATTTTACTAGTGTGCTTATTTTTTTCCTAGTTTAGCCCTTTCATAGGGAGCAACAAGCAAAGAATTTGCCTGACGTGGGTTTCAAACCCACAAACCTGAGATGGAGAAGCACCATCCTCTACCAACTGTGCTAACTAGGTTGCTGCTGGGAAAGAGCAGCCAGCCAAACCCAAACCCAAACACAGGAATCAGTCAGGGGATTTTCCCAACCTGTCAGTGAGGAGTGGTTTGTGCAGAGTTGCCATTTGGCCATGTGTGCATTTGACTGCCTCCGAGGTCACTAGTACAATACCCAGGTGCTGGGGGATGGAACCCTCTGCTGAGCTCAAGAACTTGGTGGGTTTTTTTTTTGTTTTGTTTTGTAACATTCTACTCCGTATTAGTAACACGCTGGACAAAATCACCTATTTTTTAAAATGCCTGCCCAGGGAGATGAAGGTAAAAAGAAGAACATGTCCTCCTTTTGCCAGACATCTGTTAACCCTACCCATGTGCTCCAGACCCTCCTGCCCACCCGTTGCCGGCATCCTCCGGTCCCCCATGTGTTCCTGTAAGTCCCTCCTCTTCTGTTTTTTTTCTGTGGGGTGGTCCCCACCAATGTTCCCTGTAAGCTGCACCAGTGAGCGGTGGCGCAGCTGCCTCCGCTCACTGGCGCAGCAAGCACTAACCCCAGCGCAGAGCTGGGGTCGGGGCTGGCGGGGAGCAGAAGCGGAGAGCGGTGGGCGTCGTGGCTGGCGGGGAGCAGAGGAGCCAGGGCCGGGGCTGGCGGGGAGGAGCGGGCAGCAGAAGCCGGGAGGAGAGGAGCCGGGGTCGGGGCTGGCAGGGAGCAGAAGCCGGGAGCGGCGGAGAGCAGCAGGCAACAGAAGCCGGGAGGAGAGGAGCCGGGGTCGGGGCTGGCAGGGAGCAGAAGCAGGGAGCGGAGGCGCTGGGGCCGGGGCTGGCGGGGAGCAGAAGAAGTGGGGAGTGGCGGGGGTTGGGGCTGGCAGAGGAGCCGGGGTCAGGGCTGGCGGGGAGCAGAAGCTGGGACCGGAGACGCTGGGGTTGGGGCTGGCGGGGGAGCAGAGGAGCCGGGGCTGGGGCTGGCGGGGAGCAGAAGCGGGGAGCGGAGGCGCTGGGTTGGGGGCTGGCGAGGAGCAGAAGAAGCGGGGAGCAGCGGGGGTCAGGGCTGGCGGGCAGCAGAAGCGGGGAGCGGAGCTGGGTTGGGGGCTCCCGGGCTGGGAGCAGATTAGAAGCCCAGGATAAGCTCATGGCACACGGGGGGGAGGGGAGGGTTGATGTGTAAGGAAACGTCTTGTTTCCCTTTCAAGTCGTTGCTGCCCCATAGGTCAGTGGTTCCCAACGTTTTCTCTGCCATGGCA
>ML681995.1:8950401-9030890 GCA_007922195.1 Podocnemis expansa | reverse complement strand
TTAGAGAGGGATTGGGGCAACTCTGGGCAGCATAGGAAGCTGGCAGTAGGGTGGGGGGGGTTAAAGAAGGGGTCAGGAAGCCGGCAGCGGGGTGGGGTGGGGGGGTAGGGAGGAGCCTGGGGTAGTAAGAGGAGGGAGAATGGGCAGAAGGGGGCAAAGAGCACAGAAGGATAGTGGGGTAGGTGAGATGGGACAGCAAGGAGCTGGAATGGAGGGAGAGAAGGGGCTATGATGGAGACAAGATTAGAGGGCATGGAGCAGCCAGACATCAGAAATGTCCTGGGGAGGCTGCTGATGCTGCCTTGAAATTAGGGCGGGGTGTAGGAGTGTGCTCACTAAATTGGTATAACACAGTTACTAGCTGACAACTGGGGGATTGTTAGGGAGATCCTTGGGGAGCATGAAGGGAAGAAGCAGGGATGGGAGGCAGAGGTGAGGGAATGGGGGAGGAGAATGGACAGTGAGAGGAGGAGAGAGAGGGAGCAGAGCAGGGAATAGTGAGGGGCGTGGAAAGGAGGTGGAGAAGTGCTAGTGACGGGGTGGGGATGATGGGCAGAGAAGAGACAGCAATGGGATGCATGGAAAGGACAGACTAGAAGGAATAATGACAGGAGGGGATGATTCAGAGAGAAGATAGCAGGGGATGTGGGGACAGAGAGGGAATAGCAAGTGTGGGTGGGGCAAGCTGAGGAGAAGGACCAGTGATGGGAGGGGAATGGGGTAGGGAAGGGGGGCGCAGTGAAGGGAGTGATAGGGAAGAAGGTGCATTGGGATCAGGCTGTGCTGAGAGGGGCAGAGCCCCCCCTTCCTTCCTGATAATGCCCTTTTTTGAGCATTGCCCTTAGGGCTTGAGACTCCTCCAGCCTACCTGTACTTGTTAAAAGCCTTTCACCATTGAAGGATAAGATGAAGCAGATTTTGAACCTCAGCTTATACATGGGGCATGCGTTGGCATGATCCCCCCCCCCAACATTTTTGGGGTTTATAACCGAGGGTGAGCTTATACACTAGTATAACTGTAGTTTAAATAGTAATTAATTCAGATCAGAATGGTTCCTTGTGGCCTGATAATCTAATCACCAATGGGACATCCCTGAGATGTTCTTTAAGACATGGTCCATGCGATGAAATAAATCTTGCCTGCCTTCATTCTATTTTTGTAGGGTTTGTTGGCTGCTGTCTTTAGTTTGTTCCTTGAGATGAGATGGGATATGAGACTGATCCTTACCATTGTTTTTGTGGTGAAAATATAAGATTCTTATCACTAAATTCTGTTGCTCTAAAGTATCAGTCTTTTGTGTGTAGTTTTGTTTTCTTTTTTAAAAAATCATAATTCCCAATTCAGGAATAACCAAGTCTGAAATATCTGGCACAGTGCAGACAACACTGTTTTCTTTATATCATTCAACTCTCTGTCAACTACACAGGTTTCTGGATAATCGACTGTTTGCAACTTGCTCTGATGACACTACAATAGCACTATGGGATCTGAGAAAGCTAAACACTAAAGTGTGCACTTTACATGGTCACACGAGCTGGGTGAAGAATATTGAGTATGACACCAATACCAGACTGCTAGTGACATCAGGATTTGATGGCAATGTGATCATTTGGGACACCAACAGGTATGTGGCTATTGGTGCTGCAAGGCCATTAAATGCATGAACTACAATATAGACTCATTTAAATACATACGTTAAACTTGGATGAAACCCTCTTGCTCTGAATGGAAACTGAATAAATTTTTAAATACTGCCATTGATCACTCATTGACCTAGGGTAACTCTCAAAAATGAGGACTGCCTTATTGTGATGACCATCTAGCAACTAAAAAGTGGTGAGATTGAAATACCAAAACAATTTTTTTGAAGCTGAAAATGTTATCACTGTAAAAATACAAATGTGCAAATTGAGGATTCCCACCCACCCCCATTTAAACTCCAGTTTAGATGAGATCCAGGAGAGAATGTACAAATAGTGAATGTCAGCAGGACAGTTAGTGCTTACCACTCTTTGAAAGCCAGCTTATGTGTTTATGACTTGAACTGTAGATGTTAGATTCCAACTTCAGGATCCTGGTTTTGCCAACGTTGGCCCCATCTCTCTCGTTTTTCACTGTTCAGGTGTACCGAAGAAGGTTGTCCTCACAAGAAGTTTTTTCACACCCGTTTTCTCATGAGGATGAGACTGACACCAGACTGTTCAAAAATGTTGATCTCCACCTCTTCTGGGTATCTTCTGATTTTGCATGACCTTGATTTAACCAAGTCTTTAGAGGTTGGCAGCTATCCAATATTAAGAGCCAGAAGAACTACGTCAAGTTCAGGTGATTTCTGGTTGGTAAAAAACTACATGTCATGATCTATTTGATAGAGGTATTTATATGCTGCTCCCTTAGAGAAGCTGCTAAGATTCTAGAAGGCAAGCAGCACTATAATTAGCTATTTTACCTTGTTGAGGAGAGAATCTGGGCTGTGCTATTGGTACAAGATGGTCCCTGGCACAGAGTGATACTGAACACACTAGGTGACTTTTGATATGGTCTACACTGAAAAATTCAGTCAATTGAACTATGTTGCTCAGGGATGTGACAAATCTACACATCCCGCCCTGCCCCCCCTCCCAGCATAGTTATGCTGACCTAAGTCCCAGGTAGATAGCGCTTGATAAGTCGAACAAAATTCTTCTATGTACCTAACTACCAACTCTCTGGGAGGTGAATTATCTGTGCCAGTGGGGGAATGCCTCCCATTGGTATAGGTCAGGCGTGGCCAAACCGCAGCTGGCAAGCGGCATGCAGCTGTTCAAAGAAAAAGTGCAGCTCCCTGGGAGGGAGCTGTTTCTGGCTGGGAAAGTTAAAAATCTCTGGCCTATCGAGTAGCTGAACAGCCAGCAGCTCAGAGGAGGGGTGGGGAGGAGGGAGTGGATGGCTCAGAAGAGGGGCAGGGAGCACAGAGAAGCAGTGAGGAGGAGGGGAGCAGCAGCTCCAGTTCAGAGAAGGGAGAGGGAGGAGGGAGCCAGGAGCTCAGGGAAGTGATGGGGTTGGGGAGGGGTCTAAGGACAGAAGGGAACTTCAGGGAATGGAGGGCAGTGAGGGAAGTGACTGGGGGGAACAGGGAGGAGACAAGCTGTGAGACTTAAACTAACAAATTGTTATTTTCTGTTTCATAGATTTCAGTGTGGATTTTATTTTGAATTGCTCTATTTTTGTGAACTTTGTATTTTTTTATTTTCTTTTGGCCTGTTTGGTTTGGGTGGGTTGGTTGGTCTGTTTTTGTTTTGTATTTACCTTATACCACATGCCATGGCAGCCTCAGTCCTGTCCACAGCACTTTACAAATTTAGGGGCACCTCATGCACTCTCTTTACAAGTATGGTAGTCAGGAAAACAGGTTAAAAAGTCTTCCATTGTATCAGAGGGAGAAGGAATAAAACAATGAAGAAACCTACTCCTTCTTGCCATCTCTACAGAAACCTGTAGATGGAGCTCTGGGCATTTAAACAAGGAGTTTTGTGGAACTTAAAGACTAACCCATTTATTTATCACATTTCTCCCATGAAAGCTCATGCAATAAATAAACCTGTTAGTCTTTAAAAGTGCTGCAAGAATCCTTGTTTGTTTTGTTGAACTAGACAAACACGGCTACCTCTTTGGAGCTCTGGACAGTTGAGGCTTTTCAGAGACCCTAAGAAATTGGGACTAAGGATGAGCTGTTTTCCATAGCATCCCCCCTCCCTTCAGAATTATTTTATGCAGAATCCTGTTCCACAAAACCAGACTTCTTTTGAAAGACAAGTATTGGGCCATGTATGGAGTAGGAAACTGTTTCCCAGGACAGTTGTCATGGGAGACAAGAGCAGTGTTCCTCCTAAGATGATGATGCAGCTGGGCAAGTTATGGATGCCCTTGGGAAGCTAATGAGAAGGGGCCTCGCACCGGGTCAAGGAACCAGGAGGGAACTTGCTCAGCTGCTTCCAAAAGTTGCTAAGCTGCATCATCAGCTTAAAGGGAACATTGCAAAGGGCAGCATGGTGGGAGACAGCAGAAGTGAGCAGTGGTTGGGGACAACAGGGATGCAGCAATGGGGCGGGGGAGGGAGTGTGGCATGGTCAGGGAAGCCATGTCATGTTTAGATTTTCTCATAGGCCCTAATGCAGCTTACTCCTTTGTTAAAATTGTGTTTTACAAGTCCTAAACATGACATGGAATACTAAGAAATGAAAATACAAAGGAAAGAAGTTTAAAACTGAATGTAGATTACTTTCAATTTTTAGCACAACTTACTGCTGTGAAGCATTGTATTCCACAATGAAATTTGTTAAATCAAAAAGTTGTGTGATTCTTAGAGATCAGCACCTGTGAGAGCTTCTACATACTGCATTGGCAATTTACTACCCAGATTTTAGAAAACTTGCCACTAGCCTGCAGTATTCTACAACCAGTGTCAGCTAAGTTTTTATTGTATAGGCCTAGTTTTCATGGTAACCTTAAGTAATTATTAGAATCTGACATTAGTAGGATCAATATTTGCCATTTTTTTAAGATAAAATTAAAGTGTGCAATGAATTTTAAGCTTAGTAATTTTGAAATAGGTAAAAGTATGTGGTTATGTACCTCAGTGTGGCTCTCGAAGGTTTAATAATTGACTTGTGTGGCTCTTGAGTTCCATAGGTTTGGCCACCCCTGGTATAGGTAATGTCTATACTAAAGAAACGCTGCTTCGGTGTTGTAAGTGCCAATGAGCTTTCATAGGATATCATCAGAGAGGGCTCAAACTGCAAAGTAAACGTGGGAGCTGTCAGTCTGCAATTTCCTGGGTGTTGTGGGTTACTTAGTAGCAAGATACAGACAGCTTGGCAGCACTAAGTTCTGTCGTTTGTTCTATTTTGCCACATTGCAAGAACTTAACAAAATCCTCCAAATTTAAAAAAAAAAAAAATACCCCAGGCTCCTCCCTTCCTGTTTGGTGTCAGTCAGTCACTTTACCTCAGTTACCATAGGTTGCTTGGTCAGCAAGATGAAGCAACCTATTAATCATGCAGTTCTGCTTTGAAAAGTGACTTTAAAAGTAGCAGCATGGGGCTTCATGTTATTTCCTAGTACATTTACTCCTAGTTACTAGTGAATGGAGCAGATTTTCTAATTACCATCTGCCATTCATACAGGCTCTCTGAACTCCAAGTTAAATTTTGTTGTTTGATGACTCAGCACCAGTGGCAGAGATGCTGCAGGTCAGACCTTGACCAGTTACACCCTTGCAGCCTTAGTCCAAATGGAGTCACACAGGTGTGAATGGAGGGAGGGATTTATCTTCCACATTCATTTGTGAAGGTTCATAGGTCAGAGAGAACCCAGCTCCTGATACTTAGCTGTCGGGTTGGGTTTGCAGTTATGTTTACATCTGTTGCAAGTAAACTGAAGCCATAATAGTATTTCTAGGGTTGTGTTTCAGAGCAGAGCTACATTATAAGTTGAAAAGAGTGCAAATAATAAGGGCTTTGTTTTCCTCTTTAACTTAACACTAACCCTTTTCGAGGGTAGGTGTGGTTTGAGGCTCAGTTGCTGATCATGGTTTAAAGCAGGGGTCTCAAACAAATCACCACAAGGGCTGTGTGAGGACTAGTACAGGGCCACATGAGAGTAGTATGTTAGACCAAGGGCTGCACAACTGAAATTTTTTCATACAACAATATTGCAAATATCATTAACAATAGTGTTGTTGCAGGCTGCAGGAAATAGTTTAAGGGGCTGAATGTTTGAGACCCCTGGTTTAAAGCGTGTTTTACTGAACTAGACTAACATGACTTTGGATCTTGGTTTAAAACAGTGGTCATCTAACTTTTTTTTTCTAGGACCCAGTTGAAAAAAATTTATGACTGTGACCCCAATATGGTCATAAATTTCCTGTGGCTGCTACCCCTGGAGGGAAGCAGCCATGGGAGATTGACAAGGATGCTGGCTGTCCTGCTGCTACGTGCACCCCAGGGCAGCTGGTGTCCTTTGAATTTTCCTGCAGCTGCTTCCACCAAGGGATAGGAGCTGTGGGAAATGGACAAGGACACTGGGGGCTCTGGGCAGGCAGGTATTAGCAGAGCAGACAGCATCCTTGTCAATTTCCCATGGCTGCTACCTCTAGGAGGAAGCAGCCATGGGAAATTGACAAGGACGCCGGCTGCTCTACTAAAACTTGACTACCCAGAGTGGCCGGTGTCCTTGTCAATTTCCTGTGGCCGCTACCCCTGGGTGGAAGCAGCTGTGGGAAATTGACAGGACACCAGCTGCCCTGGGGTGCAGGTAGGAGCTGGATTGCTGGTGTCCTTTTACCTCCTCCCCCACACATATACACACACCTATAGCTGCAGTACTGTTACCCATTACCAGCGGGTCTGTGATCCAGTACTGGGTCATGACCTGTGGTTTGACAACCACTGGTTTGAAGCACTTCTTGGGAAAGCATTGTCTCTGTTAGCAACACATTTTTTAGGGCTTTGCTGGTTCACATTCACAGGAGAGTAAAATGAGATACATACTTACAAAAAAGGAAAAAAAAGCTTATCCCATCTGTCAGATTTACATGGCTGCAACTCTGGTTTCAGACATGACAGCTACCAGTTCATCTGGTCCTAGAGGAGTGGGTTCACCCTGTCACCAAAACGATTCTGGTCTGTTGTCCGAGAAACACACGTTACGACCCTCCCAGCGAGAAGGTATGTTAAGAATTAAACATATAGATTTTCATGAGCAAGTGGGTTCAGTAAATAGCCAACTGTAGAAGCGAATAAATATTGTGCAATTTAAGCTGTATGTACTTTCAAAATAGCCTAAACAATAAGAGGTAGGAAAGTTCCTAAGGTTTACATAAAAGCAGTACAACATATCATAACAGTATAGAATTGTGATATCTGGAGTTCTGAGTTTGTTGCTTTCAGATTTCAAAAGAGAAACAAGGTGCTTGTTTTATGTTTTATATCAATGCATGAGATATGGACAAATTGAAGAGAGTCTGGAGGGGAGAGGCAAAACTAGGTTTAGAAAACATGAACTGTGAGGAAAAGTTGAAGGAATTAGCATGTATTAAACTAGAGAAGAAAAGGCTGAGGGGGAACATAAGTCTTCAGATACAGTAGAACCTCCAAGTTATGAACACCTGAGAATTGGAAGTTGTTTGCAACTCTGAAATGGTCATAACGCTGAACAAAACATTAGGATTCCTTCAGAAGTTAACGTGATGATGTGGAATCAGGACCCTGAAGATTTCTTGTTACTCCACTCCTGACTAATTTTACCCTTCAGCAAGTTTCATAATCTCTGCCTCAGTTTATTTATCTGTTGAACTGGTCTTAGGGTGGTTATGTTTTATGTTAAAGCACTTAATCTCCTTCAATGTGGTGTAAGTTTGAAATATTTATTTTTCGCTTGATTGTCTTTTGCAATGTAGATTTTGGCAAACAGTGAAAAGAAAAAGGAATTGCTATGCAGTCAGACTCTGTCTTATTGTGAATATCTCCCTCCTAGGTGGGTCTCCACGAAATAGTCTTGAGGTTTTAACACCAGAAGTTCCTGGAGAAAGGGACCGTGGAAACTGCATTACATCGCTGCAGCTCCATCCCAAAGGATGGGCAACGCTTCTTCGGTGCTCAAGTAACACAGATGACCAAGAGGTAAGGAAAAAAACATAGCACACCCCAAAAATCATAGTACTTAGAATAAGAAGGGTCACATCCTAAAACTTCTTGTCAAATGCCTTAATTGTAGGTAAATGTGGATTTTGAATCTCCATGACTGACAGTGTTAACCTTTTTCTGGTTATAATGCATTGTGTTGGATTGAATATGAACAGGAAGACTAGTTGGTATTCAATTTATGCCATTTTCCTTATCTTTGTGTTGGTATCTTTAGGAGTGATATGAAGCTAAAAGTAATGTGGGGAATCACACACCATAGCTTGCCTATTTCCAGAAGATTTGCTATTTGAATATTTGTGCCATTCCATGTGTCACATGACATGCATATGACAGTAGTGATTGGGTACGACACAATCAAGGAAGAGGAATTAGATGTGTGCGCCCCCTCCCCCAACAAGCTGGGAGAAAAACTGCACAGTTTCTCATGGGAACAGGAAATTTGGGCTGGGCTACTAAGGTGGTGAATAGTTTGCCATGATGTGCAGTAGGTTAACAAAAGGTGAGCCTAACCACTCCAATAGGTTTCAGCTATGCTACTTAAAGACAGGCCAACCTGACATGTGGCCTTGAAAGAATGTGCTGCCCTTAGTGTGATAGCAAAAAGAGCAAGGGTGTGCACATCCAGAATGCTCAAGTATTCATAACATACCACCTTTTTCTTTTTCCATTCCTGATATTTTTCATGGAAGAAGCATGTGTTAGCAGGTTTAATCACTGACGGACATTGCATAGATGCTTTACATGGGATACCAGGTAACTCAACACCAAAGAGCAGGATGACCCTACATTTTTGTAAAACACAGTTTTGCCTCCAGGCTTTTGGTGGAGAATACCACTCCTGCAAATGGAGAAGCTTTTCTGAAAATGTTTAGAAACATCAGGCCTGCACCATTGTTCTGAATAAATGGGCAGACATTAAAGGCTTAAGGACTGTTCATAATAGCATGGGGTGTTTGCATACCTGGAGTTTTGTATTCACAATACTTGGCTCAGCCAGCAATCTGTGATTGCTTACCAACAGAGAACTTCTTTCAAAAAGCATCCGTGTTAGTCTAGTTCAGTAAACAAACAAGGAGTCCTGTGGCACTTAGAGACTACCTAGGTTATTTACCGCATGAGCTTTTGTGAGAGGAAAATCTCACTTTGTCAGAGGCTTTGAAGACAAAGCCTCTGACAAAGTGGGATTTTCTCCCATGAAAGCTCATGCAATAAATAACCTTGGTAGTCTCTAAGTGCCACGGGACTACTTGTTTGGTTTAGAAAACTTCTTGGATAGTCTAAGTGCTTGACAACAGCTGTTCCTAAAATACTGTAGTATAGGCAAATCTGAGTGCCTGCTGAAGGCTGTCACGAGTCTGCTTGTAAAAGAGAGGCTTCTATGTGTTGCTCTAGAGTCTAAGGGATCTAATATTACACGGCTGTCCATTTAGTAGAATATTCAGGGATCAGTGAGTACCCTTCTAGCATGCTAGAAGCTAACATCTTGATATAAAACCAGTTTTATTGAGTTCAGGGCCAGAAAGGGATCATTTAAATCAGTGATGGTTCTTCAAGTGCTGCTCACATCATTCAGTCACAGCTGAATACGTGCAGCAGTGCACAGTAGCTTGGAAAGTCTTTTAGCCTTAGCCTGTCAGGTCAGGGTGTTAGAGCACAAAGCTCTGGTAGTCCCCGAGTCAATCCAAGTGGTCCCAAGATGCACAAAGACAGAGGAGGTCACAAGCGCATATATGCTTAATTATCTTACAGAGATCTCATGGAGCTAGCTCTCCGAGGGGTACAGTACAGCGGGTTTTATAGTACAGTCTACAGAAAAAGGGGTAAGGCGGGCACAGAGCCAATCCAAATTCAGGGTTGGGGGCTGTATACCTTATATGTCTGGTCACCTCACCTGGTCAGGGAAGGGTTATTTCCTAATATGGTGCATCACCTCATCTGATGCTTCTGGGCCCATGTGACTAACCCGGAGATGGTGAGGACAGGTGAGATGTGACTACCCTGGGTCCCTGAAATGGTGTCTCAGGACCCAAAATGGAGTCTGCTGACTCATGCTAACCCCTTCAATCCCCCCCTTTCACGGGGCCTCCACATAGGAGGTCCCGTGACCTAGGGAGGTCAGTTGGAGGAAGGGGGTGCCCTGTTGTCCATTGGCACGGGTGAGGTACCTAAGTCTGCGGTGGTGAGAGTGGTGAGGGCTCGTGCCCCTCTGCAAGGTGCTGACCATCTCCCGAAAGAGACCACAGCAGCGCTGGAGGAGGCATAAGCCACCCACCAGGAAAAATACAATGCCAAGGAGAGAAAAGAGCAAGGTGCGGAGCCAAGCGGTGGACGGCAGCCAGGAAGTGAGCCAGTCCCACCAGTGTTGTTCAATGTGCACGGTTAGACCTAGCTCCACTCTGCAGAGGTCCTTCAGGCTTGCTTTAATAGCCTGGGAATTATCAGAGAGATTGAAACAACACAGCCCCTAAAATTCATGGCATCCATGTCCAGTTTTAAGGAGTAAATAGTTCAGAGCGAGACAGTTCTGTAGTACCGCCTGGCGGAGCTGGGCTTGTTCATCGTTAAGGGCAGCAATCATGTGGGAGGTTAGATTAACAGATTTATCTAAGGCACATGCAATCTTTCGTAGGTCTAAATAAGTGGCTTCAGACAGGGCAGGGGTTCCTACTAGGGAAATAGCTAAAGCAATAACTTTAGAACGGGAAAGGAGATCAATCCAGCTATCACAATCAGTGGGGAGCGACTGTCTGTGTGTTTGCGGAAGAAATCGGTGCTCCAATTGTGGGAGGGCATAGAGGGATGTAAGCCTGCCAAAGGCGCAAGGAACACCGATGAAACGGGTTTGGATCTGGTTTGCTAGAGTGAATCAGTCAGCAACACAGAAGGAAGTAGACGTAGCAGCTTACATCAGGTTTACAAAGGTGTTCTTGCCCCAGTTAGGCAGTGGTGCAGTCCATTCAGTGTGCACCCCCCTTTGTACAGCTCCAAACAGCAGAAGGAGTCCAATAAATTTCAGGAGTGCCATTGCGTTGGTTAACCTGCCTGGTGCTACAGGTCCTGCTTCTACTCCGGTATCGGGGGAGTGTTGGTTAGCCCCTCCCTCAGCAGAGGGGTGCCTGTCATCTGCTTCTCATCCTTGTGGAGTGGAACATCCAGTGGTGGGATTTGCTGACAGATCACTGTTTATTGTTCAGGGATCATGTTTTTTGCCTGCAAAACATACTGCATGCACCAGCTGTAAATGGATGCTGGAAAAAGTCCAATGGAAAACCTGGGCTGAGCCTAGGTGTACAGAAGCTCAGTTCACTTAAGGCCTCCATTGCCCACTATTACTATACTGTGACAAAGTCTTCCGTTTGTCCTGCACTCCACCCCTGGGCAATGGAGGAACTTAAATCTTGAAATAAAGCAAAAAGAATAAGAAAAAAAAAGAAATATCACAACACAATTACAATAGGATAAAATAACAAGCTAACAAATATGGGGTTACTAGAAATTTGCAAAATACTAAAGGATTGGATTATAGGCCAACACAAAGCTAAAGAAAGTATATTGCTGGCAGGGTGTTAATTGCGAAGGCATACATGCTGTTACATAAAGTGTGTTATTAAAAAACAAAGCAAAAAATAACAAAAGAAAATATGTGGAGTGGTTATAAAAAAACCAAAAACCAAAGCAAAAAATAATACCAAAAGAGAAAATGTGGAAGGGTTATAAAAAAAACAAAATTAAAAAAAAAGAAAAAATAATAACAAAAGAAAAACAAAACTGTTGGTGCAAAAAAGCAAAAACAATAACAAAAGGAAAAACTTATTAAAAATGAAAGACTAAAATGAAAATAACAAAAGAAAAAAATGTGTTATGAAAAACCAAAAACTGAAACAAAAATAAGAGAAAAAACCTATTAAAAACCAAACTAAAAATAATAATAAAAAGAAAAGCCTGTTTGTGTTATAAAAAAAACCAAACAATAAAACAAAAATAATAATAAGAAAAGAAAAACTGTTGGAGGTTTAGGAACTAT
Organism: Podocnemis expansa; assembly: GCA_007922195.1. NCBI lineage: Eukaryota > Metazoa > Chordata > Testudines > Podocnemididae > Podocnemis > Podocnemis expansa. The sequence continues at coordinate 9,019,180 of ML681995.1, read as the reverse complement.
GTAATGCAGAGGCAAAACCTGCAAAAACTTGTAAAATTATACCATGAAAAGCATGAGGCTGCCTGCCTTAGTTTACCCAATTACTATTTTAATATATTCACAAAACTTTACCAAGAGTTTACAGCCATTACTGTTAACTACAAAGATTGAATAGTTGTTACATTTAATTGTTACCACTTAAGAGGATATCAGTATTAACTTGTCTTGATAGATGGGTGCTTATGTTTATATTACACCCTTTGTTCTGGCAATCTGTTTCCAAGGTTGATTTAACCCTTTGCCTTGACCAGAAAGCCTGGACTCTCTGGTAACATGATCCATTCTCTGTGTCTGTGTGTCTGCCTTGCCAGCAGCTGTAAGTCCGGTGGGTACATTTTCCCACCCCAATCAGTCAGGTAAATTGCAAGAAACCAGACACTAGCTTGCATAGGAATTTTCAGATTTTTACTCATGGACAATTTCAAGTCTGGACTCTGTCTGACAGTTACACCAAACACTTCAGTCAGCATCTTACAAATAGGATTCTGATATTCAGTTCCCAAAGTTGCATTCCCCATATTCCCAGTTGTACCTGAAGTGGCAAGGAGACTGCATGAAACTTTCAAAGCATTTAGGAGTAAAACCTGTTCTGTTCCCCTTTGCATGTTTGAGACATTTTCTGTAGCGTGAGGCACTATCTGTTCACTTACAGGTTTAGCTTCATGAAAGCAATCGGATTTTGTTATCATTATCTTTTCAAAACACAGATTAAATGCAGGAAACTTTTCCAAGGTATTTGCAGCACTAGATGTTTGAAAAACCAAGTTAGTAAATTCATTTTAATGTAAAACACTTTGGCAATCAGAATTGTTTTCACCTTCCTCAACACACAGACTGGTAGATAAGGCCACAGACAGGGATCCCTGCTGAGATGATTCCCTCAGGCTACTTTCAGATCTTTCTACTACAGGAATTTGATCACAATAGGCATCAGAAGCCTGAGCTCCTGCTGGAAAGCTTTTTCCCTCAGCCAGGAGAGACTGAGACAATGTATTTGAGGCAGATTCTCCCTTTTCAGTTTCCAAAGGGATAGCCATGTTAGTCTAGTCCAGTAAAAAAACAACAAGCAGTTGTGTGGCACTTTAAGACTAACAGATTTATTTTTTGCATGAGCTTTCGTGGGAGAAGATTCTCCCTTCACAGAGTTCTCACTGGCAGGTGGGGTTGCCTTCTGGGTTTTGCTAAGAGTAACACACCCAGTGCCTGCTGTCTTTGATGCTCCTGTACCGGAGATCAGGAATCCCCCTCCCGGAGCTGGGTTAGGGTCTGGACCAACAACCCCCTCCACAGCCAGATCGTGAGAGACACCTTTTGTTTGCTTCTGAAACAATGTACTGGAGGTGGACTGTCCTTCCACAGATAAACTACTATTGTCCTCCCTGATAGCAGGTGGCAAATGCTTAGACATAGCCTTATACCAGACATAAAAATAATTCAAATGTCCTGGGAACGAATTTAACAATATTTCCCCAAGATAAATCACCTTGTTCAAATCAAAAGTGCCCATAAGGGGCCATTGCAAAGCAGAATTTCTACGAGTACAGCTTGGCCACTCAAGAATACACAGCTTAGCAGCCTTTTTCTTGTCCAGTTCCTTCCCTCCCAATTCCTTCCAATGTTTCAAAGTCCAGTCCAACGGACTGTCTGGAATTACCTTAGTTTCCCCCTGACCCATAATGAGATCGTGATACAGACTTCCAAGTTCAGGGGCTCTTGCCCGTCAGCTCACCCCCTCTTACTCGAAGTTCGAAAACAATCTTCCCAACCCCCCCTCAGGTTCAGGCTCAGGCTCAAAGGCTCTTGTCCGTCGACTCACCCTCTCTTGCTGATACCTCAAAAATCCCCAGGTTCGGGCTCAAGGGCTCTTGCTCGTCAGCTCACCCTCTCTTGCATGGAACCTCAATAAAAGTCCCCCAGGTTCGGCTCGGGCTCTCGCTCGTCAGCTCACCCCCTCTTGCTCAGAACCCCAACAACAAAAAATCCCCCTTCTCAGGTTCAAGGGCTATTTGCCAGTCAGGCTCACCCTGTCTTACCTGTTCCCCAGTGACGTCCTCTGCTTGGGAAATCAGTTTTTCCAGCTGGGACCCTTAGCTACCGGCCAGGAGAAGCAAAAGACCCGGTGGTCCCAAAACAGGACTGTTTGCCGGCAGTGGGTGTTTGGCTTCTCACAGCTCTCGCCTTGGAATCCCGGACGAGTCCCCAATTGTTAGAGCACAAAGCTCTGGTAGTCCCCGAGTCAATCCAAGTGGTCCCAAGATGCACAAAGACAGAGGAGGTCACAAGCGCATATATGCTTAATTATCTTACAGAGATCTCATGGAGCTAGCTCTCCGAGGGGTACAGTACAGCGGGTTTTATAGTACAGTCTACAGAAAAAGGGGTAAGGCGGGCACAGAGCCAATCCAAATTCAGGGTTGGGGGCTGTATACCTTATATGTCTGGTCACCTCACCTGGTCAGGGAAGGGTTATTTCCTAATATGGTGCATCACCTCATCTGATGCTTCTGGGCCCATGTGACTAACCCGGAGATGGTGAGGACAGGTGAGATGTGACTACCCTGGGTCCCTGAAATGGTGTCTCAGGACCCAAAATGGAGTCTGCTGACTCATGTTAACCCCTTCAAGGGCACACGGCCAACACCCCCTCCATGCCGTGACTGCGGCTGTATGGGTGACCGTGACCCTAACCCTCCCAGTTCCTTTGCTTCCGCCCTCAGTGACGGTTTCAGAACAGCCAAAACTTGCGGAGGCAAGTGCCTGTCGTTCCTTTGTTCGTAATTGAAGATACCAGGGTTTAAGCGGTGTCCATCATGCTGCAAAGCCTTTCTGCCTGATGATCCCAACGAGAAATGCCTCACGTGCCTTGGTGAGTCACACCTCGTGGAGAGCTGCTCTATCTGCAAGTCCTTCAAGCATAGGACTCGCAGGGACAGAGAGCGGAGGCTGCGCACCCTCACCGAGGACCGCCTGTGTCACCCAGCATCCAATACCTCTTGTACGCCAAGCGCTCCACCAGTACGGCATGCGACCTCTGCCCTGGAACCCTCCCAGTTCTGCTCTCTGGTTCAGAATTCAAAGCCATGATTGGCATCAAATTCGGCACCGATATGGCACCGTTCACTTCCGTCCCTGCACACCCTCTTGTGGGAGTCGGGACTGGGGCACTTCTTGGTATCATCGACGCCGGAGGCCCTAGTAGCAGCATGGGCCATATTCCAGGAACTGGCTCTGATACCAGCGAAGAAAGCCCGGTTGAAAGGGAAACCAGTGCCTTCAGCTAAGGAGTGGACAACACAGGGCTTGGTAATGCCCCCGACCTCAGCACTGTCAGGTCCTCCTCTGGCACCGCAAAATTGTACTGACAACCACTCCGATGACCGTTCCTTTTGGCATTCGTCCTGCGAGTCCTCGGTACTGTGCTCCCAGGGTCCGAGAAGGCAGAAGTCTAGTTCATCGTCATCATCATATGCTGGCTCCATTTGGTCCCCTGGATCTCCAAAAGCCATTTCTGGTACCAGGGAACAAGGAGGTAAGCGTCGCCAGACGCGTTCCCCAACACCCAAGCCAAGAAGGGGCATGACCATAGCAACCCCAGTGCGGGCGTCACGGGCCAGCTCTACCCATGCCATTAAGGGTTCCTAGAAGGACAGGGGTCGCTCCCCCTCATGCCATACCATGGCCATGGATTCTTTCAATGACTGGTCACACAAATGGCTCAGCTCGACAGTCGACAACAGTTCAGCCTCCCGGCACTGGTTGGTACCATCCCCGTCCCAGACCCCAGACTCCTCAGATGTATCCGATGATGAGCCCGACCCGGACTCTACCCAGCGTAGCAGATCATGGGTTCCCTCGTCCTCTTCTCCAGATGAGTATACCTTCCAGAGACCCCTTGCGCACCGAGACGACCCCCACACGCAACAGGATCTGCTTCACCATATGGTAGCAAACCTCAACTTGGAGCTGGGAGTGGTCCAGGAGAATTGTGACCCTCTTTTCAATGTAGGGGATGTCGCCCCACCAGCAAAGGTATCTGTTCCCCTCCATGAGGGGGTATACAGGATCACTAGGGTACAATGGCATACCCCATCATCAATCCCTCCAGTATCCAAGGCAGCGGATTGGAGGAACCATGTCCCCTCCGACAAGTTTGCGTTCCTTTTCAGCACCCTACACTGGGGTCCCTGGTGGCAGACACGGTCAACCAAAAGGAAAGGCAGAGCCAGCCATGCTCTACCTCCAAGAATAAGGAAGCAAGACAGCTTCACTTATTCAGTAGGGAGGTTTACTCTACCTCGGTGTTACAGTTACACACTGCTAATCACCAAGCCCTCATGGTGAGGTACGTGTTCAACCTTTGGAGAGCCATGGAGGGCTTCCATGATGCTGTCTCTAAGGACCGCCTCAGAGACTTTGAGACGGTAGTGGAGGACAGGGTCTTGGCATCTAGAGATGCCCTGATGTCCACCTGGGATGCATCTGACACTGCTTCATGCAATATGGCCTCCACCGTGGCTATGCAATGCTCGGCCTGGCTTCAAGGCTCAGGCCTGTCACTGCAGATGCAACTCATCATTCAGGACCTACCATTCAAAGGCCCTGATCTCTTCACAGAGTCCATGGATGCAAAGCTGCATGGCATGAAGGACTCCAGGGCCACCGTCAGATCTCTGGGCATGTACACGCTACAACCCGCCCAGCACTTCTCCAAGCCCAAGCAGATACTGCAACAGCAACTACAGCAGCTGAAGCAGCAAGTCCAGATGCAGGGATCTTTCTCCTGGGCCTACCAGTACCCCCAGCACCAATACAGGAGTCTGGATGGGGATAAGAACAGCCTGAGTAGAGGCCAAAAATCCCAGGCCTCTCAGACTAAGTCAGCATGGACAAGGTACCAGCTGTTTGGTGGGGAAGAAGCAAGTGTTTTTCATGATCAGCCCAAGGGCAGTGGAACCACAGCCTCGACCCGAACGTTTGCTAACCGCCTGCATCAATACGCGCACCACTGGGCTGACATCGCAACCGACCAATGGGTTCTGGAACTGGTCTCGAAAGGGTATCTTATACAATTTCAGTCAACACCTCGGGACAGAAAACAACCCCCTCACTTAAATCTCAGGAGCCGGGAACTAGATCACATGCTCGAGGAAGAATGTGAGAAACCCCTCTCTCGCGGGGCCATAGAGAGGGTCCTAAAGCTGGGACAGGGAAAAGGGTTTTACTCCCATTACTTTCTGGTTCCCAAATCAAACAGGGACCTGAGACCCATTCTGGACCTCAGAGCTTTAAACAAATACATAGCAATACACCCCTGCGACAGAAAGTTTCTAAGGTTCATGGTGGGGGGGAAACACTTTCAGTTCTCATCACTTCCCTTCGGGCTCTCCTTGGCTCCCAGGGTGTTCACAAAGTGCATGGCAGGAGTCACTGCCTTCCTACGCCAGCAGAGCATAAAGATCTACCCCTAACTAGATGATTAGTTGATAAAGAGGGGATTGAAAGCTCAGATAAAGCACAGCGTCAAGGCAGTGGGCCGACTGTGCAGACACTTGGGGCTCTGCATCAAACGAGGAAAGTCAAAACTCTGCCCATCCCAAACCATAGAGTTTGTAGGAGCCCTTCTGGACTCCCGAAAAGGGAGGGCTTCCCTGCCCCCTCAAGATTTCAGTGCATCTGCACCATCATTGTGGAGCTGCAGGGCTCCCAAGTAACCACTGCCCGACGCTGCCTGCAAGCTTCTTGGGTGCATGGCAGCCTCCACCTCTGTGATATGGATGGCCTGCCTGAGAGTGAGACCCTTTCAGATGTGGTTGTCCACAGTGTTCCACCCACAGAGACATCCTCTGTCCAAGGTACTGTCAGTTCCCCAAGACATCTTGGGGACACTAGAGATCTGGAGGAACCCCCTCTTTGCCATGGAGGGAATTCCCTTTCAAGCCTCAGTCCCTACGGTGGCACTGATCACCGATGCCTTGCATTCGGGGTAGGGGGCTCACATACTGGGGGAACTTTACACCCAAGGTCTTTGGTCTCCATCAGACAGCCTGCTTCACATAAGCATGAAGGAACTGTGGGCCATCAGATTGGCTTGCAAGATTTTTCCTGGACAAGATAAAAGGCAAGTTGGTCCAGGTCCTGACAGACAACACAGTGGCCATGTTCTATAAGAACCGGCAAGGGGGTGTCTGCTCCCCAGCTCTCTGCAGGGAGGCATGCAGACTCTGGGAATTAGCCCTGATGTACAGTTTCACTCCGGTGGCAGCTCACCTACCGGGAGTGGACAAGAAACTGGCAGATTCACTCAGCAGAAACCCCCTAGCGCACCACAAGTGGTCCCTTCACAACTCGGTGTTTTCCCACCTAATACGCAAGTGAGGAGCACCCCGAGTGGACCTATTTGCGACACAACAGAACCACAGATGTCAGCACTTCTGCTCTCTCAGGGGTTGGGAGGAGGAGTCACTCAGGATGCCTTCCTCCTCAGCTGGTCGGGCCCTCTACTATATGCCTTCCCACCAGTCCCATTGATACATAGGGTCCTTTTGAAGGTCAAAATGGACAGAGGGAATGTTCAGTATCATGGAGCGAACATGATACTGATAGCTCCAGATTGGCCCAGACAATAGTGGTACGCACTCCTACAGGACCTGTCCATAGACGTTCCACTCTGCCTTCCCCTGTGGGCGGACCTTCTGACACAAGACTCAGGGCGTCTGCAGCACCCGAACCCTGGTCTTCTGTGTCAGAGGGCCTGGAAACTTCTTGGCTGAGCGAGCAGGAAAAACTCTGCTCGGAAAGGGTGAGGAGGGTACTAGTTGGTGGTAGAAGGCCATCCACCAGGGCCACTTATATAGCAAAATGGAAACAGTTTTTCTGCTGGGCTCTAGGTAAAGGGGTCAAGCCTACACTAGTACCCTTGCACCTAATCCTTGATTATCTGCTGGTCCTTAGAGACAAGGGCCTCTCCCTTTCCTCCCTGAGAGTACAGCTAGCAGCGATTTCGGTCCTTCACGAGAAGGTGGACGGTGTCCCTGTTTTCTCCCATCCCACCTCCACGAGATTTTTTGAAAGATTTCGAAAGAGTCTTCCCACAGCCCTATGAACCTATCCCTCAATGGGATCTTAATGTTGTGCTCCGTGGACTAATGGAGCCTCCTTATGAACCCTTGGACTTGTGTACCTTACTGGTCCGTGCCTGGAAGGTAGTCTTTTTGGTGCCAGTTACCTCGGCTAGAAGGGTCTCTGAACTGAAGGCCTTTTCCTCAGAACCCCCATATACGAGGTTCTTTCCTGATAAAGTGGTTCTCCGTCCACACCCATCCTTCCTTCCTAAGTTGTTTTCTCTATTCACCTTAATCAGGACATTTGTTTGCCAGTATTCTTTCCAGACCTTCAGGTTACAGAGAACCAAAGGATGTAAAGAGGGTGCTCTTGATGTATATTGTGCGTGCGCGTCCGTTCTGCAAGACATCCCAACTTTTTGTGGCAATCGCAGAACGTAAAAGAGGCCTCCCGATGTCGTCACAGTGCATTTCCGGTGGATAGTAAACTGTATCAAAGACTGCTGTAGAAGGTCGAATATGCCCCTCCCGGGGAATGTCAGGGCTCATTCTACCAGGGCCCAGGCTTCATCAACAGCCTTCTTTGCCAGGGTCCCAATTCAGGAGATCTGCAGGGCAGCTACATGGTCGTCGGTGCATACCTTCACAACGCACTATGCTATCGTCCAACAGGCCAGAGAGGAAGCCGCATTGGGCAGAGCCGTACACAATGTGGGCAAGCTGTAACTCCTCCCACCGTTTTTGGGTATGGCTAGGAGTCACCTGTAACTGAATGATTTGAGAAGTGCTCAAAGAACAACGGTGATTTACTTACCATAACCGTCCTTCGAGATGGGTTGCTCACATACATTCAGATCTCTCCCACTGTCCCTGCTAACTGGAGCTGGTGAAGAAATAAGGGACTGGGAGGGTCAGGGTCACGATCACCTATATAGTGGCAGCACAGAGGGGGCGTTGGCCATGTGCCCTGACCTGCAGGCTAAGGCTAAAAGAATTTCCAAGCTACCATGCACTGTGGCACATACACACCTGTAACTGAATGTATGTGAGCAGCCCATCTTGAAGAAGGATGGTTACTGGTAAGTAACACACTGTTCCCAACCTGTGGTCCGCCCGGGAGCTGGGGCCGGAAGTGCCCGGGTCTTTGGTTGCCATGGAGACCCAGGCTTCCAGCCAGCCAGCAGGGAACTTCCCCCAGGTTGGAAGTCTTTAAAACTCCCGCCCTGAGCATGCAAAGCATGCTCAGAGCAGCCGGGGGGGGTGGCCAGGTAATGGGGGGGGGGAGACTATGGGGAAGGGTTTGGGCAGGGGCCATGGCAACAGTGTTTCCTGGCTTGGGGGAGAGGGGCCATGGCCGCAGGGAGCAACAGGCCATGTTCTGCCCCTGTGTGGGCTGCATTTACCGCACGGAGGTGCCGTCGCTGCCTGATTCACCCAAGGGGGCCTCAGAGCTCCTTTCCCCTGCAAAGGGGGTCCTCAGTCTTAAAAAGGTTGGGAACACCTGATTTAGATAATCTTGTCTGCTTTCCAGTACATCACAGGTCATTAAACTTTTACCCAGTTATTCCTATATTTAGCTAAAGCAAGTTTTCTGGAATAGCATCCAGGGTTTATAGTCAGCTGCAGAACATATAAAGAGCTGTCATTGGTAAGCCTTGGATTCCATCCTCTAGTGACCTTCTCCATCTTTGAAATGGCCGAAGTAAAATCATCGTGGAACTCTCATTGTTGCAGGGCTATGCTAGAGCAGTGGTTTTCAAACTTTTTTCCTTGGGACCTAGTTGAAAAAAATTTATTTATGCTCATGACCCAGCAATTCCATCTCTGAGCAGTGCACTCCAGTCTTTTGGCAGTGGCAGCAGGGGGTGCTGTGACTCAGTACCTGAGGGTCTACAACCCAGTACTGGGTCCTGACTAAGTTTGATAACCACTGGTGCTAGAGCTCACTGGAGTAGTATGCTAGGAGTTGGAGGGCCTATATACAGGTCACTTTCTAAGAACCAAGTCTTCTTGCTGCTAACATTTACCAGTGCTAAACCAGCATTGTTAAGCTACATCTGACACATTTTGCATTTGAATGGTTTTGTTCCATATCAGTGCAACTTTCACAATTTGCAAGTCTCTTGCAAAATAATTATTGGAAGCTTGGCAGGCTTGCATTGAGATGGATAACGATTAATCAATGAATTTGAAATCAAGCCATTGTAAGATACACTAGAAAGTACTTTCTGAAAATGCAGAACAGACAAGGAGTCTGGCACTTTTAAAGACTAACAAATTTATTTATTGCTTGAGTTTTTGTAGGAGAAAATCTCACTACTTCGGACGTTTGTAACTGAGTATCCTTGGTTAGGGTTACCAGATGTCAGGCAAAAGGAGGACATATCCTCCATCCAGCAGGCATTTTAAAAATACGATTTTATCGGGCTTTATATGTACAGGGGTTGAAGGACGCTGGAATGCCCTGGAACACCCTATTTTTAGGGGGAAGCGTTCCAGGGCCGCCTAAAACCAGAAGGATATTAAATTAATATTATATTTTCTCCAGGGGTCCTCCAGTGTCCTCATTTTCGTACTTTCCTGTCCTGCTTTCCATGCTTTGGTATCTGGTAACACTGTCCTTGGTTTATTCCAGGGATCTCAAACTTGCAGCCTGAGGGCTGCATACGGCCCCTAAAGTTTTTTTCTTGCGGCCCATAATGATACTATCGCTATCAACATTTGCAATATTGTTGTATGAAAAGGTTTCAGTGAGGCTGCCCTTGGGCTACCATACTAGTCCTCATACAGCCCTCATGGTGACTTGAGTTTGAGACCCCTGGTTTATTCAGTGTGAGTGGCCTTAATGTAACTTTTGCAAGAAACAGATTTCTAACTAGGATACTTCACTGTCTTATTCTTTCCTGATGACATTACATACTGTGTGTATTGGAGTCCAATACTTTTATTGAAAAATTGTTACAGGTTGCAACTAGAAACCTTGAATGTATGAGCAAGCTTATGTCACAGTGAGGTAAACCCCAGCTTTTGTCACAAAGCCATGACTTGGGTCAGTTCAGTGTAATGCATTGTTCTTCTTTCTTGCTGGTTAATTAAACTAAAGTTAATTTCTACACCCATTGCATGGGCACAGGCAGTTTGTGAATAATATTGTGAGTGCTTCAGTAGATTAATCTCAAGGATACTGACTGAAGTATCTTTCTCATTATTTTCAAAAGGATACTAATCTCTTACCTTCTGTTAAAACATAACTTTTCCTCAGTTTCATAATGAGTAGGATACAAAACTTAATTGATTAAGGTACAGTAATGTTGCTATATAGTTGTGGGGTTTTCTTCCAAATATTGACATCTCTAATTACGTAGCATCTTGTATTGTGTTTTCCAGTCTTACCAGCACTTCTGTGAAGTGTCGAAAAAGGTGAAAATTCACATTCTAAATCTAAAGAGTTTTATATTAAGAATGCTACAACTTTGTGTTTGAGTAGATGTGATTTCAGAGCACTAGTAAAATTTTCTCACTGTTTTGCATGAAGCCAAGTTCCAAAGGGGCAGCTGTATTAGTTTAGTGAAGCAAAAAAAAGCAAGGAGTCTTGTGGCACTTAGACTAACAGATTTATCGCATGAGCTTTCTTTCATGGGAGAAAATTCCACTTTGTCAGATGCTTTGAAGAGCTCATGTGATAAATAAATCTGTTAATCACAGAGTAGTGCTATTAGAATTCAGTTAAATTGCTCAGGTGGGTAGAGTTGCATGTGTTTTGGCTTTTCAGAATTAATGCCTTAAATCTGATCTGTGATGAGTTGTTCAGTAGCCCAACGAATACAAAAGGTACTACCTGGTCCCCTCTCTACCTTACCCCTAGTGTGGTGGTTTCTCTCTAGTTATTTGTTCAGCAGTAGTTTGAGAAGCATATAATATGAACTGAATGTCTTTTCCTAGGGTAATGTCCCTAGATCTCAAATGTTTGGATTAATGGTGGCTGTAACTAATGTATACATCTACATAGTGGCAGTGATCTTCCTCCAAAAACTCTATTTTCTTCCAAGTGGTGTTTTTGATTTGGGTTATGGTTCAAACAGTGCAGGAGTTCCAGTGACTAATCATGAGTTCTTGCTGTATCTCAGCCCCATTTGATCCTCTATTTCCAGAAATGCTTGCTATATGACACTCAGCGGCTCTTCCCTTTTAAAGAGCAATTTGCATTATACTTCCTCCAGTTAAACCAGATGCTGTATTTTAAACAATTTATTTTAGCAGTGACACATCTACTTCCCCATTTAGAGAAATCCTTTGTCAGTTGCCTAGCCAGTGCAATTAAAAAGGGGAAATGGTCGTCAGTTGTGCTGTTTTAAATAATTCACAGCACTAAGCAGTATCAAAAGGAAAGAGAAGCAAAGTGTTGGATTTAGTTCCTATGTTAAACTCACATCACATGCATGGAGCTCAGATGAATAACGGGGGGCTCACCGTGTACATGCATAAATATAACTTTCCTCTCTCCCCACATCTAGTGGACCTGTGTCTACGAATTCCAAGAAGGAGCTCCAGTGCGCCCTGTCTCACCTCGTTGTTCTCTCCGATTGACTCACTGCATCGAAGAAGCCAATGTAGGTCGGGGTTACATCAAAGAACTTTGTTTTAGCCCTGATGGTCGAATGATTTCCTCTCCGCATGGTTATGGGATTCGCTTGTTGGGATTTGACGCACAGTGCAGTGAACTTGTTGACTGTTTACCCAAAGAAGCTGGTCCCTTACAGGAAATTCGCTCGCTGTATTCACACAATGATGTGGTACTGACGACCAAGTTTTCTCCAACACACTGTCAGATTGCCTCAGGGTGCCTTAGTGGACGTGTTTCTTTATATCAGCCAAAGTTCTAGGCACATCTTGCATCAACAGGAACTTCATGGATGTTTGTTTTTATAATTACTTCAGTTTGGTTGAAGTGTTCTTTTTAAAAAACAAAAATTCTTGTAGACTTGGAGAAGCTCGGGAGGACTGTGGTTTGTGAACAGAATGCTGAAATGAAACAAGCACTGAGTTTGGTGCTGGATGCTTTCTGACACGACAAGTCAGGCATTGTGCATGCTGTGTTCAGCCTTCCTTATAAACTTCTGCTCCTGGTTTTCCAGTGCCACTCGTTTCCAGGCTTTCTGGTTGGGTGCGTGTCGCAGTAGTACTTTTTTGGTCTTTCGGCGTGACTTATCTGCAAGATGTCTTAGTAGGGCTGGAGGAATAATTATACCCACAAAGCCCACACGTTTCCTGCTGGTACGATCTTTCTTTGTCATGAAGAAGCTGGAATTCCTGGCTTCCTTTCTCTTGGCCTCTTCATGCTGTAACTTTCTCTCTACAATTGTCATGAACCTGTTCTGCACACTAGATTAGTTTTCCCCTAAAGAAGAGAAACACTTTGCTTTCACAGTATAATGAATTTGGTTCTTTGTGACTGACTAGAAAAATGTTGTCACGATTCTGTAATGTTTTGTTATAGTTAAATTGCCTAGCCTCTTTTCCTTAATGTGCATATGTTGTGTTTGTTGCCAGATGGTAAAAGGTCAGGATGGAGATGCAGCTGTATTTCCTTGTTGAAGTCAGTAGAAAGACATTGCCCCATTGACCAGGCAAACAGGAGTTGATCATTGCAGAGGATCTGTTCAGAATGTTGTTTGGCATAAAATAACAAGTCAAAATTGCCCCCAGTGAAGTAAGTTGTGCACTAAAATTTCTAATTGCTGACCTTTATTTTAGGAAGATTTCCACATTTAATAAAAAATCTTAAGAGCATTTTGGTTTGAAATTTTAAAATGCCACGCTTTGTTTCCTGTTGTTGCAAAGGCTGAGCTGTGTAGTAAAAATATTCTTTTGCAACAGATAGCGCCTACAGAGGGTGTACTGTCATTCTGCCAAATGAAGCAGTCTTTCACATTACATTGTTAGTCTGGAACAGAGCAAAACATATATTCTAAATATATAATTATCTGGATTCAACTGGATTTTTTCAGGAGCAAGAGGCATCCAGAGATATAACTACTCACGTTCACTTCTAAATAGGTAATCATCTGAATACAAGTGGATTTTTCCACTTTTTCTCAGCGTAGTTTACCCTTCGGAACGTACAGATGCTTCAGTATAATCACAAGGACACAATGTTCTGAATCTCATTTTTATCTGCAGGAAAAAAAGATATAGTCCTCTAGTGACTTAACACTCTACACAATGTACATATGGATGGATGTATAATTTCATAGTACGGAAGGGAGGCAAATGAATAATCATATTTAAAATTTGGAATACCTGTTCCCTAAAAGTAGGGACTATATTTCTAAAGACTTGACAAGTGCACAGACTATCACTGAAGAGATAAACATGGATGTTTAGTAATAACTCGAATGAAGGTACAAAGGTGCTGAAGGCAGCAAACTTTTCTATATACTTTTACTGGAGAAACTTGTTCAGCTAAAGAACTAACTAGTTTAGAAAGGTGTTTTTTTAATCTGCAGTCAGTTTAAAAATAAATTGGAACACTATACTAGAAATTGTCATAAAGACTTCCCAGGCTTTTCTGTCTTTGCTCACTTTAGTACTTAGCTTATCCATGATGTTTTAATAAGTGAAATGCACTCATGGGGCCTTGCACGCTGATCTGGACCCACTGAACTTGGGGAATTTTACCTGAAAGAACTTAGATTTTTGGTTTGTTATCTGAAGAGATTTAAAACAAAGTATACTTAGTGTAGATTGAATCTTGAACAAAAATCATCTGCAGAAGGCACTACAGATTCAGGGTAGGAAATTAAATGTTGATTTGACCCAGCAAATGAGGATCTGGAATCCATTAATGGACTGGATCACTTCATGAGTATCACCTCCATGTGTGCCACTGGAAGGGATCAATGGAATTCAGTTAAAGTGCATCTGGTTCCTCGTGAGAGAGCCTTAGAGAAACTGGTTTAGGAATCTTGCTGCTTTTGCTGGCTTTTTATTACCTAGGCTATTTCCATGAACATTGAATCTCTGTTTCTTTTGGAGACAGGTTAATCTACTCCTGCTTTATCTCCTGTTCTGAAATTTATACTCGATTCAATAGTAACTAATTGAGAATTTACTTCAAGTGATTGAATATGCAGCAGATGGGGGTGGGTGTAAGTTGCTATTTTCACAAAATAATCCTTCTCTATTCATTCCATTTCTTCTGCATTAAATGACTGCCTGTAGAACTCTTTCAACAAAATAGCTTCATGTTCTGAGGAGGTGCAGTGACTCTTAACCTAGTTATACTTTGCTCCATGAACTTAAAGCACAGCACTATCTCTTTGTCATCTTACAGCAACTGATGTTCACAATTACTTGAGCCCCAAAATGAAAATACATGCCTTTCAGTGTGACATTGGGTACTGCATGGCTTCTTTATCAGTGGAGCTATGGAACTCATCATAGCAGTGATGGGCGATGTACAAGTAAGTGCTCAAAATATGTATTCTCTTAGCATCAAAAGTTTGTTTTAAAACTGAAATAGAATAGGCTTTGGGAGAAAAATCTTTCTCTTTAACGCATAGACTCTTTCAGAGGAATGTACATGTGCGCGCATGCTTTTCACCATAAAGCAGAATGATTGAGTCAAATAGGAAGTTTCACTATTTTCTCAAAAGGGGGGGGCATGCTCCTAAATGGCCGTTTGTTACTCATCCTATAAAATGATTTATCCAAAAAAATTATTGAAATTAAAAATCCTTTCCTTCATTCTTCACTCACCTTTGTTATGTATGTATTTTGTACTGTTAAGACAGTCTGTAATGTTCAGTTCATTTGGATTTGTAGGACGATAGGGGGTCACTAGTATTTGTGATCTGATTGCAAATAATATTAAATGCTTATTGGCAAGGTAGCAAAAGCTTATGTGGAGAACATCTTGTCTAATTGGAAACCAGTTTTTAGGTGATCAGATTTCTTGTATTTAAAAAAAAGTACAGGGGAACAGGAATATGGTGTTATCTCTGTTTGGATGGCAGAACTGCTAGATTTAAAATGTCTTGACATGAGCAATATTGAAAGATTTAATCGCTGATTGAATGTTAGGCAATGGGGTCAAAGTTTATCTAGTCTTCTATCACTAAGTAAATTTTAAACACCAGAATGAAAAGGATTTTCTCAGCCAGCTTGCGCACATGCAACTGTTACACCCATTGGGAATGATGGATATATCCCTATAGAATTATATAGGACCCAAATTCTCCTCTCTTACTTTCTGGAGACCAGGTAATAAGGAATACCTCCTCCCAAGTACCATCTCTTCCCCAGCAGCCCACTCTTCTACTCCATGACTACTTAAATGATGTTGCTCAAATCAGTTTGCATGGAGGGGAAATCCTTTTGAATAGTTCTGAAGTACTGTTTTCACAGTTTGAAGTGTATTCATTTGAAATGCAGAAAAGTACCATGAAAAGTTATTGCAGCTTTGTTATTTTCATCAACACTATCAGAATTTCTTGAAATGCTCGTTTTTGCATTTTTAAATTCTATGGCTATTAATATGCACTGAGTATTGCTTTTTTAATTCTACCTCATGACATGCGTTTTTAAAGGGTTATTACTCAAATGTTTTACACTAATTTTTCTGTATAAATAATTATGTTAAATAGACAACGTGTGGCACATCACATACAGATACTGTTTAAAATGTGACTGGTTAAAAAAGCTTTCCTTGGTCATCACTTTGAAGAGAAAAGTGCAAGGCTCATGATAGAGGTTGCCATGTTTTAGCGTTTTGATCATGTTGTAGTGGTGCTTTGTAGTGTATGTATAGTGTGTTGTAGGAGCAGATACCTTTTTATATTAAGACCAATTCCATCCACGTATGCTGTAAGAATGTTGCCTAACTTTTCTGATTTATATTTTGCAATAAGTTGAATTAGAATGAGTAGATAATCTTTTTTGTTGTGATTATTTAACTGTTTCTTTCCAATAATAGCTGGAAGTTGTCAGCAAAAGCTAATGTATTTTATTTAAGTATCATTAATAGTACCTTGAAACATATTGTTCAGTGATGCATAACTGTTTAGTTATATGCCTCGCAGTTACGTCTGAAAAAATTCTCACCATTTTGTCTTTTTAAATCGCATTATTCGCCTTATTGAATTAACAAAGTGACTTGGTGTGGGCTTTGGAATTTTTTCCTTACATAGCAGAAAAGTTATGTACACTTGCTTTGTGTTAAATTATGGAAGATGAACAGTAACCTTTCAACCCAAAAACAAAATAGGTTAACAATAGATAAACCCAGAATTAAATGTAAACTAAGTAGTCGTTTATACCAATGTGTTCTTTCTATCATCTTTTTACATTGGGGTATTTTAAACCAGTGGTTTTCAGACCATGGGTTGGGACCCAGTACTGAGTCGCAGGCTGCCGAAAGACTGAAATGCATTGCTCAAAGATGTAATTGTTGGGTCACGGGCATAAATGTGGTTTGTTTGGTTTGGTTTGGTTTTTTCCCCCAACTGGGTCCTGAGGAAAAATGTTTGAAAATCGCTGTTTTAGATCACTCACATACTAAACCTACTGCTAAATTTTAAAGTATTTCTCTTGAGTTAGTGATCATAGCTGGACTCTGAAATGTGCATTATGCTTTCTAAATGCATGGTTCATATTCATTAGTTACTGTAGTAAAGTGTAATTCTTCCATTCTCAGCGTGACTGGTAGCTGGAAGCAGATGGACTGCGTAATTAAGATCTCCATAGGAATGTTGACTTTTCTGAAGTGTTTATGAAAGCCACATGTGTTTGAAGCCAGTGACTTGTAGTTCTCCAGTGACCCTATTACTGAAGTGAGTTGCATTTTTCACATATTCCACTAGAGGTCAGTTTTAAATTACCAGAGCAATGTCAACATTTTTTGATAAAGGAAGACAAATTTAATGAAATGTCCTTATTTCTTTTTAAAAAGTTTATAGCTCAGTGAAAACTCTAGTTGGCATGTTAAAAATATTGTTTTGGGGGTGTGGAGAATTGGGGAAAGCAAAACATATTTAAAGGGAAACACTAAGGGATTAAAGCCCAAAACTTTGCCTGCTTTATGGTTGATCTGAAATCTCCTAGACTGGACTCCTAACTGTCTTCATGGGAAAATGTGCTGCTGAAAACTAATATTTATTGTCTGATCCCACTATACTGTATTTATAGCAGAAGCAAACACCCCATTCCTTAAGTGTGCCACAAATAATGCCAGTCCAGAAAGGCTCTGGTGTTGCAAACTAAAACTGAAATGTTTGCTAAGAAGAGCTCTTTGAAATTTAGGCTCCTCACAATGCAATGGATGTATTTGCCAAGGTGGAAATTTAAAAAAAATACGAGTTTCCAAGACTGAGAGAGTAGGGAGAAAATGTCTGTCCTGTCTTTTTCATAACTTTTGATTTGCTCCATTAGAAGGGGGGAAAAAAATGAACTTAATCAATGGTTCTGCTACAATGACATTGGTATTCAACAGGGTCTCCAAACAACAGTAAAAGTCCTTTTTTTCTTAATACAAGAGCAAGTTGTGCATGCAGAGGATTTTGAAATGCTAAGGTTTCATAGTCAAAAGATATACTTTGAATACAATACATACCAAGTAGCAGAGCTGTTCTGAATATACTGTACTTGGTCCTGGTCAGTAACTTGTACTGTTTGTGAACAGTTTCTCTTGCTTGCATAATAAATTAAACATTTAATAAAGCAATTCATTGCATTTTTTTGGAAAGGTCTGATAGGATGCATTTTTTTTCTAAACGTTAAACCATGGACTATAAACTCTTTAACAAGCGTATTTACCAAAGTGTTCTTTACTGCACTATTTGCTTCAAGTTCTAGCTACCACATCACCTTGAGAACCTTAAATCTTTCCTGAGGTGTTATACCTCTCTCTAAAATAAAAATATGGTATTTTTGTATATAGATTACCTCATCTTTTAATCTGTCCTTGCACTGTACGCTTTTTAGAATGGAAGCAGTCTATTCATGAAAGTCTTGAAAGTCCTGCTTGGTCTGAGAGTATAATAAAATAGCAAGGACAAAGGAGTTTCCTTTAATCCAGAGTTCGGAGTGTATGGAAGGATGTTTAAGACAGAGCAAGCAAGGATTTCTGCAGCACTTTTAAAGACTAAAACTTGTTTATCCAATGAACTCTTGTGGGTGAAAACCCACTTGGTCAGACGCTTGAAAATAGAAAACTTGCAGTATGATAGGGAAATATAAGTGCAATGAAGTGAAGTCACAAGATCAGGTCAGACAATTTCAACAAATCAAACAAGTTGTTTTGATTCAGACAGTGTGAAACAGTGGGGAGGTTGAGGAAGGGGAAAGTCACTTTTTGTAGTGAGAAAGCCAGCCCATGTCTCTATGCAAACCCAAGGTGGTAATGTCAAATTTGCATATGAATCCTAACTCTGCAGTTTCTCTGAAGCTTTGATTTGAAGTTAACCTATTTAAGTATTGTAACATGTCTTTCACAGAGTAAGCAGGGAGATTGAAGTGTTCCCCTATTGGTATTTGAATGTTACCATTTCTGATATCAGATTTGTGTCCATTTCTTTTGTGCAAAGACAGTCTAGTTTGTCCAATGTGTAAGGTAGGGGAGCATTGTTGGCACATGATGGCATATATCACATTTGATGAATGAGCAGGTGAATGAGCCCTTGATGAACTAGCTGGTTTGATTTGGTCCTATGATGGTGTCATTTGTGAAGATATACACTTCACTGCATTTATTTTTCCCTCATATACTAACTTTTTTCCATTTTCAAGCATCTGAAGTGGGATTTCACCCACAAATCTCATGTCATAAATAAATTTGTTAGTCTTTAAAAGTGCCACAGGACTTGTTGTTTGTTTTGCAGAATTAGATTAACATAGCTATCTCTCTGGAACTATGTAATACAGGACTCTGGCCTATGGCTTGGAAGAGAGCAGACTAATGACCCATGTAACAGTTTGTAGTCATAAAGTTTGGTTAAAGGATTGCATGGATCTATGGAAGATATACCAAGGGAAACCAGTATAGGTGGAAGGGAAGATCATTCAGTGCAAAGCACAGGAATTGCAGTGGGCTGGGCAGATGGGAATGTGAAGACAAGTTTTTCAAGCTCACTAAACACCACCATTGCTAGGTGAGGTGAGAGAGGCTTGGACTAGAACAATAGATACTTTTTCCTTTCCTTGTTTGCTCTGGATTAAATTAATTGGGGCACCTTTCTGGGAGGGGTGTAGCAGGTTTTTTTGTGTTGTTTTTAAAGGCTGTTTTCCATTGAAAAAGCATGGTTGGTAGGTCACACACTAAATATAATGAAGAAATTACAGCAATTAACTTGAACTGGGAGTCCTGTCTGTCCATAGCAACGAATCTGGGCCTCCCTGTTTTACAAACAGGCAGTAAGGAAGTTAAGCTACTTAATGTGGAGTAGACAGGTAAGAAGTGTAATATCAATTTTCCCTAAGCAGCTAACAGACAGTGTACCATTGTTCAAGTAGAGTCTGAGTGCCCATAAAAAATCCAAAAAGAAACTGGACAGATAAGCTCTGTAGAATGTCAGCTGAATGTTCAAGGCAGCTGTATTTCACCATCTGTGGTGATGATGATTTACAAGCAGGATCTGAGTTGCTCCTGAAGAATAGGGGAAAAGACATAAAATGATTGATTTTTTTTACCATCATGTGAAGTGAAAGGGGCAGTTGTACCTGATCAAGTGTGCTGCAACAAAGTGTTTGAAGCCCCATGCTAATCAAAAGTCCAGAAAGAGGACTCCTAGGCTACCTGATCAAAGATTTTTATTGCCACAGCCTAAGTGGAAATGACACTAATTCCTTCTCTGTAGTGGTGTGCTAGTTGAATACAATTTAGTCTCTGTATCAGTTTGAACCAATCTGGGCAGGTTCCAAAGGAGTAAAGAGACTAGACTAAGAAACCTGCCCAGATTGAAAGAGTGTTGTGGCACTTTAAACACTAACAAATTTTCTCCACTCTGGCACCTGCTGAAGTGGGACTTTGCCCACAAAAGCTTGTGCAAAAAATAAATTTGTTGGTCTTTAAAGTGCCACAAGACTTTTTCAATCTGGACTGGTTTCTTAGTCTAGTCATAATGTTTACATCTATGTTAAGCAACAAAATTGCTCTGTAGTTTACTTAGTTGTCTGTCTCTTTTTTAGAATTTGCTCTGAAATGAGATCTAAGGAGAGCTAAATATCTTAGTTAATTTTTCTACAAGGTACAGAATTCAGGGGTGCAAATCATTCTGGACCTAACTCTTTTATCCATGGCTGAAGACTTAGACCAGAGACTTGCCCTTGTGACTGGAAGAGAATCCAAATAGCACTTTTGGAGCAAAATGGACAAATCCAGGCTTTTGGTTTTTGTTCAACTTGTAATGTCTATAAAAGCTGATATGCCAGTTACATTTCTATCGTTAACATGTCTTGTCTTTAAGAATTTTTTTAAACATGATGTTTAAGGATTTATGCAACTTGGCTTTAATATTCTCAGCTCTGATCTTGGTTAAGTTAATCTTTCAAAGACTATCAAGACAGTTCATGTAACTTTCCCAACTAATTTGGAATTAATTTGTCTAGTTACTTTCTCCTGAAATAGACTTTCCAGGTAGCTCAGCACAAATGAAGAGAAATGGTCAGGGTGTTTTATACTACTAGTTAAGTGATCACCATTTGTCAGTCACTCCCTGGGATGAGGGGCTTTGCAGAAAATCTACTTGCTGAATATTCAGTTTATAGCTATAGCAAAAGTAAAGCATGGCCTGGAAGTTTAATAAATATTGTCAAAGTGGGGAGATGTCATGAAAATTTTATGCTGACCACAAACTAGCGGACAAATATCCTTTTCTTGGGGTGGAAAAACCCTCAGTCATTGGCTGGTTTTGGGACTCTTTCCACACTTCACTGTTTGCTAAGCTACTATTCACAGCTGTTACAAAAAAAACAAAACCACCCCACCCTCTGAAGCTCATAGCATGGCACAAGAGAGTAACCTGTGACTATCCCCATTTTTTTATTAGATTGTTTCACCTAGTGCAAGGGACTGGTACATTAAACTACTTACCTATGTCTGAAAATGCTGGCAATTAGGAAGATGTATCTGAATCATGCCAAGGGGACACGGTATGTAATTGGAAGAAGGGTAGTTTGTAAGGCCTCAGGCTTTCTTTGGCTAAGCAGCAGGTAGTCACATCCTCGCACTCCATCTAAATTACCCCAGACAAGAGCAGGCTGATAAGGTATTCCTATCCCCAATAGTTCATACCACCAACAGACATCAAGATATTTAAAAAAACTTTGATAACATTCTGTCTGGCATGGAATCACTCATCATCTTGTGTTTATAAAATCTACACTTTTGTTTTGTCTCCTGGTTTCCAATTCTCTTGTATTTCAGAATGATTTCTGTCTGGTTCTTTTGGTGTTTCACTGTTGCATAACTAATTGTTCAATATTTAAATCAATTAAAGTGGTGGGGTATGATTGGTTAAAGAACAGTTCTTTTTCATGCATTCCATTGTGGTGTTCATGTGCTGATGTGCCCAGCTTCTGGAAAGCTTTTTGCCCTTAGCCTGCCCCATAGGGATAGTGGTGAGGCCCCCGGGAGTGGTGTGCGCGACCACCCAGTGTAACAGCTGCCGCTGGCCCAGTTTCCCCCCAGTTCCTTCTTTCTGCTGTTTGTGATGGTTGCTGGAACACCCTCGTGTCATCCGTGACATTTTGGTTCCTGCCTCTCTACTAGCTAGTTTGTATATAGTTTCATTTAGTTCAGTTAGGTTTAGTTAGTTGTTCTTGTTAGTAGGTCTAGCAAGCAGGATATACCCCCATCGCCGGGGTTCAAATCATGCACCACTTGTGGCAAAGCCTTTTCCGTAAGCAACCTCCATGAAAAAGGTTTGAAGTGCCACAGGGAGGCACAGCACCCAAAAAAGTATAAGATTTGCTGAGCCTTTAAGCCGTGCACAAAAGGATAGAGACATTAGGCTTAAAGCTCTGCGGATGGAATCAGCTCTGAGCCTGGCACCGGAATCAGCTCATGCTGCCTTCATCCATTCCATGACCCCTAGCTTGTGTTCGGTGCCTGTGCACCAACCCACCACCTCAGCGCCTGCAGGCTCAGAGTGAGCAGCTGGCGCTGGCCGTACTGGTGGGTCAGGAGCACTGTAGCCAGGAGTGGACTGAGTCTCCCTTGACCCCAGGCTGCATCCAGGCAGAGCTGTTGCCTGGTCCATTGATGCCAGAGGCCTATGAGGCTGCAAGGGCTCTGTCAGCCTTGCCTGTTCCTCTACCCCCCCCCCCCCCCATGGATTTGCGCTCCCACCCGCCTTCAAAGGGAAAGCCTCCATTCCACTTTCCTGAATGGCAACAGGGAGACCACAGTTCTGCAGTTCCTTGGGCGCTCCACCTGCAGAGGCAACCTCATGGGGGCGGAGCAATAGACATGCTGTCCAAAATGGACCCCTGGCCCTGGGTCAAGATTCTGTGTCCCCACGGCAGCGCTCCCTGTCAGAAAGACCAGTGGATAGACTACGCAGCAAGTCCCCTGCATCGAGGGGGAGGGGGAGGTGGTCCTTGACTTCCTCATTATTGCCGGTGCCGCAGCACCACAATTTGTGGTGCAGGGCCTCGGCGGGATCACCGAGGAGGTGCTTAAA
This sequence comes from Podocnemis expansa, assembly GCA_007922195.1. Taxonomy (NCBI): domain Eukaryota; kingdom Metazoa; phylum Chordata; order Testudines; family Podocnemididae; genus Podocnemis; species Podocnemis expansa. The sequence goes on along the minus strand of ML681995.1, from coordinate 8,996,403 downwards.
GCACAAGTGACCCCGGTACCACAGTAAGGTCTTGTCCTCGTTTTCCTCCCCTTGCTCACTTTCCCCGAGTGCTGCGAGTGAGCTTCCCCAGCGTGGAATGGATTCCCCTAGCACTTCTTGTTTAGGAGGGGACACCCTGTCATCTGCCCAACCTCCCCAGAATGGCCTTCTAACTGGCCCCATGGTGGTCCTCGGGTGTACCCACTGGGTGCCACATCGTCTTTTTCATTGGTGGCGTATAAGGAACATGCCCTGGATGCAGTGAGCCAGTTGAAGTCAGACCAGCCCAGGACTCATTCGGCTCTAACACAGCCACATCATGGCTCCTCATCCTCGCCAGACAATGTGGTGGTTCAGGATACCTCTTCACCTCCTGACGATTTTAACACTCATCAGGAGCTGCTACAGAGGCTTGCCTCTAATCTTGGTCTCAAAGCTGAGGAAATGAAAAACAACTCTCACTCACTGTTTAATGTCTTATTGGCCTCTGTGTCACATAGGCTAGCATTCCCAGTCCATGAAGGGGTGCTAAAAATTGTAAAATTGGGTTGTCAGACCCTAGCGTTGGCAGCGCCCACTTGCAAAGGGGTGGAAAAAAGTATCACGTCCCTGTGGCCCCTTTTCAATACTTGTACACACACTCTGCACCATCCTCCTTAGTTGTGGAAGCTGTTAATCAGAGGGAGTGCCAGTGTCAATTGGCCTTGACTCCAAAGAATAAAGAGGCTAGGACACTGGACGCATTCGGAAGGAAGATTTGACATCTACCATGCTGTTTAGGATAGCGAACCATGAAGCCTTTCTAGGGAGGTACAACTTCAATCCTTGGAGCTTACTGTTGCGTTTCTCTGAGCTCCTCCCTCCCAATCATCATTTTGACTTTAACACTATCCTAGACGAAGGTTCGTTGGTCACAAAGACTATCCTCCAAGCTTCATGGGATGCGGCCGATTCAGCAGGTCATGCCATCGTTTCTGCTATCACCCTGCATGGGGTGGCTTGGTTGCAAGTCTCAGGTCGCTCCCCGTTAGTCCAGCATCAATTCAAGACTTACCTTTCAAGGATACATTCCTTTTCTCGGAGCTGACGGATAGCAAGCTTCCTGGACTAAAGGACTCAAGAGTGACACCCTGGTTGTTGGGACTATGGTCTCCTCAGGCGTCCCATCGTCCATACAAACAGCCTTGGTCCCAGCCTCTTCAGCCAAGACACACTTTTGGTTGCAGAGGGAGACAGAGATGAGGAGAGAACAAGGGCCCCTAGGGTTGGGCAGACCAGCTCTCTGGTTAGATCCTCCTGCTCTAAGCAATGCCACTGTAGTAACCAAAGACGATGCTTTTGATGGAATGCCCGAGGTTGGCAAACCAAATCCTTCTGTCTGGGGTCCTCTGAAGTCCCCCTTCCCCCAATAGGCTTCTGTCACCACAGACCAATGGGTCTTAAAAACCATCCTGGAGGGCTAGGCCCTACAGTTCTGAGGGAAGCCCCCCAATCACCCACCCCTCCCGTTCCCCAGTCCCTCTTCAGGGACACCTCTCATGAACAGCTGTTAAAGCAAGAGGTGGAAAAACTGCTAGCAGTGGGTGCCATACAGCAAGTTCCAAGAGGAGAAGGGAGCATTTTTTATTTACTTCTTAATTCCTGAATTGTAGGGGGGGGGGGGGGAGGTTGAGACCCATTTTAGACCTATGCAATCTGAACGAATTTCTCAGAAAGCTGAAATTCCATATGGTCACCCTCAACCATATCATCCTGTTGCTGGATCCTGGGGATTGGTTCACTACCCTCAATTTACAAGATGCTTATTTTCCTGTGGCATTCAAGCCACAGCACAGGAGGTACCTGCGTTTCCTAAGGGGATTCTGCGATTTCCAGTTCAATGCCCTTCCCTTGGGCCTCGTGCTAGCCCCAAGGGTATTTATGAAATGTATGGCAGTGTTGGTGGCCGCCCTACAAAGGAATGGGGTCCACGTTTTTCTGTATCTGGACGATTGGCTCCTCAGGGGCTGATCAAGAAGTCAAGTTGGGTCAGCAGTTCGTGTAACACAAAACCTGCGCTGCTGCCTTGGGCTGATGGTTAACAAGCAGAAGTCCATGTTAACACCAGTTCAGAGAGAGTTCATTGGCGCAGTTCTAGACTTTTCCAAATCCATGGCGTCTCTCCCAGTGTCCAGATTCAATGCTATTTCTGACACCATTTCTGACCTCTAAAGAAACCCAACAACCACAGCCAGAAACTGCCTGAGGTTACTGGGCACATGACAGCATCCACACCTGTGGTACGCCTCACCCGTCTTCGCCTCAGACCGCTACAGATCTGGTTGAGGTCGGTTTTCTATCCCAACAAACATTCTATGGACAGAGCGGTATTGGTCCCATGGAAAGTGGTGGTGTTGGAACTCGCTTGGTGGAAGGGTCCTCAGTCGACCTTGGGAGGAATCCCATTTGGGTCAGTGACCCCATCGATAACACTGATCTCTGATGCATCTGATCTCAGCTGGGGTGCCCACCTGAGTCACAACCTCGGTACCCAGGAAAAGTGGTCAGAGAAGGAAATTCCATTGCACATCAACGTGAAAGAGTTAAGGGCCAGCAGGCTGGCCTGTGGTGTGTTTCAGGAGGAATTGTGAGGACAGACTGTCCACATTTTAACAGACAATGCCACCACAGTGCACTGTGTGAACTGTTGGGGGGAGCCCATTCCTCGGCTCTGTGCCTAGAGGCATTGCGTCTTTGGGACCTAGCGATAGCATGCGATTTCCATACGACTGTCTCTCACCTCCCAGGGGTGAGGAACAGCAAGGCGGATCACCTCCGCAGATGTTTCCATTCATAGCACAAATGGTGTCTCCACTCAGAGGTGCTGACGTCAATTTTCTGCTGTTGGGGCTATCCTTGAGTGGATCTTTTTGCAGCCCGGGGGAACAGGAAGTGCCGCCTGTTTTGCTCCTGGAAGGGGCTGGAGCCGAGCTCCCTTCCAGCTGCTTTCCTACTAAAATGGTCAGGTCCTCTCCTCTATGCCTTACCTCCGGTTCCCTTTCTGCACAGAGTCTTCCTGAAAATAAAGAGACAGAGCCAATATTATTCTGATTGCCCCTGCTTGGCCATGCCAGCACTGGTTCCATCTGCTGTCCGAGCTGTTGGTAGCCCCACCCTGGGAACTCCCACTCAGGAATGATCTGCTGTCCCAGGATGACAGACGCCTCCTTCACCCAAACCTGAGTTTGCTTCATCTGACCGCATGGAGGCTCTGTGGCTGAACTTAGAAGAGCTTGCCTGCTTGGCCAAGGTGCTGCATATCCTAATAGGCAGCAGAAAGGCATCTACCCAATCCACTTACAAGGCGAAATGGGCACGTTTCTTGATTTGGGCCCAGCCCCAGGGCTTGAACCCTTGTACAGCACCCATCCAGGACATGCTGGAGTACCTTTTACTTTTCATTATGCCTTGGTCCAGCAGGCGAAAGACGATGCTGCCTTCAGCAAGGCCGTACTTCACACTCTCGGACCATAACTCCACCCACCTTTCAAAGTAAGACTTGTAAGTCACCACAGTGGAATGCATGTGAGCAGCTGCTCGAAGAAGAAAAAGGACAGTTACTTACCAGTAACTTCTGGTCGAGAGACACTGCTCGCATCCGTTCCACACCCACCCTCTGTCCCTACTTCCAGAGTTGGCGGAAAGAAGGGACTGGGAGGGGAGTGGGCCAGCAGCCGCTGTTGTACTAGGTGGTCGTGTGTGCCACTCCAGGGGGCACCGCCGCTATCCCTATGGGGCAAGCTAAGAGCAAAAAGCTTTCCGGCAGCTGGGCACACCAGTGCATGCACACCACAGAGGAATGGATGTGAGCAGTGCATCTCGAAGAACAGAAGTTACTGGTAAGTGACTGTCCTTTTTTGTAGTGCAGTGGTTTCTAACCTCTTCTCTGCTGTGGCACACCTTGATACCTTTTATTTTGAGACACACCACTGTAGTGTCTCCAAATCAGCTCAAACATTCTTGAGCCAATCCAGAACACTGTTGTTTCTCAAAAACTTCTGTGGCAAACCTGCTCAGGCCTGACAGAACACAACACTGGGAAACACTGTTGTAGTGGGCTAGGATGAGTGCTTTGTAGTACTTCAGTTCTTCTTCGAGCAGCTGCTCACGTGCATTCCCCTTGGGTGCGCATGCGCCAATGCATCTAGCTGCTGGAAAGCTTTTGCCCTTAGCCTGACCTCCCAGGGGCAGCAGCAGCCGCGCCCCCTAGCATGGCGAGCGACCGCCCCCTAGTAGCCACTGCTGCTCTGCCTCTCCCCTCAGTTCCTTCTTTCCACCACTGGTGTTGACTGCCGGTTCACTGTGCTCCACGTGCCAGACCCTTGTCTTACCTGTCTGTCTGGTTTTGTTGTCCTGTTGTTAGTAGTTAGTTACTTAGTAGTTTTAGTTAGATAGGTTAAAAAAAAAAAAAAAAAAAGCCTCGCTGGCCGGGCTTTAAGCTGTACGCTGTCTGTGGCAGGATGTTCTCCACAAGTGACCCCCATGACCAATGTCTGCGGTGCCTAGGGGAGGCACATTGCGCGGACAAGTAAGCTCTGAAGAGCCTTTAAACCCCACACTAAAAAGGACTGGGACGCCAGGTGAAAGCCCTACTAATGGAAGCTGCGCTGGCCCCTGCTCCGGACTCCGAGAATGTGCCCCAGGTGGGGACCCCTGCTGTGCGCCTAAACCAGGCGGCAGCATTGCCGCGGGGAGAAGCCCATGTGGGTTGGGATCATAGCAGCCCCGAGCGGGCCAACTCGCCCTTGACCTCAGGCTGTTCAAGAGCGGAGCCAGTGCCCGCTCCATCTACACCGGAGGCGTATGAGGCGGCAAGGACCCTGGCAGCCTTGCCTTTACCCCCGCCCCCACTGGATATCCGGTCCTGGCCACCATCACAGGGAAAGCCGCCCCTGCTCTCCCCCGAGTGGCACCAGACGACCCGCCAGCTGGCAGAACGCTCGGCCAGCCGGCGGGCCGGGCCCCCCCCCCCCCCCCCCCCCCCCCCCCACCATGGTACCATCGGTGCAGCGGAGGCAGCGCCATAGGTGCTCGGCATGCACGGGCCATCCAGAGGCAGGGTCTAGCCTGTCATTATCGTCAGGAAACGCCCCGTGCCGGGGGCAGATCATTGGGGCGGCACCGGAACCCACCTGAGGGGACTCTCACCCAGGCCGGGCACGGGGGGCATTCTGCCTGGTCGGAAAAGGACTTCTGGTCGTACGATTGTGTGGCTTCACCCTCCTTGTCATCTCTCTCATCTGGTCGCCCAGGACCTGAAGCCTCAACCCAAGGCAAAGCGGGGTTGGGGTGATCCTCCCACTGTACCACCCCAGCGGGCAAGCCAGCAGTCGGTGTGCATGGACGAACTGAAGCCCTGCTGGGTCGGTACAATTTTAACATGTGGCGCTCGCTAGCGCGCTTCTCAGACTCACTGCCCCCCCCCCCCCCATGACAGACGTTTAGACTTCAACACAATCCTGGAAGAGGGATTGCTGGTGGCAAAAGCAACTTTACAGGCTGCCTGGGCTGCTGTTGACTCGGCGGGACAGGCCGTCGCATTAGCAGTGTGCCTGCACTGTGCGGGCCTGGCTCCAGGTTTCAGGACTCCCCCCACTGATGCAGCAATCAATCCAGGACCTCCCGTTCGAAGGGCCCTCACTGATTTCCAATAAGACGGACACTAAACTGCATGGGTTAAAGGACTCTCGCCTGACATTGCGGTCCGTAGGCCTCTGCTCATCACAGGAGCCCCGTCGCCAGTTCAAGCAGCCTTGGGTTCAGCCCTTCCAGCCATGCCAGTCTTTCCGCCCCCGCTCCAGACCCAGAGACAAAGAAAGGGCGAGACTCCCACAGGCCGGTTGAGCCGGCTCCCCATCTAGATTTTCGCGACCAACTAGGCACCTTCCTGGCAGCCAGTGGAGGCGTTTGACATAAGTCCCAAGGATGGCGATCCATTTCCCCTGGCCCAGATCTCCCCCGTTCTCTCCTTTCGCAACCAGCTCTCATTCTTCTTCCGGGAGTGGGCCTCGATCACAACAGACCAGTGGGTCCTGCGAATTGTTCTTCACGGTTACGCCCTGCAGTTCCATGCAAAGCCTGGCGGACGCCCTCCCACCCCCCCCCCACCCCCGTCCCTTGCATGGGACGCGGTACACGAGCAGCTCCTGAACAAGGATGTGGGAAAGCTTCTGAGGCTCGGCGCCATAGAGCTGGTCCCAAGAAGGGAGAAAGGGAAAGGGTTCTACTCCCACTATTTTCTCATCCCCAAAGCAAAGGGAGGCCTCCACCCCATCCTGGACCTTCGTGGCCTAAACAGATTCCTCAAAAAGCTAAAGTTTCAGATGGTCACCCTCAACCACATCATCCCTTTGATAGACCCCGGGGCTTGGTTCGCCGCCCTCGACTGGCAGGATGCCTATTTCCATGTGTCAATCATACCCGGTCACAGGAAGTTCCTGAGGTTCACCAGGGGCTCCCAACATTTCCAGTTCACGGTCCTCCCGTTCGGCCTGGCACTGGCCCTGAGAGTTTTCATGAAATGCATGGCGGTAGTGGCAGCTGCCCTGCGGAGAAGAGAGGTCCAGGTTTTTTCTTACCTAGATGATTGGCTTCTCAGAGGGAGAACAGAGAACCAATTGCGGGAGGCCATCCACATGACCCGTGCTCTGTGCAGGCGCCTGGGCCTGCTAGTAAACGAACAAAAGTCAGTTCTGTATCCTGTTCAGAGGATAGAATTCATCGGGGCGTCCCTGGATGCTATCCAGGCCAAAGCCTCCCTGCCGCCGTCTAGGTTCGTGGCAATAGCTGACACCGTTGCCACCCTCGAAAGGGACCCCACCACTACAGCCAGACAGTGCATGAGGCTCCTGGGACATATGGTGGCAGCTACGCCAGTGGTCCGCCTCGCCTGCCTACACCTTTGGCCATTGCAGCTGTGGCTCCGATCGGCCTTTCGCCCCAGCAGGCACCATTGGGACAAGGCGGGGCGGATCCCAATGCGGGTTCTTCAGGAGTTAGCGTGGTGGAGGAGCCCAGAGGCGGTGATGGAAGGAATCCCCTTTGGCTCAGCAACCCCCTCGGTATCATTGATAGCGGACGCCTCTGATATAGGGTGGGGGGCCCACCTGAGTTCTGGCCCCAGCACCCAGGGGACCTGGGCGCCGGAGGAGGTTTTCCTTCACATCAACATAAAGGAGCTGCAGGCAATAAGGCTCGCCTATGTGGACTTCAAGGACGATCTGAGCGGCCGTCTTGTACACGTGCTTACAAACAACATGACTGCCATGCACTACGTGAACCACCATGGGGGCGCATCCATTCCTCAGCCCTATGTTGAGAAGCGACTCGCTTATGGGACTTGGCAATAAGGCACAGTTTCCACTATGTGGCTTCTCACCTCCCAGAAGTGAGGAACAGCCAGGCAGATCGCCTGAGCAGGTACTTCTATTTGCAACACGAGTGGTCCCTTCACCCCGAGGTGGCGGGGTCCATCTTCCGCAACTGGGGTCTTCCCCGAGTGGACCTTTTCGCGACTCGGGAAAACAGGAAGTGCCAGCTGTTCTCTTCCTGTAAAGGCCTGGATCGGGGCTCCCTCCCGGACACGCTCCTGCTGGACTGGTTGAGCGGGCTCCTGTATGCCTTCCCCCCGTTTCCACTTCTGCACAGAGTTCTCCTGAAGGTGAAGAGGGACAGGGCGAAAGTCATCCTCATTGCCCCGGCATGGCCTCACCAACATTGGTTTCACCTCTCGGTTGAACTGTCGGTAGCCCCGCCCCGCCCCGCCCCGCGAGCTCCCACAGAGGCCCGACTTGCTGTTGCAGGACAAGGGGTGCCGCCTCCATCCGAACCTGGCTTCACTCCACCTGACCACTTGGAAGCTCCATGGCTGAATGCAGAGGAACTGGCCTGCTCAGAGGACGTGAGACGTATCCTCCTGGATAGCCAGAAGCGGTCCACTCGACACAGCTACAAGGCAAAATGGAAGCGGTTTGTGGGCTGGGCCCGGGCGGAAGGGGTGGATCTGCTAGGGGCACCTATCCAGGTCATTCTGTACTACCTTTGCTCCCTGAGCCATCAAGGCCTGACCTCATCATCATTGAGGGTACACCTAGCAGCCATCTCCGCTTTCCACCTGCCCTTGGAGGGAGGCCAAGTCTTTTCACACCTGGTGGTGGTGCGCTTCCTCAGAGGGCTGGACAGAATGCTCCCAAGAGTAAGAGCCCCCACCCCCCAGTGGGACCTCAACTTAGTCCTCCATGTGCTCTCTGGCCCACCCTTTGAGCCCATGGCCACGTGCCCCCTCACCATTCTTTTGCAGAAGGTAGCCTTCCTGGTTGCCATCACATCAGGCAGGAGGGTGTCGGAACTCAGGGTCCTCTCATCCAAACTGTCGTACACTGTGTTCTTCAAGGACACCGTGCGCCTTCGAGCACACCCGGCCTTCCTCCTGAAGGTGGTATCCGCTTTCCACTTAAACCAGGACATTTTTCTGCCAGTGTTTTTTCCCAAGCCACAGGCTTTGGAGGAACAGAGACGGTGGCACTCCCTGGCAGCGTTCCCTCTTAATTTTTTTATAGGCTGTGAAGCAATGTATAGTAGCAAATTTGAATGAGGCAAAAACTCTTATTTTGCTGACCTGTAATTACCAATACTTGCTTTGTTTGCTGTAACTTTCATTCATATTACACATTCTAGGAAAAAACAGCTAGTATAAAATGTGCCACAAAAAACTAAGATAAGCAAAAGCCTATCTACATTTTGTTTTTATTCCATCAAGGAAAGGTTACAAAAACAATACACTGGTAAAATCAGATTCCACCAGTACAATGTTCAGACAATTTATTTAAATCCATACAATCACAACACTCAAAATATCATTGTGCTTCATTTGTGTATGGCCACCTTTGACTGTGAAGCTTAGTAGTATAGAGCTATAGATAAGCAAATAGTACATACTGTTTGGGAGTAATTATGTAGGGGCAATTATATCAAGTGAACAACTGAAGTGAGGTAAAGTAAAAACCATAAACATTTGGAAGATTCAGGATACATAAAGTAATGTTCACTCTAAAGTTTAAAAAAAATTCATTCGAAACAATTTCTGAAAGCTTTCAAAATACAAAAATACTTTATGAACCCTGCTTGCATAAAAATATACAAAAAAGTCATTTGCTATGAAGACCACTAGTTTGGTAATCACAGATATTACTGCCAGCTCCTTTCTTTCTTCAAGGCCTTAAAGCACACCTGAATTCTAGTTCCCACATTACTCTTGTCTATTTGTGTGTGTCAACATGATTAAATGATAAGGGGGAACCCCCAAACCTGGTGCATATATGGTCCTCACCATAGCATCGGAGTGCTGTTTCACTAGAGTTGATATACCCTGAACAAGGCATGGAGGATAGAGCAAGTTTCAGCCAGAAGTACTGACTGAAGCAGTCAGTGATGCTACAACCTCATATGAAGCAAGTAAAAATATTTGTGAAAGGACATGTTACTTTGATATAACAAAAGCTGTTTACAAAGTACTTTGAAAACCAGCAGGAGTCATACTACTTCTGTACACAATATTGCAGAAACGAGTTCTTTCTGGCAGCACACTGTTTGCAACAAAAAGCAAGCAGCATGAAGGACAAAACTGAATATTCCACATTTACAAAATAGGTGCTACTGTAACATGAAGGACACTTTAAAGCTCTTTAGATAATGTTTCATTCCCCCCTCTGCTCTTTACTCCCGTTTCACATACAAACACCCATTCTTGCACTAGGTCGGCTTATGCTGAAGTTGAAAATTCAGTAGCTACCTTTATGTTGTTCTACAAGATAGCATTCATATTAGAGCCATGGAAAAAAACAGCTTGCAAAACAATTCATGTAAGCTGTTAACTCTTTAAGGCTTAGTTGAGAAGTAAAAGTACCATTCTCAGTAAAAGCTGGCAATCTGGTTTCAAATGTTAAAAATAGCTGGGAAACCTGAAACATCATGGGAGTTCAGAGTTCTCTTAAAAATAAGAACTGTATCCAATGCATCATGTCTTCCAAGTTTGCCACGCAAGAAAACAAACTAGCTTTTCTCAGCCTCCCTCACTTTCACAATCCACAAAGTGCACAATAAAGCATAGTTTTGATCACCAGGAGTGTTAGGAAAAGTTGAGGGTGACCTGGAGTAATTTACGAGGCCATGGCCAACATACAAATAGTAAAGTTTCAATTACTTTATTCGGGTATGGATGAATTCACCATCCACCACCTAAAGACTATTAAGAAGAGCACACTTTTGAGCAAATCCATTTTTCTCAAATTAAGATCTAGACACACTGCCAGTACTCACCCCATAAACACTGAAAACCATCTGAGTGTAATTACCTTCCAAATTAAGCAAGCATTGATAAAAATCACTTATTTCCCTACAGAAATGTAACCATCAGTTTGCAGTTAAACTCTCCAAATGTCAGTGTTGTTCATGAAAAGATCTGATTATGACATTTGATCCTAGGAAATAAGTGACCTTGCTGTGCCAATACCCAGCTTAGTAGAAGGGCTTCATAGAAGGTAACATTTTTCACAATAACTTAAGCAAGAATTCATAAGTTGCATTGATTATACCCCAGGATATAATAGAGCGATGGTAATTCAGATGGGCTCCTCTGAAAAGGTGCGTCAGTTTTCTATCACGTTCCAGCCAGATTTTCATGAAAACTTTTCGGAAAGACTGAAATTCCCCACCAATTTGGGACTGCATACGAGCTTTTACAACATTCACTGGGAAAAATAAAAATCCCAGCATGGCACCCAAAAGCCCTCCACAGATAAAGTCATTGACCAAATGAGCACTGTAAGAAGTTGCTTCAGGCAGACACTGCTTGATGGGCCCTCGCAGACCGAAGAAGAGCGCATTACTCGGTCCGTTTCGGAGAAGAATAGGGACCAAACCCCTATAATATTCTTTAATTCCATAGTCTTTTAGCACCTTGAAAGCTTGGTAAGTGTTTGTAAATCTGTCATGATGTTTGTAATCCTGAAGCAAAGTCTGGACCCGCTCAAACGGTGTAAGAAGAGCTTCTGTGGTCCCTGCAAGCATTGCTGCCACAGTGGAAGTCACAAGTTTAGGTGCATTTGTATGCCTCTGGAGCAGTGAAGAGAAATCCTCATACAAGCCAAACATCAGGGCAAGAGTTGTAGTCTTCTGCATTAATGGAGGAAGGAGTCCACGGTACAGGTTTCGGAGTCCATCTTTCTGTAACTGACATACTGCATCCCTTGTTTTCACTCCATACAGTTGCTGTCGAAAGAGGACCTTCTGAATGGGAAAGGTGACTGCGATATTGGTGAAAGCTGCACAGTATCCACAGATGTAATGTTTACCCGAGCTAACTTTTGCAATGTGATGAGCAATATCTTGCTTGGAATTTGCTAGGACAAGATCTTCCGAATCCATCATACTGCTCTCTTCCCCCCTTCACACACGTGTTGTCTTCTCCTACATCAAGGAAGTAAAGCAGAATGTGAACAAAGCTTTATTCGACCTCTATTTTTTAATGTGTATATATAGTGCTTGACATGATGGCACTCAGAATTTGACCATGGCACTGGGGTATTTAGGAAGCTGAATGCCCCCTGGCACCTTAAAAAAACTCCCACTGCCTTTAGGGGCACTGCCACCAAAAGTCACAGCAGCTGCAGCTTTTTTCCAGCAGCAGGGGGTGTTATGAAGTACCACAGCAGAGCAAGGTGCCTTTGATTTTGGTCTGGCTGCTAGCTCAGCAGCACATACAAGTCCTTTGCACATGCAACATCTTCAAGCAATTCCACAAAAATGCACTGGTCATTCCAATCCATTTCCCATATCTAATAGCTCACACACATACTAGTGGTTTCAGGGACTGAAAGATTTATGTAGTTCAGGTTACTGATACAAGGAAGGGGGAAGCTTTTATTGATTAACGTTTTGCATTTATGTACAGAAAAATTGTAAACCAAGATGCTGTATTTAGAGCTATATGAAAGCTGAAAATGCACGTGGAAGTTAAATTTCTTACACTACACATTAGTAATGACTAAAATATAATACTACTACCTAGTGAATCATAGCTTTTTAATTTAACTCGTTTATTTAAATTCTCAACCCCTCACATTGTATTGTTGAGAGAAAAGCTTGTTCTCTGCTCTGGTCAATGAAGGAGCCGGACAACAGGAGGAAGAATCACAAGTTTATTGACACTCAGAGCTACTGAGTGCGGCCGGCCGCGAAGGACCCATGCTAAAGGGTTTTATACACAGGTGGTACAACTTAATTCAAGGAAATCCAAAAATGGTTAATATATTCAAGGGTAATACATTTATTAGTACCATATAGGGATAGTCTTCATACATATTCATATGGGGTAAAGGAATTTATTTGTTAGGAATCTTATGTTTCATATAAGATAGGAGAATTAGTAAAGAAGGTCAAGCTGGCTCCTTTGAGCCTGGGACTGTAATAAACAGGAAAATTGTTAATAGGTGACCTTGAGACTGGTGCAAGTTCCCCTGTCTCCTGCTTACAGACTGTTCAAGGATGAGGGAGGCCCTGTATTCTTGTTAATCAGGCTAGAGGTTGGAATAATGTTAAAGGAATAGTGCTAAGATGGCGTCACTTATGCTCACAAGTTTGTGGTCTCATTACAAATCTTATAACAGTATTAAGAACAAAAATCAAAAAGTTTGTCTTTTCAGAACTTGCTCTTATAAGTTATCTTTAAACATGATCCTGTGAAACCTTATAAAGAACACATTTCTTATGAAGTAGAACTTAAGCTATATAAAACATGGGTAGAGTCTCAAAGAGTCATCTACATTATAACACTAAGTCAAGGAAATAAACAGTTGGACAGCTGACAATAGTAGTCTACATGGTTTTATCCAAAGGTAAAACATCAACATAATGGAATGGGTGAGAAGGAATCTGAATCTGTGCTGAACGTACACATTTGAAAAATCTTTTTGGTGAGTGAGGTGCACGAAGGGAGGGAAGAGAAAAACCTGCACAACCAGACACAAAGAAACAGCACTCCATAAAATACTGAATCCACTTGAATGTATCATGAGTTTGGGGACTGGAGAGGAAAGCAAGCTACAGAATTAAAATGTGGCTTGTCAAAAGGGTAAGATAGTTAAGTAACTAAGTCAGCAAACTTAGTATTATAATATAGCCAAGTAAGTGTAAAAGAACTGACTCTAGCATTCCAATCAATCCTGGGTGCTCACACTGTCCCATTAAAGGTCAAAGGAGAACTGGGACAGCAAGTGAGTTAATACAACCATTATCTACAGCTTCCAGAGGGGCAGCCGTGTTAGTCTGTGTACAGCAAAAACAAGAATCTTGTGGCTCCTTAAAGACTAACACATTTCTTCAGGCATAAGCTTTCTTAAGCTCCAGCCCATGAAATATGCATCGGACAAAGTGGGTTGGAGCCCATGAAAGCTTATGCCTAAAGAAATGTGTTAGTCTTTAAAATGCCACAGGATTCTTTTTATTACCTGCAGACATTTAGAACTCTAATTTAAATGTTTTGTTACTTACCTGAGAAAAGCTAGGAAATCTCAGACTCAGTATATTATGTGTTTGGTTTTAATAATTTTTCTTTAACATCTGATCTTAGTCTAGTTTGGGAATTTCACTCCACTCCAGAATGGTTAAATATAGCTCAGACTTTAAGGAGAAATTTAAAGGTCTCTCAAGTCTGGACCCTGCCCTGCTTTGCATTCTGCATCAGAAAGCATGAGCACAGGGCCATTTCCATAAATAACCACACAAGAACTGAGGTAAACTTGATTTACACTTAAGAATGTTACCAGTGGAAGTGTTGTGGTTAGAGATGTGATTTTTACACTTCAGTTATACCAGTAAAAGCCCTACTGTGGGTGCAGTAATACCAGTATAGTTTACTCTCCTTCCTGTACAGAAATACTACTTTCTCCTACATAGCACTTTGCATCATTAAGTCTCAAAGCACTTTAGAAAGGCAGTAAGTATCATGCTATTATGTAAGCACATTAATATTAGTATAATTGCTTTTATACTGGGGGGCTGTATGGCTTTAATGATTCTGGGACAGTGTCTGCAGGTCAATTTAGTTAAATCTAAATGTGCCGTATCCCAATGTAGTTATTCCTACAGAAAATGGAAAGAAACTAATAGATATTACCTGCTTTCATACTAGGGTTATACCAATTTATTTATTTTAGTAGGCAAATCAGACTCCAACCTGAAATAATTAAACTGGAATAAAACTGTGCATAAACAAGATCGTGGGCAAATTAACACCAAATGTACCATCAGTAGCAGTCTGTGCCCCAACAGCAATTTGAATCCTCTTTTTGAGCTAAAAAACTAAGAGACAAATTTATAGTGGCCAATGTAGAACAGCTAGTGGCTTGTCCCTCCCTGTCAGTCTAGGACGGCCACACCTGTTCTCCTAAATCTCTAGGCCACGGCAGGGCAGACAAGAGTCTGGCTGAAGGAGGCTTCACAGGCTAGTGTGGATACCGCACAAGGGATGGAGTGGTAAGGGGGAGGACGACATCTAACCAGGGGACGCAGCTTGTCCCATGCTATTGCGTACCCCAAATACATTGTTTCCTGCCAGCCAATCTGGCACTTTTTGCAGTTTGCAGGAAGTCTGGCTTCCCAAAGGGTCCTCAAGACAGCAGCTACCTGGTTTAGGTGCTCTTCCCAGTGGTGACTATATATTATCATGTAGTACAAGCAGACAGCCACATACTTGAGGCGAAGTAGTAGGACATGGTCCATCAGCCACTGAAAGGTCGCATGGGCCCCAAGAAGACTAAAAGGCAGTCAGGTCAATTACAGCCCAATGAGCATGGCAAAAGTGGTCTTTTTCTTCAAGTCAGGGCTCAGTGTGATCTGCCAATATCCATTGGTCAAATCAAGGACAGAGATATACTGGGCTTCCTCCAAATAGTTGAGTAGTTCATCCAGGCAGCGTAGGCATCGAACCAAGAAATTACATTGACCATCCAGAAATCTATACAAAACCAGAGGGTTCCATCTGGTTTGGGGACCAGCATGACAGGGCTTTGCCATTCACTAGATGATCTTTCAATTACCCCAAACTCCAGTACATCTTCTGACCTCCTATAGCATGGTACTGACCAGGCTGCCCCGCAGACAACTTTTCTCGAGCTGGTGGAGAAGCCGTGGTGGATCAGTGAACACTGTGGGGAAGTCTGCAACAGGGCACCATGCCTGCGGCAGCTGTTCCTCAGAGAGAGTATCCTTGAACTGGACTCCCTCAAGCTTGGGGGCCTGGGGTTCTCACTCAGGTTCAGAGGGGGTACTGCGAGATCATCATCCTTTCTTGTTCGTGCCAGGGCTTCAACAGATCAATATGATAAATTTGTCATTTCTTCCATCAATCCAGTTGGCACACCCCCTACTTGACTGGCTTGTCAATTGGATCACCTCACAGAGGCCCTGCCAGCAGGCTAACAGCTTGAAAGCATCCAAGAGGAGCAGGCTGAGAACCCTCAAAATAATCTCCCTTTATTTATTGCATACTGTGATCAAAAGTGAAATAGTTAAGTACAATGGCACAAATTATTAGGCTTCAGAGTTGAATGAAACTTCAAATGAATGGCTTCAGACTTCCCTTTTAACTCTGTCTCAGACAGTTACAGATTGGTTCATAACTAAAAAGGGCTAAATGCTTTATTTTAAAAATAAATTTTAAGTTCTGGAACAAGAGATGTAAGAAAAGTGTTAGCTAACCAAGCCAATACAAACAATACCAATTCAGCACAGCGGCCAGATCTGCAAACCTGGTCTGAAAGGCAACCTCAGCTCTCCCTGCAACACCTCTCAATAAAGATTCTGCAATTGGAACTCAGATAAGTTTGCTGATAATGTGAAAACAGAGTCCAGAATTCATGCTTACGAAGCTGTATGGGCTCTGTAGGGCTAAAAGAATTCAAAAGCAGCAGATACATAGCAATTAAGCAGAAACAGCAATGAATACACAGAGAATAAGTCCACTAATGAAGGCACTGCTCTGAAAAGTAATATGAAAAAACATGAGTCTGTTGTCTGTCTCAGCCATACAGGTTTATTACAGTAAGCCTGCTCAGAAAGAGAAATACTTTCTGGACTGGCAAAACACATTTATTGAGAATTTAAAGCAAGAATTCTCACTCCATGAGATATGATCCAAAAGGAGCTGGGAAGGAACACCAGCTACGCCATGCACCACTGGCTGAGTGACCAAAAGAAATTAAAAGTGTAAAGTCTCCCTGGATAGCACCCCGTATCCATAAAGCCCTGCAAATCCATGGCTATCCAGACACAGATCCACATTTTTTTTTTTTAAATCTGCACAGGGCTCTACACATGCACCCTACTTTCCTACCACTGTAACCCAAACCCAATAGGGGAGCCCTCACTTCTTCCCAACTACAAGCCCTCAGCAAGACACGGAGCAGTTTTAAGGGGGTGCACAGCCTGATCCTGCAATCCCTTGATGTGATGACAACCCCCTTGTAGAAGGTGGAACGCAGAAAGGAGATGTCTGACCCTGCCACAGCCAAGTGCAATTTCTTGCAGGTACTACAACAAAGATGATTTAAAAGGGAGGGAGGGGGGGTTAAGGAAGCACGTATCCAAAGCACAGAAACAGCTTAAAATAGGATCTGAATTTAGAACAGCAGTAACTCCCAAAGGAAAAAAGGTGTGCCAACTCAGCAGGTTTTTCTTGTGCTGTAATTTTCCTCTGCATTCACTCCCAGTTGGGGCTTTTTTAATGTTCTCTGCTTTTAGCAAAGAATAAGGATTTTTGTTTTAATTCTTATTTTCCATAAGATGATTCTTTAAAGAGACATTATCTTATAAAACTCACTTAAAAAGTCAATGTTGACATTTCAGATTACATTCCAAAAGGGACAGTCACTTTTTCAAAGCATCTGATGAAGTGGAATTTTCTCCCATGAAAGTTCATGCAACAAATTTTTTAGTGCCACAAGACTCCTTGCTTATTTCAGATTAAGTTATTAAAGAATTGTAAAAATCTAATTTACTTCTCCTTGTATGATGATGGCTTTTTTACATTTCAGTTTTCTAGAACTATAAAGACATTCAGGTTCAGTTTTCTTTTTCTGTTCTGAATCGCTCCATCCATACAGTTTAAAGGCCAGAAGGGACCACCAGGTTACTTAGCCTGACCTCTTGCATAGCACTGGCCAACAACTGAACACTAAACCAGACACTGAAATAAGACCAGAATAGAGTGGAAAGAATTGACTTTTTAAAAAGATGTAAACTAGGTTTTTAAAAATCTATGTTATTATAAGTTTTTTTTAAAAAATAAAGCTGTTTAAAATGAAATCTGAATGTAGTATAGAATATCTTAAGGCCTGAAGTTACTATAAATCACTTAAAACATTAAACAAAAAAAATGCTGAATTCATAAGCCTCTTATCAAAAACTGTTAAACACTGCTTTTCATTATAAAAGAAAATGTTTTTTTCCCAATTCTAACTTTTGAGATCAAGCTTTATAAATAGGCACAATAGATCAGACTAAGTAAGTTAGGAGATAAATTCTTACTGGCCCTTGAAATGAGACTAAGCCGCTGTCACTTTCACTTAGGCAGGTTTGAAAGTTTTCACAGGCTGACCTGAAACAATCAGTTAAATTCAGTGACTACCGTTAATCCCTCTATTTAGTAAATTGTTTCACTGTAAAGGTGAAATATGTTCTGCCGGAAGTTCACATCCCTGAAACACATCAGATTTTGTTTTAATAAAAATAAGTTTCTATATATGCTTTTTGCTTATGTAATTAGATTCCAATCATCATTCTACTTTGATCTGACACAAATCCCAAGAAAAGAAGATAATTATCTGGAAAATAAAGCAACACATTTTCCAACATACTAAAAAGGCACCGCCAAGAAGAATCCTGCAAAACACTGAGCTACAGAATAGCTTAAATAAGTCAGGGCACAGTTAGTGCCTCCCCAGCTGTCAAAAGACGTAACAAATCCAGTGCAAGCGGCTGTGTGGCTGAAAACCAACCCCTCTTCAGGGCCTTCCTCAGGGAGAATGGGCCTTTCCCCGGCACATAAATGAGCCACAAATAGAAAAGTTTACAAAATGTATCGAGCCTTCCCACCGGATTGAAATCAGAGCCCCCCCCCCAACCCAGGTGGCGCAGGGCCCAAGGCCGCCCCAAGGGCGGGGCCGGGCTCAGGCGGGAGGCAGCCGGTGCCCGCAGGCGGCGGGGGAGGGGCGCTGACTCACCCGCGGCGGCTCCATGGCCGCTGGCCGGCGGGCGCCGGGCCCGGCAGCCGCCTCCTCCTCCGCCGCGCCGGCCCGGCCCGACGCCGACATGCCGCTGCGCCTGCGCGCCGACCGGACGCGGCACGTGACGCCACGGGACCAGAAAAGCCGCGAGCTGCTCCCGCCTCTCTCGCGGCCGGCCCCCAGCGCGCAGCCAATCCGCAGGAGCCGCCGGCCGACGAGCGCCTCCGCTCGCGCCAGGCAGAGGGGCTGAGCGCGCGGTGAGGGCGGGGCGGGCGCCGGGAGGAGCGCGAGGCGTTGCTGGGATACCGGACCGCCCCGCCCCCTGCCCTTGGCTTCCTCCGCTGGGCGTCGGGGCGGGTCCTTCCCTCCTTCACACACCCCTTTCCTCCCCCCCCCCCCATGGCGCCGCCTCCGTGCACCCACGCTGGGGGTCTCCCGCGCAGGGGCTTCCCTCTCTGCCTCTACCCGGGGCCGGCTCCAGGGTTTCGCTGCCCCAAGCCAAATTTTGATTTGGGGTCCCCCCCATCTCAGTCATGGAGGATGAAAACGGTTTTCCGACGTGCATAAATCTCCAGCGTCTGCCTGCGGAGGGATTTAAAGTGCACTCTGCCTACGTGACTTAAGCTGCAGGTGGACTACCAGTGCCTCAGCGGCCAGGAAAGAGTTGAAGAGGCAGGAGCCAACCTGATCTCCAGGGGGCTAGGCGCCCCTAAGAACTGTCACCTGAAGCCACGTCTGTCTCTTGACTCGCAGTAGAGCCGGCCATGACCCTACCCCACCATCTCCAGCCCTGTAGTGTCGCCCGTTCAGCCTTTTTCCAAGCTCCGTCCCTATGAAATTGGACCCCCCCCCCCCCAGTGCCTGGAGAGGCCTATGCTCCTTGGCCCTGTGCTGGCAGCAGAGAGCCCTTCCTCCTGCACTAAGTACAGAGGCTGGGGTTCTTTATTGGCAGCCCCTGATTGCAGATGAGCACCTCATGGTCGCAGCCTTTTGCCTACCGTCTTTCTTCCTACCGGCTGCCCCGCCAGTCCGATGGGGGCAGGTCGCATCTCTCAAACTTCATTAATGCAAAGTTCGAGTTGGCCAGCTGTTTACTCTTCCACAATGCCAAGCGCGCCTAGACTCATCCCTCTGAAACCAGGATGGAAAGCGTGAGGGTGTTTGTCACTCCTGCAGCTCTGGCATTGTCATGCTGACACTGGCAATAGCCACTGGGAAGTTGTCAGGAGAAGCAGCTGCCAAAACAAGCAGAGATGAGGAAAGACTAAATCGTGTTTGCATTGTGTTCCACGGATTTGACATCCAGCAGTTATGTGCACGGGCACTTGCTGTTTGGTATGTGGTGTAGCTGTACTGGTTGGAAACGATTGGCAGATCTGACGCTGTGGTGTGAGGAGAAGTGCACGTGCACCTCAAGGGATCAGTGGTAGGAAATGAGCCATTCCTTTCAATAAGGTGTTCTTTGGTGAATTTGAACCCACAGCCTTGAAGATGAGTACAGCCTGACTCCTTAGCTCTGAGAGGTTGAGCTCTGCTTGTGACCCGGGCCTCCTGGGATAACCTTCTGAATGTGCCAAAATCAGGGCAAGCTGCAAACCCCCAGACCACTGATGGGTGGTATTTAAACCAGTCTCCCAGTCAGTAATAAAACATGCTTCTGATTCCCCACTCTGCTCACCACCAAGTATAACAAAATAGAAACAGCCCCCTTTATTGCACATCAGCTCCTCTGGCCCTCATCTAGCCACTGGGTCTTTTAAAGAAATAGGTTATCCTGACCTCAAAGGGCTAGCCACATCACCCAGAACAGTATAAACTTGGATCTTACCCAAATTACCACGCTGCCAGCCAATCCTTTAGTAAGTACAACTAAAGGTTTAATATAAAAAGAAAATAAACAAAATAGGAGAGATGTTAAAGGGTCAAAGTGAATCTCATACATAGAAATGTTTTAGAGTCCATAGAAAGCAAATCCTTGAAGAATCTGTAGTTTGCAGATTAGTCTAATTCATCAGGTATGCACCCAACACCTGGGTGGGTCTCAGTCCTTTGTTCAGTTCCAGAGATTAGTTCCAAAGGAGAGTGTTTATTGCAGGTTGCCGACACTGTTCCCTCTAAGCTGTGCGTGTGTGTGCACGCACACAGGTCATGAAGCCCGCGCACACAACAAAATAAAGTGTGCACAAAAAAATTCAATAGTGCTAATATTGGTGCTCACAAAGAAATGTTTTTGCACACACAAAGAAATTGTTTGCGCACAGTCTACGAGTAATTAGAGGGAACATTGGTTGCAGACTGTAGACTAAAGACAAAATGGAGATGGGGCTATTGCCTTTTATCCTCTTTGGCTCTTCCCATGCTCTCAGAGTTATTGCCAAATCAAAATGGAATTGAGTCACATGGTCAGTCTGGGTGCCTCATCAAACAAGTTTCTCCTTAGGCCTACTGCAGCTGTGAGTCCCCTTCATGGGCCATTAAGATGACAGTAGGTTTGCTGGCACCCAGTCTGGGATTGCTTGAAGTCAAATAACTTGGAGTACAAATTAAACAAATATATTCCTAATATCTATGACAGATATGATACCTATATATAAACCATATAATCATTCCTAGCAGATTACAACCTTTCTATTGATACCAAACATGGTATATCATATGTGGATTGTTGCAGGTGTAAGGCAGGTTTGGGAGGTGTGCCTAACAGCTCCTGGCATGGGGGGATATTTAATCTGCATGGGTTTTTGTGTTTGCATAAGCATAAAGAACACATCAGCATGTTCAAACTATGGGTGCAGAGCAATATGGGTAATGGTATTTGAGCTTATTTGATCGCTAATCTGTCAATATCTGTAATTGTACTGAGGGGAAATATGAAATACTGTCTTTTTGTGAATTGCTACGCTCTGTTTGTCTCAAATCTGTCTGGGTTAGTTAAAGGGTAAAAGCCACCCTTACTTTAAAAAAAAAAAAAAAGAAAGATTTGTAAGAGAGGCTACTGCATGTTTCAGCCTGAAAGAAGTGAAAAAGACAGGGCTGGGGATTTGAGGTTAATTCTGCCTCTCTCCCTATTACTTCCCCTGTCTAATGACAGCTATGGCTAGGCTTCTTCTGAGGCCTTTGTCATTTAGATAGAGGTAGCTGTTTGCTACTTAAGAGCTGGAATCACTAGGGAGAAAGAAGCAATCTTTCTCTCTGCTAAAAATCACTAGAGGGAAAATCTCTGAGCTGAGATCACTGAAGAGGAGCCTACAGATGGCATGAGTGACCGGTGGATGGTGAGAGTGGTCAGTGGTGAGCTGGGTGGTATGAGTGACCAGTGGACAGAGCTGGCAGACAGCACGGCGGAGCCAGCAGACAGTGAGAGCGGCCAGCGGCAAGCTGGGTGGTGTGAGTGACTGCTGGGCGGAGCCAGCAGACAGTGCAGTGGAGCCAGGGGACAGTGCTATTGGATGGAGTGAGTGACCAGTAGGTGGCGTCGGTGAACAGCTGGTGTGAAAGACACTCCCTATGTACCCTAGTTTTGGTTGGGAGTCTAGTTAGCACAGTTCTCCAGATTGGTGCCGATTTTGCTAGTGAGTTTACCTTGTATGTTCTGTAATGCGGTGTGGGTTGTTGGGAACTTTGGTCTGTACTGATTTGCTAGATCAGTGCTGATTTCTGTTATTTGGCCTTTTACACTCTGTTTTACTACTATTAAAAGTTCTGTTTATTACACTCAGACTTGTGCTTGCAAGTGGGGAAGCCTTACCCTTTGGGGCACCCAAGAAACAGTGCAGAATTTCCCAGAAATCTAGGTGGGGGCTTGAGCCAGTTGGTGGTGTTACATTATTGGGAAACCCTTTGGTATAGAACCCGGCCCTCGTTCTGCCAGCCTCCTCTGGCAGAAGGGTTACACATATATGAAATATTAATATGATAGATAACGATAAATGGTCCCCCAGACATGAACAGCATCACATTGCTCCTAACTTCTATCCTGCCGCTGTTTCGGAATAAGTGTTCAAAACAATCTCACGATGCACATGGGTAGAGGGATGGGAACATTTGATGCAGGAGTTCCTCGGATACACAGACCCTCCTTGTTTGTTTAGGGTCTGTGTATCTGAGGAACTCCTGCATCAAAGGACCACACATTTGTACTTATTAGTACACTCCTGCCTGTATTATGACACACTAGTTTTCAAGAAATATGACTATGCTTGTGGATTATGGAGCACTTTGATTATTAAAATAACCTCCTTAGTGGAGCGTTTGTATCTGGAGAACCCAAATGTCCACAGCTTGTGCCACTAATCTACTTCTGGCCCTAATGTGGTATAGCTATGCTATGGTAGGGCAGGCATGCTATTACAGCTAAGGTTATGTCAGGATTTCCTTTTTAATGGGAAAATTCTACAAAAACTATGTCGTCTGGATTAGAGAACCATTTTTATTTGTTTAGTTTGTGCATTGCTTGATTTTTCTGTATCAGTCTAGGGTGGAGGGATGTCACATGGGGTTTACTCTGACTGTTTTATAAAAAGGGCTAAGAGAGCTCAATAGTTCTAATGTCAGATATCTCCTCAAGACCTCTTTTCCCACAGAAACTGTAGAACACTGATGGATGAAAATCCTCAGTGTGAGCCTGTGTTTTGTGTAGAGTAGATAAAGTTTTGAGAAAGCTGAAAGTCGTTTTCCATATTTAGATTTAACGATAAACATAAATTACTCTTTCTCCAAATGATAGCATTTTGGCATCACATTAGTCAATGTGGAACTTATGCCAGTCATTAGAATAGGGCTGTCTAGTATCAGTATATGTCGTGTTGCTCAGCAGTTCCTTTGATCATACTGACTGTAGCAAGGGGGCATGACCACCTTTGGAGACAGATATGGAGGAATGGCCTGCTTTTTGGTGGGTGGAGCGATGACATCAACTCCCACCCTACCAGAAGCAGAGGGTTGGAACAGGAAGTATAAAAGGTGAACTCTCAGTCTTTATTTCAGTAGGGTGGGGGTGACTAGAGGAGAAGGATGCTGCTTCCTGGCAGGTAGTGGCAAAGTCTAGTCGTTGCAGTGCAAAAGAGCTGGTGGAGTTGCCAGAGCTGTCTGGGACCTGCCAGGGCTGGTTGCTACTGGCAACATGAAGTAGTCCTGGGATTACCACTTGTGGTTTATCCCAGGGAGTTGGATGGTGATCTTGGAGCTCAGGTACTTCACGGGAGGGGCATAGGAAGGAGCCATGGGGAGCCAGACACTAGTCTGGTTGTGTTGTGGCCTGGAGCCCCACTTACCTAAGGGCAGACCACTCCACCACTGTGAGGATCCTAGGCTGGGACTTGGTGGAGTAGGGTGGGCTGGGTCCTCCTCCTGCTCCCCTGCTGTTGACCCTTGCCCTTGAGGTGACAGCTTGCATTCTCTCTGCCTGTGAGGCCTTGTACTTTGTTGGTGCTCACCCTAGCCTGTAAGCCCATAGACTCCTTAATTGCCCTGCTTGAGGGCCTGGGGCCACAGATCACTTGTCTGCTTGTGCCCTTGCCACAGGGGGTAAAATTTCCCTTGCACACTAATTTCTGCTTTCAGCTCCAATACCCACAGGAGAACTGTAGTGAGGCGCTGTGGCCTCCCTTCCAGATGGGCACGGAGGGAAAGCCCACTGCCTTACACAGATCTTGATGAGAGTTGGAGCTACTTGCTTTTCATAGAATCATAGGGTTGGAAGGGACCCCACGAGGTCATCTAGTCCAACCCCCTGCCAAAAATGCAGGACCACTCCCACTAGATTATCCCAGCCAGGGTTTTGTCCAGCTGTGCCTTGAACACCTCCAAAGACGGAGATTCCACCACCTCCCTAGGTAGCTTATTCCAATGCTTCACCACTCGCCTAGTAAGAAAGTTTTTCCTAATATCCAGTCTGGACCTCCCCAGCTGTAACCCGAAACCATTGCTCCTCGTTCTGTCCTCTGTTACTTCTGAGAACAGTCGAGCTCCATCCTCCTTGGAGCATCCCTTCAGGTAGTTGAAGGCAGGGGCGTCGCTAGGGTGGGGAAAGACCCAGGGCACGTGCCCCGGGTGCCCAACGCTAGTGACGCCACTGGTTGAAGGTTGCTAATAAATCCCCCCTCAGTCTTCTCTTCTGCAGGCTAAATAAGCCTACTTCTTTCAGTCGCTCTTCACAGGGCTTGTGCTCCAGCCCTTTGATCATTTTTGTTGCCCTCCACTGGACTCTCTCTAATTTGTCCATGTCCTTTTTGTAGTGAGGAGCCCAAAACTGAACACAGTATTCCAGTTGTGGCCTCGCCAGTGCAGAATAGAGGGGAATGATCACATCCCTCGATCTGCTGGCAACACTTCTTCTGATGCAGCCCAGTATGCCATTGGCCTTTTTGGCAGCAAGAGCACACTGCTGACTCATATCCAGCTTCCCATCCACCATGACTCCCAGGTCCTTTTCCCCAGTGCTGCTATTTAGCTGATCACTCCCCAGCTGGTAGCAGTACATGGGGTTTTTTTGTCCCAAGTGCAGGATTTTGCACTTGTCCTTGTTGAACCTCATGAGATTTCTATTGGCCCACTGCTCCTATTTGTCAAGGTCTCCCTGAATCTTGTCCCTGCCCTCCAAGGTGTCTACCGTTCCCCCCAGTTTGGTATCATCCGCAAACTTACTAAGCATGCAATCTATCCCATCATCCAGATGATTAATGAAGATGTTGAACAGAACTGGCCCCAGGACCGACCCCTGGGGCACACCACTTGTTACTGCCTGCCAACTTGACATGGAGCCATTGATTCCTACACACTGAAACCGTTGATCTAGCCAGTTTTCTATCCACCTTGCAGTCCACGCATCCAAACCCATACTTCCTTAATTTGCCAGTGAGAATGCTGTGGGAAACTGTATCAAAAGCCTTGCTAAAGTCGAGGTATATCACCTCAATGGCTCTTCCTGCATCCACAAATCCAGTCATCTCATCATAGAAGGCGATGAGGTTGGTCAGGCATGATTTACCCTTGGTGAATCCATGCTGACTGTTCCTGATCACTCTATTTTCCTCCAAGTGTTTCAGGATGGATTCTTTGAGAAGCTGCTCTATGATTTTTTTTTTATCGCACTGTGCCCCATTGCTCAGGAAACAGCTGAGTGGTATGCAGCATGGTTAAGCTGATCATATGCTGCTGTTTTTCCTTTTCTCTCTATTTAATTAACACTACATTCCTTTGCACTACAGGTAAAGTAAAATCTGTGTTTGTGTCAGGACTGTAAAGCACTTTGAAATACTGATCTCACATGAGCTCAGCTAGGACTTAACAGAGTACAGGTGCTTTGCAGGTTTAATTGCTGTAGCATGTCACCTAAAACCAGCCACTTATTCTATCAGCCTACCTGCAAACACTTTTTTGGCTTGCAACAGAGCATTGGTCTTGCTGCAGTTGCACAAGTGAATTTCTCTAGGTTGTCTGCTTGGCTTGAGCCAGATTGTAGATTCAGCTTCTACCAGGAATAACTTTTAAAATATCATTTCCCCCAGTGGGCAGTCAGTGCCAAGCATTAGCCAAGGTAAACCCTGAATGGATGAGAGCAGTTTGGGGAGGATGAGAGCCATCATTTTAGCTCCAGTTGTGCCCACCAAAAGTTGTAAGAGCCATAAAACCAGGGGTTAAAGTATAATTTGGGGGGCCCTGGAACCCTTCTAAATTTCCAGGCCCCCCTCATGCGGGTCCAGGCCCCCTTCACCCACCCCAGCTATTACCACTCCCAAATGCCTGCCCCCCACCCAAACTACTGCCCCCAATTTCCAGGGCCTGTCCCCAATATGCCCCCAATACCCACCCGCAAAATCCACACCCTGCCCCCAGCCCCCAGTACCCATTGCCCTGTCTCCAATATTCCCCCAGCCCCCAATACCCAATCCCCTGCCCCCAGTGCCTAGCCCCAGCCCCCAATACCCACTCCCATGTCCCCAATATTCCCTCAGCCCCCAATATCCACTTCCAAAGTGCACACCCTGCCCCCAATACCCAACCCCACCTCAGGCACCCCACGATGCAGAGGGGGTGCCCCTCCAATGTGAGCTTCCCACTCCTGAAGGGGTGCACAGGTGGGCCACTCTAACACTTACCAGCAGCTGCGTGCTGGGGTGGTGAAGAATCACCCCAACTCCTCTCCCTGCAGGTTGTGCTTTGAGGCTTCCGCCTGTAGCAGAGCTTGTGCACGGGCAAGGGAGCTGGGGTGGCTGACGTGCCTCCCTGCTCTCCCCTGCCCTGCCAGAATGCCCTGGAACGGCATTCCAAGACCTACTGTTTTTAGGGGCTCAGCGTTTGGCGGGCCCCTAAAAATAGAAAATGGAGCCATAATGCTGCATTCCAGTGCCCACTATTTTTAAATGGGTTACTTTGAACTCATTAGATTGAACTAAACCAATGGAGCCATGTTAATTCGAACTAACCTTTAGTTCGAATTAAGGTGCTTTGACGTTCCTCCCAGGGTACATGGCACCCTGGGAGGAAGCGCCTGCCAACCAGCACCTGGCACAAGCAGCCCCAAAGGTGTTCCCCCCACCTTGCTGATCTGGCTGGGCAATGGGGCTCCCCTCCCTGACCAAGCAGGGGGGACCCCAGTGCCCAGTTCTGCAGAGCCAGCTGGGTGCGGGGAGGCACCCCCGTGCCTGGCTCTGCAGTGCTGGCCCTGCGGATGGAGACACCCCCACACCCAGCTCCAGCCCTGCTGGCCGGGTGTGGGGAAGCGACCCTTGTGCCTGGCTCCAGCTGTGCTGCCTGGGCAGGGGGAGAAGGGATTCCCCCCCGCCCATCTCTGACACTGCTGGCTGGGTGCAAGGGAGAAGGGATTCTCCCCACCCAGCCCTCACACTGCAGGCTGGACATGGGGGGGAACGCATCTCCGTTCCCGACTCCAGCCCCGCTTACCAGTCCTGGGGAAGAGACCCCTGCACCTGGCTCCAGCCCCGCTGCCCAGGCAGGGGGAGGGACACCGCACCTGGCTTTGGGCTCGTTTGCTGGCTCAGGGAACTCCCCCCCACGTGTGGCTGGAGACGTTCTGCCTTGGTGCGGGGAAGGGACCCCTGTGCAGCTGGAGCCAGGCACAGGGCTGTGTTCCCAGTGCTGGCAAGCAAGCCCAGAGCCAGGTACAGTATCCCTCCCCCCTGCCTGGACAGCAGGGCTGAAGCCAGGCACAAGGGTCTCTTCCCTGCAAATGGCAAACAGGGCTGGAGCCAGGCGTGGGGGTGCATTCTCCCCACACCCAACCAGTGCTGTCAGAGTCGGGCAGGGGGAATCCCTTCCTGGTCCCTAACTAGTGCAGCCAGGGTCAGAGGGGAGTGGTGCCCTGGCTGCACAGAGCCCAGCAAGGGGAAAACATCCCCTGCCAGGCTCTAGTGTTCTGAGCCCAGCATGGGGAAAAGCATCCCCTGCCCAGCTCTAGCGGCACTGTGGCTAGAGCTGGCGAGGGGATGCTTTTTCCTGAGCTGGGCTCAGAGGGCTGGAGCCCGGCAGGAGATTGGGTGAGGGCATGGCCCTTCTTGGGGACCATGTTGTCACACCTCTCATGGTTCCCCTCTTTCAATTTGAACTAGCAAGTCCTGTCCATTGACATGCTAGTTCGAATTGGTTTTCCAAGTGGGGCCATGATAGTTTGAATTAACTGAATTTGAACTAATAATTATTAGTTTGATTTAATTTGTTTGAATTAAGTTAATTCAAACTAACCTTATAAGTGTTGACGTAGCCTAACAGATTTCTTTGGGCATAAGCTTTCGTGGGCTCCAACCAACTTCGTCAGATGCAATGAAAGTCTAAGGAAAGATTACCTCAACCACTTTGTTTCTATACAATGAGCATTTTTCTAAAATTGAGTAGCAGTTTAAACAAACTGCTACAAAGTGACTTTTAAAACAAGTCAGTAGTAAGGAACCAAGACTGAAATCCAATCTGGGGCCTATTTTAGCAAGTATGCATGGAGTAAAGGCATGTTAGAAGCAATGTTCCCTCTAATTATTCATAGGCTGTGTGCGCAAAAAACTTTCTTTGTGAGCACCATTATTAGCACTATTGAGTTTTTTTTGTGCGCACTTTATTTTGTTGTGTGTGCAGGTTTCATGACCTGTGTGTGTGCGCACATGCACACAGCTTAGTGGGAACTGTGGTTAGAAGTATTAATAGAGGCATAATTCTGAGACACATTGCCAAACTGTGGCCCTGCTACTTGAATCTTACTCTGAGTTGTGCACATTATAAGTGGGAGGAATTGTATAAATTGCTCTTGTGAGCTAAACCAGATACTCACACTGTCAGGAACTGTATGCTTCACAACTAATTACTACATCTAGGCATTTTCATCATATGTTTCATGCCATGCTGCACTGAAAAGAATGCACTGGCAGGGAAAGTGGAACATTCTTTCTCGAGAGTGGAAAATGCTATTCAGTCATCTGTGATTTACTTTCTATCTAGCTGTCACAGGATTCACATCTGTACATCCTGGGTTATGATATATATGATTTTGCTGTTCACTTGTACACTGTAATTGTAAGTTTTTATGCCAGTCACGACTTGCAAGGTTTCTTTATGGATGCTCATGACCTGTTTTGTACGGTTACCGTGATACCATGTTTCTTGCAGCAGGGGCACAAAGGTGAAACATGTTTTCCTTGGCTCAGAGAGGTGGGAGGCAGGCAGAGCTCTCTCCCAGCAGCAAGCAACAGAGGAGGCAACAGAGATATGCCAGTTGAGTTCCCTGGCTCAGACCAGACAAAGAAATCATCTCTGCCCTGAAAGGGAGGAGTCGGGGATATTTTGGAACAAAGAGAGACACTTGGAGGGATTTGGGGCTTTTCTCCTGGGACTCTCCATCTTGAAACAACTTCAAGCAAGATCTAGGCCCTGCCTGGTGTCAGGCAGAGACTGGCTGTACAAACATCTGACAGTTGAACGTCTTGAACATAAACATGGACTATGAGGTCAGTTTAGGTAGAGATGTTAGGGTAATATGCGTGTTTTACCTTTTATTTCCTTGTGGTCATTCCTGACTCATTTATATTGTGATTCTGCCATGATTGGCCATATTCTTTCTTAGAATTATAATCTGATCAATCAACTAGTAGTTGTTTTATCTAAACCTGTGTGGTCTTTAGAGGGTATGAGTGAAGAAGGCTGGGCACAATCCATTTCTTTGTTAAATGGACAGACTTGAGTGTATGGTGATTGGGAGTGGGTCCCAATCTCCACAGACAGTGGTTTCCAGAGTGGTAATGGGGGCCAGGAGTGTTCGCTTGGCGACTGTCCCTCAAGTGGCCAGAGTGCATACACCCACAGCTTGAGACTGATTACTTGCAAGAAGCTTGAGACGACTGACTCAGGAGTGAGTGGTCACCTGGCAGAGTAGGGCAAATTGGGGCTCAGAAGTGGGAATTGGGATGGGGGGGGGGTCACAGTGGCATAGAAGACCAGATCTGGAGAGCAGCCTGTCACACTAGCAAGATTAAAATTCCATGTCTCAGAAAACAGCTGTTTCAGGAACATTACTGTCTTGGTCACTGTCAGCCTGCGAAGTTTTGTGGGACAGGAGTAGAAGCTAAGTGTGTGAGATGACAGTGGCACGCATCGCCACACCACTACACAGCATTACCACGCAGGCCCTGTGGAGATCTGCACCGCAGAGAGTGCTATCATGGTAGGCAGGACTGATAGCTTCCCTCATGGTCCCCTGATTCAGCGAGAACCTGTGTCTGAACCCAGAAGTTCCAGGAAGTGTCTATGTAATGAGGTGGACTGATATGAGCTGCCTCTTAGCTTGCTCCCTTAATCCCAGTCCTGACCCTGGCCTGGGCCCTCAGCTTTTGACCTTGCACTCCAACTCCCATCCCAGCCTTTCCGTATTTGGATTTGTCCTCTAGCTTCAGGACTAGGAGTGGGACTAGGACTGTGGCTTTCAACTCCTCATTTTGGTACTTCGACTCTGACTTCAGATTTGGGCCCAGCCTCTGACACCTCTACTTCAGCTCTGGCTACTTGGTTTGCCACTTGAATCATGGCTCTGTTTTGACCCCCTAGCTTCAGGACTAGGCCCCTGACCAGTCTGACACTCAGGCTACCACCATTAGGCTCCAACCCTGGTTCTGGCCCCCCACCTAGGCTCTTGGATACTGGCATTGGCTCTGACCACTAGGTCTCTCTGCCCAAGCTCCAGTCATCTGATAGATGTGAAATGCAGTGGTACATTTTGAGAGGCACAGATTTTGTTAATTTCCGAAAGGATAGCCGTGTTAGTCTAGTCCAGCAAAAAAACCAAGGAGTCGTGTGGCACATTAAGACTAACAGATTTATTTTTTGCATGAGCTTTCATGAGAGAAAATCCCGCTTTGTCAGATTTTGTTTCCTTCCACGTATCTGTACAGTACCTAGCACCATGTATTCTGGTCCATGAGCCACCGCTGTACAAATAAATAAGTATGCTTGGTTTAATTATCTTTTGTTTAATAATAAGTTACCCCCCTTTGAAGGCCAAGTCTATCAGGCAGCTATATAACCTTCCCTGAAGGTAGAAAGAGAGATTTAGTAATAATGGGGGGTTTTTTTGTTTGTTTGTTTGGTTTGGTTTTTTGACTTGGCAAGCAAATGTCAATGTGTAGTGTTTTGCAGATGGTTTTGTAGCTTTAGCTGTGTACATCACCATGCACATTATTATGTGTGAGCAATCAACCCTTCCTCATTTTTGGGAAGACATTTCTGCTAATCAGGACATTGCCAAAGAAATCACAGAGTGCTGAAATGAGGCGTCTTCTCACATAGAGAGTGAGGCATAAGAGGCAGCTGGTGAGTGGGGCTACTCACTTTAGGAAATGTGTTGGAATGGAGTTTTTTAATCTGAAGCACAAGCGTCACTGTTGAAGAGAATTAAAGTGCCATCAGGATCTCCAGCCAATTGAAGTGAGGAACCTAATAATACTGATGTATTGAAATCTAATTTTGCAGATTATTATTATTATATTCAGTGAAGTTTGTGGTTTGGGAGCCTTACGTTTGTGGGAGCTGGCTTAGTGGTTTTGATAATAAAGCAGAAGCTGGTGATGTTGGAATTGAATAGACTCTGTGTGGCACTGTTCTGGGTGGTTTTGGCAACCATGTGGAACTATGGATCCTTAAGGTCACAGGGTCGGGTACTATGGTGATAAGAACAGTATAAGAACTTATATAAAACCGAACCAGGCAAAATCAATCAGCATAGTACAGAATTAGCATAAATGCATCATTCAACGATAAGAATTCAATATGTTGTTTGAATGACATTATTTCTTGATATCATATGTTAATTTCCTTCATTTAAACTTTCCAAAATTATCATATTTAACTTTACCATTATTGTGTGTAACATCTTATATATCTTTAAATTCAGTTTGGATTAATAAAACCCACAAGTCTCTGTTGTAGCTAATTAGAAATACCCAACTCTTCTATAGCATTGTTCATAGTAGATCTTAAAACACTTTCTTATTATCCCCATTTTCCAGATAGCAGAAGTGACTTGCCTAAGGATGCCCTACAGCACAGTAGCAGAGCTGGGAATAAAACTTGGGTCTTGTGGGTCCCACTCTAGAGCATGGGGATGATGGTCCTCAATTTTTCTTGTTGTTGTCAGTTGGAGATTAATTAGATGGGTGGCTTACGATGGGTTGTTATTCAGTGGCTGCGTGCATGAGCTCCCTGTGTGTGTGCTGTCCCAGTCTGCACAATTAACTGAAACACTCCTTCATGATTGAATAAATTGACAGGACCACATATCTGCTGAGAATGAAGGCACTTGGCTAGATTTATTGCAGAGAAGCACAACGAAAAGTACAACTTAAAATTTATGGGTTATACTTAACATGTGTGCCCTGATGCAATGGAAAGGCACAGTTAGGCATCAGGACCACCACCGTCTCATAGGCCAGACAAAGCTATTCCATCTGACCTCTATTTTTACGCACCCTCATGGACAGCAAAAACAATGAGTGTCCTGTGGCACCTTATAGACTAACAGATTTCTTCGGGCATAAGCTTTTGTCAGCTCCAACCCACTTCTTCAGCTGCATGAAGAGGAAACTACAATTGAGAGGTATATATACACATGCCAGGGTGGAGGAGGGCAAGCGTTAGCAAAGTCAGTTCTGTGGTGTTTTGGACTACCTAGGGTCATTGGGGTTGCCATAGTGATAAATAGGAGAGTCATTTAGGTGCTAGGAAAACCTGTCTGTCTCCTCTCTCTCTCTCAGTTCTCTTTCAATAAAGACTTCTTATACAGCTCTGAATATTCTGTCCTCTTTATTGGATTATAATCTCCCTTAAAACTCTACATCTGGCGACAGAGGATGGGATGTGTGATGGAGTGGCTATCCTCAACAATCCTGGCAACTCTGGAAAACCAGAATACAATGTAAGAAGCAAAACTTTATTTTACTGCTTGCATGGGGGTTGGGTTGTAGCTGTGAAAGCTGATCTGTTTGCCTAAGGGCTAGCTGGCTATTCTGAAAGCTGATCTGCCTGTTGTTAAGCACAAGGAAGAGATGAGGCTGGCTGGCTATTCTGAAAGCTGATCTGCCTGCTGTTAAGAGAAGAGACAAACAATAACCACAAGAGGACATCATGGCTTTACTTACTACAACCTTTGAAGCATATGATCATTCGGCAGCTTCCTGGCAGACATATACAGCCCGATTTCAAAATTTTGTAATAGCAAATGACATAACTGATGAGAAGAAGGTACCAGTTTTTCTAACGGTCATTGGAGTTAAGACTTATAATTTGCTATGTGATTTGCTTTATCCGGAGAAGCCAGAGCAGAAACCTTACGGGGACCTAGTGGAAGTTCTGGGAGCACATTTTTCCCCAAAGCCACTAGTAACTGCCGAGGGGTATAGGTTCTACCAAAGGAACCAAGAGGAAGGTGAATCAGTTGTACAATTTATAACAGCTCTGCGGAAGCTGGCAGCACACTGTGACTTCAAGAACATGTTAGAGGAAATGCTGTGTGACAGGCTGGTGTGTGGCTTGCACAGTGAATCAACACAAAAACGCCTATTGACTGAAGGTCAACTCACCTTGCAGAAGGCTGTGGAAATTGCAGTCTCCATGGAACGTGTCACCCAAGACATGCAACAGATCAGGGTCAGTGTCCGTAAAGTATCCCTACAACCTGCCCCCAGGGCACCGGGGAGACAAGAATGTTACCGGTGTGGGAAGCAGGACCACCTCGCATCTGAGTGCCGGTTTAAGGAACTATTGTGTTGACAATGTGGTAAGAGGGGGCACATTGAACGTGCCTGCAAACAAAGGAGGGGTGAGCCAAACAGAAGAGGCAGACTTGAGAAAAATGGGCCATTGGTTTGGCTGACTAAGAGGCAAATTCTGCAGGCAGTAGAGTAGAATACAGGTGATCATAGTGACACCCAATTGGAAGATGAAGATTCCATCCATGTTTTGTCTATAACAGCTGGCCCATGTAAATTCTGGGTAACACCTGTGTTGGAAGGTAAACCTACACGCATGGAACTGGACACTGGCGCAGCAGTTTCATTAGTTTCTAACATTGTGTATGAGAAGGACTTTAGACATCTGCCACTTAAGCCGACAGTAGTCGTTTTGAAGACATATACTGGAGAGACTGTTCCCCTGTTGGGTACTGTTGATGTGAAAGTAGAACTCAATGGACAGACCACAAAGCTACCACTGTTTGTGGTAAAGGGGAATTACCCAGCCCCAATGGGAAGATCTTAGATCAGGAAAATCCAACTCGATTGGTCACAAGTGCATCAATTGACTAAAGAAGAAATGAATCTAGCAGCGGTACTAACAAAACATGCTGCTGTTTTCGGTGAAGACTTAGGCAGTATGAAGGGAATCACTGTGAAATTAAATATAACGCCTGATTGCCAACCAAAATGTTTGAAGGCCAGGATGGTGCCATTTGCCATTAGACCCAAGGTGGAAGAAAACTTGGAGCGGTTAGTCAAAGAGGGAGTCTTGGTGCCAGTTACTCACAGCCAGTGGGTGACACCCATTGTCCCAATAGTGAAGAAAGATGGCTCCATTCGGATTTGTGGAGATTTCAAGGTCACTGTCAACCCAGTGTTATGTGCAGAACAATATCCTCTTCCCCGCATTGAGGACATCTTTGCAGGTTTGGCTGGAGGACAAAAATTTAGCAAGATTGATTTGAGTCAAGCGTACTTACAGATGCATGTTGAAGAAGAATCTCAAGAATTGTTGACAATCGTAACACATAAGGGGTTGTACAGATACGGTCCTTTACCTTTCGGCATTACTTCAGCCCCAGCTTTGTTCCAAAGGGCAATGGATCAGATTTTGAGTGGTTTATCAGGAGTACAGTGCTATCTGGATGACATCCTGGTCACGGGCAAAAATGAGGAGGAACACCTTACGAACTTGGAAGTTACTCTGCAAAGACTGGAAGAGTATGGTCTACGCGTTCACAGCGACAAATGTAAGTTTTTCCAGCCCTCAGTTGAATATTTAGGACATATAATTGATGCTGATGGTCACCATAAGTCTCCAGCCAAGGTTAAGGCTATTGTAGATGCTCCGCTACCTCAGAACATAAGCCAACTTCGCTCTTTTTTAGGCTTACTAAACTATTATGGCAAATTTATTCCACAATTAGCGACACTCCTGAAACCCCTACATGAGCTTCTGGGGCCGAAAAAGGCCTGGAACTGGACTGAAGCCTGTGATGTTGCATTTAATGAAGCTAAACGCTCACTGGTAAACTCTAAGGTTCTGACACATTTTGACCCATCCTTGCCCCTACAGTTGGCTTGTGATGCCTCCCCTTATGGAGCTGGGGCTGTATTGTCACATATTATGCCTTCTGGTGAAGAGAGGCTGATTGCTTTTGCTTCATGCTCCTTGAGTAAGGCAGAAACTAGTTATGCCCAAATTGAACGCGAAGCACTGGGCATTGTTTTTGGCGTTTGGAAATTTCACCAGTCCCTGTGGGGAAAGAAGTTCACACTTCTCACTGACCATCGACCCCTGACATCAATTTTGGGGCCACACACAGGCATCCCACATTTGTCTGCTAGTCGGATGCAATGATGGACATTGATACTTTCTGGATACACATACGAAATCAAGTACAGGCAGTCCTCTTTGCATTGCAATGCTGATGGCCTTTCAAGGCTACCCTTACCGGCACACCGTCAGGATCTGGGCCAGGAAGGAATCTTTTACTTTGAACAGGAACACACCCGTCACGGCTTCTCAAGTGAAGAAAGCAACAGGGGTTGACCCAGTACTCTCACGAGTTATGGATTTCATGATGCATGGAATGTTCTTACCTGACTCTCAGTTCTCTCCTGACCTTCGCCCCTATGTGTCTAGGAGGACAGAGTTATCGACCCAATCCGGGTGTTTGTTGTGGGGTATGCGTGTCATCATCCCACCTTCATTAAGACCACGTTTGTTGGAACAGCTCCATTCAAGTCACTGCGGCATAGTGCACATGAAAGAAATTGCACGGAGCTATTTCTGGTGGCCGGGCTTAGACAGGGCCATTGAAGAAATGGCTAGAGCTTGTACCTCATGCTAGAGCGTCCAGAATGCACCTCAGTTGGCACCTCTTCACCCATGGGATTGGCCCAAAAGGCCACGGCAACATATCCATATTGATTTTACTGGCCCATTTGAAGGATGTATGTTTTTAATTGCTGTGGATGCCCATTCAAAATGGCCAGAAGTCTCGGTAATGCAGTCCACTACTACGGAAGCTACTATTCAGACCCTGCATGGCTTTTTTAGTCATTACGGTCTTCCAGAACAGCTGGTGAGTGACAATCGACCACAATTCGTTTCTCAGGATTTTGAAACTTTTATGAAGGCCAATGGAATACATCACATCAGGTCAGCACCGTATCATCCTTCCACCAATGGACTTGCTGAAAGGTTTGTGCAGACAATGAAGCAAGCTCTAAAATCTGCAAAGGGACGTTCACCTCTTCAGAAGCGTCTGGACAACTTCTTGTTGTCCTACAGAAACACTCCACAGGCTACAACTAAGGCATCTCCAGCTTTTCTTATGATGGGACATCAGTTGCGCTCTTGCTTTGATTTGTTGAAATCACGAGACACACGGCAAGTGGCTCAACACCAACAGCAGGACCAGGTCAGCAGACATTCACCAAGAACAAAGGGCCGCACCAAAACACCCATGGGGCCAATGTACAGGGATGGACCTGAGAGAGAAGACAACAGAACACCACTGGTCATCACCTACAGTCCCTAGCTTACATCTCTCCAGTATATCATCAACGATCTACAACCTATCCTAGAAGATGATCACACACTCTCTCAAGCCTTGGGAGGCAGGCCTATCCTTGCTTAGAGACAGCCCCCCAACCTGAAGCAAATACTCACCAGCAACTGAACATCATACAACAAGAATGCTAATCTAGGAAGCTATCCTTGCAACAAACCCCGTTGCCAGTTCTGCTCACACATTGGCTCCAGCAATACTATCAGGTCCCAACCTCATCAGCCACAACATTAGTGGCTCATTCATCTGCATGTCCATTAATGTGGTATATGCCATTGGCTATGTCTACATTGCGCTGCAATTTCAAAAAAACTTTTTTTGAGATAAGTATTTCAAAATAATTATCTCGAAAAAACTTTTTTTCCAATAATGCTATTTCAGGACAACAGTCGGGGGACCGCTCTTTGTCCCGAAACACCGCGGCTTTTTTTTATTTTTGAAAAAGAAAATCTACGCCGGACTTCCTTTTTCAGAAAAAAAAGCAAAGCAATGGAAGAGATAGGGAAGCTTTTTCGGGGAAAAAAAAAAAAGCCTTTTCCATATCCGGGGATGGCTTTTTTCGAAAAAGCTACCTCAAAAAAGGCTTTTTTTTCAAAATAAGACAAGGTTTAGCGATCCCAAAAAAGCGCTCGGGTATTTTGAGATAGTGGAGCACTTTTTCAAAAAAGCTAAACTGCCAGCTTTTTTGAAATAAAAAGCCTTTTTTGAGGTAGCTTTTTGGAAAAAAGCCATCCTTGGACACGGAAAAGGCTTTTTTTTCAAAAAAAGCCTGGCTATCTCTTCCATTGCCTTGCTTATTTTCCAAAAAAGAAAGTCCAGTGTAGACTTTCTTTTTCAAAACAAAAAAAGCCATGGTATTTCGGGACAACGGACTGTTGTCCTGAAATAGCATTTTTGAAAAAAAGTTTTTTCAAGATAATTATTTTGAAATACTTATCTCAAAAAAAGTTTTTTTTGATTGTAGGGCAGTATAGACATGCCAATCATGTGCCAGCAATGCCCTTCTGCCATGTATGTTGACCAAACTAAACTGTCCTTGTGTAAAACGATAAATGGATACAAATCGGACATAAAAAATGGCAACATACATAAACCAATAGGAGAACCTGTCAACCTCCTTGGACACTCAGTAACAGACTTGAAAGTTGCCATACTTCAGCAAAGAAAGTTCAAAAAGAGACCGGCGTGAAACTGCAGAGTTGGAACTAATCTGCAAGTTAGACACAATCAGACTGGGTCTGAATAGGGACTTGGAATGGTTAATATATTACAAAAAGTGATTGATCTGTTCACACATTCTCTGCCTTTGATCAACTGGTGTGAACAGGCCCCACCTGCTCTGAACTGACTTAGCTAACATTTGCCCTCTTTTAGCCTGGCATGTGTATATATATATATGTGTGTATATATATATATATCTCAACTGTCGTTTCCACTTCATGCATCTGATGAAGTGGGATGGAGCCCATGAAAGCTTATACCAGAAGAAATCTGTTAGTCTATAAGGTGCCAAAGGACTCTCATTTTTGCTGTACAGAGACTAACACAACTACCCCTCTGGAAACTTCTCTCATGGACAGGTTTCCCTCTGCCCTGTAACATAGGTATTTGCCACACTCCAAAACCATCTCGTTCTACACATCTTCATGTACAGGGGATTGGACCAAAACATCTCAAGCCCTCATATTGTTATGATATTGAAGGTCAAATCGTCTGACTTATCAACTGCCTTGATGTCTCAGTACGTTCTATTTATAACTTCTCAAAGTAGCAGAATATCAGGTACGTCTGAATCTTTAGCCAGCTACTGTTAATTTCCATGACTTCTTACCAGCTACTGTAATTTTCCACATCCTTGAACGTACTTTAGCTTGGGGTTTGTATCCCAGCCTACTTTTCCAGGTCTCATATTTGACTTGTTATATTACCCTTATGTTTTAGACTATCACTTTCTACTACAATTGTATGCCCCAGGGCTACCCATCTGGGTAAGCAATTATAGCAGACTGAATTGGGAAAAATCAAGATCCCAGTTTATAACTCATCCCTTCACTAATAGAATCCAGGCCAGTAAAACGGTGTGTCCTTATTTTCCAAATAAAGATTGACAGAAAAATGAAGTGAACAATAAATTGAACCCATTTTCTGAGTCATAAGCTAGGGATCTTCTCTGAGCACTGCTTGCATTATTCAGTATTAGGTGTCTACGTGCCGCAGAGCACGATTGGTTGGAAACTTTTTGCCCTAGCCTCTCAGAGCAGGGTCAGCGGACAACGCCCCCTCTGGCCACTCCCGTGGCTACATATATGACCCCAACCCTGAACCTCCTCAGTTCCTTTTTCTGCCCTCAGCAACAGTTTTGGAACAGCCCGTCCCTTGTGATCATGCAAGTACCTGTTATTCACCGTGTATGAGCTGCCCATTTAATCTAGAACAATGTTCCCTGTAAGCTGCGCCAGTGCGCGGTGGCGCAGCTGCCTCCACTCACTGGCGCAGCAAGCACTGGGGTCGGGGCTGGCGGGGAGCAAAGGAGCCAGGGCCGGGGCTGGCGGGGAGCAGCGGGCAGCAGAAGCCGGGAGGAGAGGAGCCAGGGTCGGGGCTGGCAGGGAGCAGAAGCCGGGAGCGGCGGGCAGCGGCAGGCAACAGAAGCCGGGAGGAGAGGAGCCGGGGTCGGGGCTGGTGGGGAGCAGAAGCTGGGACCGGAGACGCTGGGGTTGGGGCTGGCGGGGGAGCAGAAGCCGGGAGCGGCGGGGAGCAGCAGGCAACAGAAGCCGGGAGGAGAGGAGCTGAGGTTGGGGCTGGGAGCAGATTAGAAGCCCAGGATAAGCTCATGGCATGTGGGGGGGGTGAGGGGAGGGGAGGGTTGATGTGTAAGGAAACGTCTTGTTTCCCTTTCAAGTCGTTGCTGCCCCATAGGTCAGTGGTTCCCAACGTTTTCTCTGCCATGGCACTCCTTGCTACCTTTAATTCATTTGAGGCACACTGCCATGTAATTTCCGAATGAAGCCATATATTTTCATGAGCCAATAAGCCAATCCAGAGCACTCTGAGAGGTTTTTCAAAAAAATTTGTGACATACCTGTGTGCTGTGACACAGTGGTTGGGAAACAGTGGGCTCGGTAGACACAACACACACATTCCACCCAAGATCCAGAATAAACACAGAGAACTGTATAGAACCTTATGTTACTTTATTAACACCCAGCATTTCTACAGCACTTTCCATCCCAGGATCTCTCAATGTCTCACTATACTAGTCAATTTTAAAAGGGATAGCCGTGTTAGTCTAGTTCAGTGAAAAAACAACAAGGAGTTGTGTGGCACTTTAAGACTAACAGATTTATTTTTTGCATGAGCTTTCGTGGGTGAACTAACAGAAAGGAATGAAACTAAATGCAAGGGGGTGTATGACCTGATCCTATGTTTTACACCCCCTTGCATTTAGTTTCATTCCTTTCTGTAAGTTCACCCATCTTCGAAGCATCTGAGGAAGTGGGATCTTCTCCCACGAAAGCTCATGCAAATAATAAATCTGTTAGTCTTAAAGTGCCACACAACTCCTTGTTGTTTTTTCACTATACTAGGTATTCACACATGTTTGGCTCTGTGGTATCCAAGAGGCACACCCCACCTGTGCTCACATTCAAGTGAATGGCCCTGACAATACATTATAGGCAAACTACATGTGTCCTCCCATTTTGATATCTTTACCAAGTGCCTAAACAATGGCTTTAGAAGGAGGTGTCCCCTCCATGTATTTTTAGCACAGCTCTGTTTTCAGTTGCAAGCTGGTAAAGGAAAGTTCAAAGCTTGCAGACAAGAACAACACAAAACTGGTAGATGGGGATTGTAGCAGAGAGAGAAGGCAGCCTGATCTAAGTTTTTCAGTAAAGTGGAAAAACTGTCATTGACCTTAATTAACATTAGCTCAAGTAATATATAGGCCTGAATCAGGGTGACTTCGTTTAGCTCTATGAGTGAGATCTAGTCAGAATTGGCACATTCATTAGGAATCTCTAAAAAATAATAGAATTGTATTGGCTATCTGTGATCATCAGCTCTTATCAGTGTAATTTCTTACAAATTTTCTTTATGTATTTTCACATCTTCTAAAGGTGAGCTGAAATTACAGACAACCAAAATGTTTGTTGTTCTGGAAAAGGTAATGGCTGGTACACCGAACACATTCTTAGATGTTTGTCACCTGTACACTGACAGAAGATAAGTTCCCATTTCTGGCCCAGTTGGTTGATACATGTGGTACGTTTCAAGCATCTAGTGCAGATGCTGAATGAGGCTTCAGTCTAATGAATAATATTAAGACAGAGCCTCATAACAGGTTGGATGTTTCTCATCTAGACATGCTAATGTGCATCAAGTCATATCTAAGTGCTGGATTCAGGGCTGACCTAGACTCTGTATATGCATTCTGGAAATGTGACAAAGACAGGCGTCAAAAACTGAGGTGTAGAGGAGGCTTGATAGGCAGCATCATTGCTTCATATTTGTTTAATAAAAATGTTAAACTAAAATACTGTGGTTTTATTAATTTACTAAAGTTTGAACAAAAAGACATCTATACAATGTTCTCTCTCTAAGCTGGTGATGCAACTGAGCAAGTTATGGATGCACTTGGGGAGCTGATGGGCAGTGGCTCAGGGGCCCGATCCAGGCCCAGGAACTTGCTCAGCTGCATCCATAAATTGCTCAGCTGCATCACCGGCTTAGAGGGAACGTTGATCTAGAAGACCTTTTTGTGGACATCATTCCACCAAAACCTGGTGCCTTCACGGAACATGTGACTTTGGAGCTGGAAGACTGCTTCCAACAGTCGCTTATGATGCCAGGTTTCAAATCCTGTGCAGTCTGCAGCAAGGCCTTCCCATGGGATGACCCCCATGAGAAGTGCCTCCGGTGCCTGGGGCAGGGGCATCTCTGGCCCGGGGAGCGACCTGGGGCACGGGCACAGGCCCAGGCCTAGGCCCTGCCCCCGGCCCGCAGGCCCCACCCCCTGGCCAGGGTCAGGACCAGAAGCCACTGCGGGTGGCTAGGCCCCACATCCCTGGCTGGGGATGGGGACGGAAGCGGCCACGAGGTCCTACATCCCCGGCCGGGGACGGGGCTGCCGCTGGCACAGGCGGCTGGGCCACAGATCCCCAGCCAGGGACGGGGCTGCCACTGCCGTGGGCAGCTGGGCCTGGACTCCGCACCGCAGCCACGGGCGTCCAGGCTCCGTATCCCTGGCCGGGGCTGGGGCTGGAAGTGGCTGCGGGCAGCTGGGCCCTGGACTCCCTGCCATGGCTGCGGGCGGCCAGGCCCCGCCGCGGCCACCGGCAGCTGAGCCCCGGATCTCTGGCCCGATTCGGGGCACATACCCCGGGGTGCCCAGCGCCAGTGACACCTCTGGCCTGGGGGAATCTCACCACGCCACCGAATGCTCCATATGCCAGTCATTTAAGCCATAGACACCAAAGGACATGGAGCAAAGGCACCGTGCAATGCCCCTGGAGTCAGCACAGCAGCCTATCCCCAGAGTAGTGGGGTCACCCTTAGCGCCGGCACCACGTGCCAGATCAGCACCAGTGCCCTCCCGGCACCGCTCACCATGGGAGCAGAAGACACTGGAATCGGTGCCAACATCAGTGCCAAGACGCAATCGCCGATCCAGTTCTCCCTGATAGGGTCCCTCTTGGTACTGAGGCAGAGAGACTGTGAAGATCCCTTCCACATTGGAGGCCTTCAAGGTGGCAAAGGCCCTTTGGCTTTTGTCAACACCTCCATCTCCAAAATACCC
The DNA here is from genome assembly GCA_007922195.1 of Podocnemis expansa. NCBI lineage: Eukaryota > Metazoa > Chordata > Testudines > Podocnemididae > Podocnemis > Podocnemis expansa. Next base: position 8,953,988 of record ML681995.1, on the reverse strand, counting down.
AAGGCAGAGAGGAAAGTCTGCTCTCCCCTCGGGGAAATGGACTGCACTGGAGTGGCACCGCTCTCCATCCCCTAGCTTAATGCCAAGCTCTATGGCACCGCAGTGGGCGGAAACATCCTCAGAGAGGTCTATCAGCATCGTCCCAGGCCCTACACCGAAGCGCCTTAGAATGCACTCTCCTTCTCCTTGGCCCCATAGTGTCTCTAAGTCTCCAGAACCAACTGTACACTCCAGTGCTGAGGTAAGCCCTCTTTCACGGCACCAAGAGAGGTCCAGTTTCCTGAGCCTTGAAGAGATCACTCCTGCTCGGAGAGCCAAATGGGGCCACGAGGGTTTGCTGGCACCAGGTCCATACCGGCACCAACCTCATGATTGGTCGGTGCCACGAGAAATCCCCACGCAGCAGGCTTTCCTGGGTACTGGCCATGTGGGGATCCCTTCAGCCCCACTTTTAAAGCCAAGATAGGGCTTTAAATCCAAGACCAGAGTCGTATAGGCAGGACATCCTGGCCCCCTTCAACTTCCTTCGCTGGGTCACTGCGCACACAGGTCAAGAGGTTGAGCTAAGCAGAGGGGATGAGGACCCCCTGTTTGACCCTGGGTTAACATCCTTCCAATATGCAATAGTGGTGCTGTTGCACCCTAGTGTCTATGATCTTGCCAGATCTCTCTGTCAAAGCCCCTCTTCCATTTCCCTGGTTTCAGATGTAGTTGGCCACATATACCAGATGCCTTCAGGGGAGTTTCCTTTTCAGGTCAACCATCCGAGCCTGAGTCCCCAGGTAATAGAAGCTGTCCTAGGGTGGAGACCCTCCCCTCCCCGGATGTCATGCCAAGATCCAGGGGGCCAAGATACCTGGAGATAATGTGGAGGAAGATATACTCGACCTCCGCACTCCAGATTGCAAACCACCAGCCATTGGTGTCAAGGTACACACTGGACATTTTGGAGTCTCTAAAAAGATTTAGAGACCTCCTCCCACATAAACACAGGGAAGACTATGACACCCTATTGAAGGAGGGCTCGCTGGCATCCAAAGACTCACTATTAGCCTCATGGGATGCCTCAGATACAGTGAGTTGAGGAATAGCCTTGGCCCTCATGATGAGATGCACGGCATGGCTACTTGAAGCAGGCCTGCCTCAAGATACTTTTCTGGATATTCAGGACCTCCCCTTCTAAGGTCCATCGTTATTTGCAGAAGAAACAGACATCCTGCTGAATATGGCTAGGGACCCCAGATCTGAACCCTGATCATTGGGTATGCTCCCATCATGAACACCTAGTCTCCTTCTTAGCCCACGCCACTACAGAGGACACATAGCAAGGCCTTCTCCACCTTGGGTGGGGGAGAACAAGATCAACCCTCCAGGGATCCTGCATCCCTTTCTCCAAGGGAAACCTCCCTGTAGAGTACAGGGACCATCAGGAGAAGTCTCCCCTGGTGCCACCCCTCCCCCTTCCTACCTATCCCTTCCCTAATAACCCCTCAGAATCAGTAGTTGGGACCCTATATGGAACACTCCTACAGCTAGGGAGCGGGAGGCACCACTCCAAGTTTCATACAACCCTTCTTCCACAGACCCAACAACCGTGTCCAGACAGTCCTATCCCAGCTCTTAGGAGCCTCTATCCTGGCACTCTTAGCAGATCCAGCCTAGGCCTATGGGCTGACTCCAGGCACTTAAATCAAATCACCCCCGCATTATCTGCTGGGGTCTTGGATTCCTAACCCATTGTTCAGAGAAACCCCTTGGGCCAGTAAAGTTTTTTCAACACATTCCTGTGTTCTTATCCTGTCCTGTTTTGTGTTACTAGTGACTCCAGTCACTTGGCACATCATGCCATTCAACCTTCTTGCCCGCAGTTGAATTCAACTGAAATGCTGAATGCCTCTACAGAAATATTTTCACTCGATAGTTATACTCCTGGCCCTGTGGTCATCAGGGCAGGTCCCTAGTGTCTTTGTCTACCGGTCTTTTGGACGCCTCAGAGTGCCTAATACCCTGCGTCTACAGACCTCTAGGTCACTTTTATCTCATCCCATGGTTGCTGCAATGGTACACTTTGGCAAAAATACCAAGGCCACCTATCACATCCTCACCTACTCAGGCCCAGCAGCACATTGGCAGGCCAGGGCACTCTGGTTGGGAAACACTGGCCCAGAGCCGGGGCCAACTTAAATCCAAACCGTCCTACATACAAGACTTATCTTACACCTGGCTAGTCACAATCCTGTTCTCTTAGTCATTAGGGCTGGACCCCAGTGACCTCACTCATTGGTCAATGAAATACATTGCCTATGTCTCATAGTCCTATGACCGGAGATCTAAAGGCCTTTTACCTGGACCTTCAATTACCTGCAAGAGGATGCGGTAACAGGAAAGTACCAACTACTCCTAACCATTCCCATGGACTACCTGGGTCCCCCTCCACTATGATCTTAAGGTGGCATCCATCCACTATGGACTTCAGAGAAGTTTTCCCTCCTCTCCTTGAGGGGATGGGGACTGGTCTGCCACTCTCCCTTTCTAACTGCTTAATGTCCAATGAGGGAGAACGGGAACCATGAGACTCTCATGTTCGTCCAACAGCCCCCAAAAGGACATACTCCTGTGGGCCTGCCACCTTCCCCCCCCATTTCAATAATGCCTTCTTTAAACCCCTTGGGGCTCCGGGACCCTTAGGTAGAGATATCCGGTCGACCCCATCACAATGCTACACCACTTCAAGCTTTAAACCCTCCAGACCAGTCCTCCTGAGGGCTCCTACTCTCCAGTTAAAATCGACATTGGTGTCAGGGGAGTAAAAGGGATGCACCTCTCTCCCTCCCCTCCCACTAAGGGTGTTTTCTGTGCTTCCCAAGAGAAGAACTAAGGACTTCCAGGCTTCTGAGGGAAGCTTCAGTCTGTTGCAAGTGGCAGGACATCCCCACCCTCAGAGGTAACTTACATAGGAATTGGCCCCTCACATATGTCTCCCCAAAACATGATTCATTGGAATTTTTAGCACATCACAGGTTAGTGTAGGCAGCTGATGTCCATGAACAACTGGCCTCCTACCAAGTGACTTGCAAACGGTCATGTCCCTGTTCTCGGAGTGGTAACCCCCCCACACACTTTTGGTTTCCCAACTCTTTGGGGAACTGGGACCCTCATCGATCTTTTCCCCCATCTCTCCCTCACACTGTCAGGAAGTAGTCTTACATTCCCACATCCCTGGATGAAGGGATTAAGCGCATACCTCAATTATAGGCCTAAAAGGAAACTTCTGCTCTCAGCTGGAACTTTCAGAGGTGACAACTGGTGGGAGGTGATAGCCTCATAAATCCCCTGAAGAAATCCCTGTGATGCCGTTGATCCTTTTCAGTGACCTATTCTCACCCAGGGGTAAGTGAGCTACATCATTCTGTTATACCAAAAAGGGCACCCAGGAGAGCACCCCCTAATAAAAAGAAAAGACTAGCAGGATCTTATTCAGGGGGACAAGGCAATATGCCACATTTATTGTAAATAAGTAAGAACAGCAAAAGGCAGTCTCACACACACACACACACACACACACACACACACACACACACACACAC
>ML681995.1:8853409-8950391 GCA_007922195.1 Podocnemis expansa | reverse complement strand
ACACACACACACACACACACACACACACACACACACACACACACACAAAAGAAGTTCTGCAACCTGGTATATACAGCATAGGCCTAAACCAGATTTCATCAAGTATCCAAAATGGAGTACATTGTTTAAGCAGGAGTTCCAAACTGACAATATGAGGGGAATAATGTGGAGCACAGACAGATACTGTAGGGGGACAGCCAGATAATGAACTACATTTACCTTTAATGTATATGTTAGTTAATGCTGTGTTTATGTCTTTCAGTGTCATAAGTAAAAAAATTTTGTAACCACGTGTAATAGACATTATAACCAATGTTTAACAAGACTTGAACAATGCGGACATCCCATTAAAGCAAACAGAAGGAGCCACCCCAGAAAGAAAAGAACAAAATACAATTAAGTCTGCAAGTGACTGGTGACCAGTGATCTCACAGGAACCCTGAGGCAATATGACACAGCAAACCCCATAGACTTACCTGAGGGCCAGCAAGTATAAAAGATGGGTGAGAACATGAAAACTTTGGGGTCTCATTCTGCAACTGTCATCTTGGAGCATCGGATCGCGACTGACAGAGGCCTGGCTCCATCCTTGCACCCAGCCTAGTCGGCCACTAGGCTGGCTCAAGCAACACATGAAAGGACTGGTAATTATATCAAACCACATTGCAGAACTTCGTGTGTGTGTGTGTGTGTGTGTGTGTGTGTGAGAGAGAGAGAGAGAGAGAGACTGCCTTTTGCTGTTCTTACTTATTTACAATAAACGTGGCATATTGCCTTGTCCCCCTGAATAAGATCCTGCTAGTCTTTTCTTTTTATGAGGGGGTGCTCTCCTGGGTGCCCTTTTTGGTATAACATTTCCTGGGTCTTTCCCCTTTACAGCCGTGTGACATTCCACATTTCAATCCCAAAGAGCCACCAGGGATCTTACATTCCCTGCATGCCCACAGAAGTCAAGGGGGGCTACTAGCGCTACTCTAAGTCCCCCTGGTGCAAGTTACAAGGGGGACCTTGGGTAACAAGAAGGTTGGCTTCTGAATCACTTATCAGCAATCTACTTTCTTCCTTATATTCTCTTACTACCCTGAGTCTTAATTCTAGAGCCTAGGGGCCCACCAGTGTTCTCCTAGTAGAGTTTTTCTTGGAGTTTCCTACCAAGGGGAGGTACCGAAGCAAAAAAACCCTTTTCTCCTCTTGTTTTAGGTATTTATACTTAGGTGTCCATTTGGTTTCTTACTTCCCACGACAATTCAAAGGGGGGGACACTCATGGGCCACTATCCTTGGGACAGTTCTGCATCTCGGGGATGGATCAACACTGAGTCCATTTTCATAGACTCCAGTAAGATCATGGGTAGGGACCATGTACTCATCATCATCAACATGGTGTGATTGTTTGGCCGTTGTCCCAACTTGCGGAAGGGACCCAGAGGTCACCTCACCTTCTGGGTCCCATGTTGCGTGGTTATTAAATCCCCTTTTTCACTTGTTCTGTGGTTACCCATGAATAGGACCACTCATTAGTTTGGGGCCACCCTTCTAGAGCAAGCTGGCCTGGCAACTTTATCTTGGTGGTTTACAATGCTTGACCTGCCAAACCTACTTAGACATTCACATGTTGCGGTGTCGAAACCCCACAGCAGCAGAGAAGGTGGGCCTTAGCCTACCTTTACCTCCAGGATGTGAAAGTCAGTCATCTCACAGTGGGTAGTCCAGGTCTGAGACTTCCTCTATCTTGATTATTTAGCCACACTCGCCATTGACGGCCCCAAAGTAATCAGGTGGCCCAGTATGTGCTTCACCTTTAAGGCAGGGTGGCGCAGAATTCCTTTTCACTGATTGCCTCGTACAGTATTGCTTCAGAACAGTCGAGGATTACAGGACACCCCCTAGAAGGGCTGGAAAAATTTTTTCTCCTTCTTTCAGACACCCTTCCATCTCATGGGTTGTTTTTATGGGGGTAGCCATGCTGAAGGTAGGAAAAACCCAACTCTGCCCACCATCCACAATACGGCCAGTAGTCACCTAATACTGAATGATGTGAGCAGTGTCGAGGAAGAACGGTGGGTTACTTACCAGCAACGATCCTTCTTTGAGATGGGCTGCTCATATACATTCAGGACCCTCCCACCGTCCCCGCCACTTGGAGCTGGCAACTAAAAGGGACTGAGGAGGTTTAGGGTTGGGGCCATATATCTAGCCATGGGAATGACCAGAGGGGGTGTTAGCTGCCGACCCTGCTCTGACAGGCTAGGGCAAAAAGTTTCCAACCCATCATGCACAGCAACATTTAGACATCTAAATACTGAATGTATGCGAGCAGCCCATCTCGAAGAAGGACAGTTACTGGTAAGTAACCCACCATTCTTTTGTAAACCATAAGCCCATCCTTCTTACAACACTATCATTTCTTGCAAGGGTGAGAGCCTTACTCCATGTTTCCTGGTAATCAGGAGTGTTGCTGCCCCTGTGAAAGACACGGGGCATGGGCCTGAGCCCCTCCCCATATCCCCGGGCCCTGACCCCCACAGCCATGATTATCCAGCCGGGTCCCACCACTCTAGCCTGGACATGGATCCCCAGGCGGGGACAGGCCTGGAGGAGGTGGTCGCCACTGCAGGAGGCCTAGCCTGAATTCCTGGCGGGAGACCAGGCTGGAAGCTGCAGGCCCTGCCGTCGGCGGCTGGGCCCCAGATCTCCGGCCGGGGATGGGGCTGAGAGAGGAGTGGCTGCCCCAGACAGTCGGGGCACTCACGCTAGGACTTGGGGCATGTGCCCTGTGTGCCAGGTGCTAGTGATGCTCCTGCTGGTAATGACTCCAAATCCTAATCAAGGCTCAGGGCCCCATTGGGCAATGAACCAACACAGAACAAAAAAAGTCACTGTTCTAAAGGAGTGCAGTCATCCTTGTCCTCCCTGCTCAATGGATACTCCACACCACAGCTGTAGGCTTTTCTCAATGCCATGTAAACAATTTGCATACCTGTGAAGGTAGCTTTGTGGGAGGCTTTATATGGCTCTACCACCACCTCGTGGCCATATTTATATCACACCAAAATTCCACACCAAAAACTGTGGAGTTTAATTGACGCATGTTCCCCTGTGCACGAGTGCCACCAAACATCAGTATTGCTAATTTTCTAGTGCAACGTAAACAAAAACCACAGCACACAGCTGGCTAAAAATTAGAAGCTCAGCATATTCCTGGGACCAGTCTATACACTGGGACAATCCTGCAAAAGGCCAAAGGATCTGGAGGTTGCCTAGATCTTTATAACCAAGCTCATTGGTTTTTCTGTGGGTTCTGGGTCCAGAATCAGACCCTTGCAGCATGAATGAGTGCATCTGACTGAGCTGCCAACATGTTCAGCTTTTTGCTGAGCATTATGGGAAAGACGACATGCATCCACCTCAAGTCTGCCTCCTCCATACATGAATGATGCATGTCTTACACTCCCCTGCATTTATTTTCATCCCATTCTGTAAGTTCCCCCTCTTCAAAGTGTCTGACAAAGTGGGATTTTCTCCTATGAAAGCTCATGCAATAAATAAATCTGTTAGTCTTTAAGGGCCACAGGACTCCTTGTTTTGTTTTTTTTTCTTTGCTTTATTAGACTAACACGGCTGCCCCTTTGGAACTTGGAAAATGTGTTGGTAAGGAATCCAAGTCATTCCCATGTAATTCTAGCCACATGCTTCTTCATTCTAGCACACTGATACTCATGTGTGACCAAGCTATACTCAGTGCAAAACTGCAGGGGTGGAGGAAGATGGCTTTATACAGGGCTGACGCTGGGGATCGTGGTGCCCACCCCCGAGCAGAGCGACACCGGCGCAGATGAGTGACTTCATCAGGGGAGTGCCACGGCGCTGTCCCCATTTGATGCCCCTCAAAGTGCTGGTGCCCCCCTTTTATGCAGGGGCTGCTTACCACGTAGTGCCAGCCCTGGCTTTATACTTTTGTATTTCTCCCATCTGGGGTGGCTGGGTCCAATTTTGCCTATGGAATATGACAAGCCAGTCTCACAGCTGCGGTAACTTACAGCCACCTGCAACAGATCAGTTCATGGCCCTACACCAGGTAACATTTTGATCAGTGACCCAGAAGAAAATGTAAAACTATCACTGAGGAAGTTTGCAGGTGACACAAAAATGAGGGAAATGGTAAATAATGACAAGGACAGGTTACCGATTCAGTGTTATCTGGATGGCTTGACAAACCGGCTGCAAGCAAAGAATATGTATTTCAGTATTACTAAATCTCAATGTATATTAGGTAGAAAGAGTGAAGGTCATCTTTACAGGGTGGGGGGACTCTATCCTGGGAAGCAGGGACTCTGAAAAAGATTTGGGAGTTGTGGTGGCTGCTCAATTGAACACGAATTCCCACTGTGATGCTGTGGCCCATTGGAAATCCTAGGATGCATAAATGAGCAAATATTGAGCAGGGGCAGAGGGTTATTTTATCTCTATTTGGCAGAGGTACAACTGCTGCTGCATCCAGGTTAAGTGCCCACACCTCAAGGATGTTGATGAATCAAGAGTGTTCAGAGAAGAGCCACAAGAATGATCATAGGATTAGAAAACCTGCTGTATTGTGATAAATTCAAGGAGCTCAATTCATTTTATCTAACAAAGAGAAGATGAAGGGCTGACTTGGTCACAGCCCATATGTCTCTGCAGGAAAAACAAACACTTCTTTGTCTACCAGAGAAAAGTATTACATGAATTGGTGGCTGGAAGTTGAAGCTAGACACATTCAAAGGGGAAACAGGGTAATTAACCATCAGAATATTTTAGCACAAATTAGGATGGATTCTTTATCACTGGCAATGTTTCAATCCAGATTGGATTATTCTCAGCAGGAACTGTTTTGGGGCCATCCCTGGGCCTGTGTTATACAAAGAGTCAGACTAGATGGTTGCAATGGTCAATTCTGGTGCTGGAAACCAGGAATCAAGTGAGCAGTGGAGAGTGCAGCTTGCACCAGCTGTGTGTCTTTAAAAGTACTAAAGGACTCGTTGTCTGTCTTGTTGAATGAGACTAACACTGCTACCCCTCTGGAACTCACCCACTGACACTCGGGGCTGTGAGGTGGGGAGCAAAGCTGACCCACCCCTCCTACCCATCTCATCAAAGGTTTCTTCTGCTCCAGAAGAATCTCCAGTGTGACCTCTGAAGCCATGTCTACCCCTACAGCATTCAAAGCTGGGCCTCATTTTGTGTCCTGAGTGCTCTTCTTAGGATTACCAGATGTTAGGCAAAAAGAGGACATGTCCTCCTTTTTACCTTCATGTCTTCCATCTGGCAGGCATTTAAAAAATACATGATTTTGTCTGGCTTTTTACTAACAGGGGTTGAAGGATGCTGGAATGCCCTGGAACACCCTATTTTTAGGGGGAAGTGTTCCAGGGCCCCCTAAAAACAGAAGAATATTACATTAACACTACATTTTCTCCCTGTGTCCTCCAATGTCCTCCTTTTCATACTTCCCTCTCCTCCTTTCCATGCTTTGGTGCCCCAACTCCCTGTGTAGACACAAGTAGGTCATCTACCATTGACCTAGCTACTGCCCATCAGAGACATGGCTTAGCCACATGGACTGTCCACGAGACAGTGGCACAGCTGGGTCAGCTGTTGCGTGGCCGCCGGGTACGCCAGGCCTACACAGCAGTGTGGAGGAAATGGTTGTAGCTGCAAATCTGACAAGACTCAGGCTACTGCTCCAATGCCCTGAAGACTTCTGTGCTGGTGCCGCCTGGTAGGCATGATGCAGGCAGGATCTTGATTCAAAGGGGGACGTGTGTGGACCCTGAGATCCCTTGGGCAGTTACTGTGGGGGCAACCAGTGGGGAGGAAGGGCTGGAGGGGAGCTGAGAGGACGTCACTTGTGGGTAGGGTTACCAGATAGCAAAGCATGGAAAGGAGGACACATGGAGAAAATAGAATAGAATAGATCATAGGGTTGAAAGGGGCCTCATGAGATCATCTAGTCCAAGGGTCTCAGACACACAGCCCGTGGGCCTCATGCAGCCCTTAAAGCTATTTCCTGTGGCCCACAGTGACACGATTGTTACCAATATTTGCAATACAGGCATATGGAAAGGTTGCAGTGCTGCAGCCCTTGAGCTACCACACTAATCCTCATGCAGCCCTCTACCAGTCCTCATGGTGATTTGAGTTTGAGACCCCTGATCTAGTCCAGAGCCCTGGGGTTTGAGCCCAAGCCCTTCTGCATGTAAAGCAGATGTGCTAGCCACTACACTAATGCAGTATTAAGGTAATAGTCAGCTGTTTTTAGGGGTCCCTGAAACACTTTCCCTAAGAACAGGGTGTTCTGGGGCATGCCAGCATATTTTAGCCCCTGTAAGTAAAAAGCCAGGCACAATCACGGATTTTTAAATGCCTGCGGTGGGAGGACCTGAAGGTAAAAAGAAGGACATGCCCTCCTTTGGCCTGACCCCCCAATCTCCGTGCTGCAGCAGCCTGCTTGCCGGGGCTCCCCCCGACCCTCTCGGCACCCGGGGAGGCTGCAGCGGGGTGTGGAGCGGGGCGGGGAGAGGAGAGAGCAGCCTGCCCGGCACCGCCCCGCCGCCGGCTCCCGCCTCCTGCCCACGCCCCCTGTGATGCGGCGCTGGCTAGCCCGGCGGGGCGGGCTCTCCATGGCCTGCGCGCCCGGGCTCCCATCGCCGGCGGCGGGGCGCGATCCGAGGTGAGGGGCCCTGCCCGGGCTGGATCCGGCGGCGGGAGGGGGGAGGCTCCAGGACACCCCCATCGGCTGAAGCTTAAATTCGGGGGCGCTGCGGGTCCCCAGCGGGCAGCCCGTTCACACCGCAGAGCGCCGGCTGTTCTGCTCCTTAGCGGGCCGGGGCTTGGAGGAGCCGGGCCAGCTGCCGGCTTTGTTCCTCTGCCGCTTGCTCATCCCGCTCCTGGACCACCGGGGCGCTGCACATCGGCCGGCTTTGTTGAAGCGCGGCCCCAGGGGAATTTGATCTCCTAAAGGCAGGCTCTGCAAGTTCTTTCGGTGCAATATCTTTTCAAGAAGGGAATTGAATGTTAGGGGAGGTCAGCTCCGTTTGCAGGAGTACTGGCACGTGTGCTGAGAGACACCAAGCCCATCTTGTGATTTGAGTGAAAGGGGGGCTAAAAACGAGCTGGGAGAGTTTGGGGTTTCTTTCTTTGCTCACAGGGGGATTTTGAGTGGAGGTGAGCGCAAGGAGTAGGTGGCGTTTTCAAAACGGAGGGGTCACTGGCAGAAAGGAATAACAAACGAGAGGAGAGGGCGTCCTGTAATACAGGGGTCTCAAACTCAAATCACCACGAGGGCCGCATGAGGACAACGATGTTAGCCCAAGGGCCGCACCACTGGAACCTTTTCGTACAACAATATTGCATGTATCGGTAGTGATAGTGTCCTTGCAGGCCGCAGGAAGTAACTTTAGGGGCTGCCTGCGGGCCGTGTGTTTGAGACCCTGGCAGTAATAGTTAGAACTTGGGACAGTGCAACATCTTGGAGTCCTGCCGACCTTTGGTCAGCACTTGATGAAACGCTGTTAGAGCACATGCGAAAGGCAAATGGGGTGTTACCTTTCTAACATGAGCATCCCAAATGCTTTTCTGTAGCAGTGGATTATTACATTGTATACACCGGGTTAATCTGTTCCCTTGCACTAAGCTGGTTGGATCTGGCTTTCCACACACACCCTCAAATACTTGTTTGGAACATTACCACAGGGGATACAAAGATCTACTTCCATGATTAGGTTTCTGGTTGTGTGTGAGGTGAGGAAAGGGTATGCCTCCTGCCCACCAAGGCATTGTGCATCTGAGGTGAGATCCCTGCCTCTGATCCAACACCTGGGCACTATCTCAGTGCGCAGCTAGCCCCTAAGGGCATATTAGCTCTAGGTACACTGGGATTTTGAGGCACACTGTCCCTAAGGCAAACCTGTAGGGAGACATGGCTGAGGGAGGCTGGTGTTTGTTGACATCTTCATGGCTCTGGATGTGTTGAGAGCTAGTCAGACCCTCTGAAGAAATGCTGCTTTTGGGAAAGGTCTTTTTGCTTCCAGGGGACCATTTCTGCTTGGTCCTTTATCTGCTCGCATTCTTTTCAGTGCTTTCTTGCTGCTCAACCGCTCTATTGAACAGTCCTCAAAGCTGCAGACTGCATATAATCACCCCACACATGAAACTCCAGACACCAAGTGCCTGTTTTATCCTCCTCTGCAAAGCCACCCTGTATGGTGCACTAGGGGTGGGGGCAAGGAATCTGTCTTCTTTCCCAGATGGGTTACTAAGGCCTGTCCTAGCTTGGGTACTTATCTGGCCCCCATCACCCTACTATCTAAGCAGCTCGCAAAGTTCAATGCATTTATCCTCACAACAGCAATAACAGAGGGCACATTTTTGCCTGCAGTTGGTGTATGGTTGTCTGATGGCTGTTGCCACTGAGATCTATGCTTCATTTGGAAGTGCCTGTTCAGGGATGAGAAAGGCAGGGTGGGTTTTTTTGTTTTCGTTTTTTTAATGCCCTGATGACTTCTGCAAAGTGCATGGCCAGACCAGGCATTTTCCAGTTTCTGGCTGTTGGAAAAGCCACTGTTTTTTAATGTATTTTTCCCTGTTGACGCTCTCTCCTCCTGGATTCTGTTTTTTGCCTTAAGTCTGGCTGGGTTGACCAATTTCAAAAGGGATAGCTGTGTTAGTCTAGTCCATTAAAAAGCAACAAGGAGTTGTGTGGCACTTTAAGACTAACAGATTTATTTTTTGCATGAGCTTTCGTGGGAGAAGATCCCACTTCCTCAGATGCTTCGAAGATGGGTGAACTTACAGAAAGGAATGAAACTAAATGCAAGGGGGTGTAAAACAATAGGATCAGGTGTTTCCTCTTTGCTTACATTGCTTACATGGTCCTGAGTCTTTTTTTGTTTCAGCATCAGTTTTTCAGCAATTTAGGATTGGTTTTCTTCGAGCCCCTGTTTGTTCTCTAAAAGACTTATTGGCCAAGTGCGAACACTGTTTCCCAGCTGGGTAACTTTTTGCTGGATCAGGTGAAACCAGATATTTTGAAATCTCAGCAGAGCAGAGTGGCTGGGATTGACTAGTGTGATGTTCTAGGGGTATTCTGGGTGCAGATGGTGGCCTGGCTGTGGAGTGATTATGTATTTTATAAACTGACTTGCCACCTGATCATTTTCAGTTGCCTGGGCAAGTTAATATTTTGAGGGGACTTTGTGGAGCTGCAACTTTAGTGATCTCTGTTTAATGTGTGCTTAGGGTGGGGTTTGCTTTCCTGGTGTCCTTGGTATACATCTTGTCATTTTATCACATTTGAAAAAATGTTTTAATGTGATTCTGCAGGAACAAAGGTGTTTCTCATGTCACTGTCTCTAATGATCTCTCCAGCTAGTCTCTCTCCATTTCTCTCCATTCCTCTGTCTCTCTCTACATGTACCCATCCCCTTCTTTCCTCTCATTGGACTTATCTGGATCCCATCGCTGTAGCATACTGTACTGATGTATTTATGCCCCCCATGCCTCTCTGAGGAATGGCAGGGTGTTATTCTCATATGGATGGTGAACTGAGGCACAGCAGCCCAGATCCTCAAATGTAGTTAGATTCCTAACTCCCATTTAGGAGTTTTAATACCTCTGAAGTTCTGGATACGACAGGCAAAGTGACATGCTGAGGGTCACACAGTCAGTTTGGGGCTGAAGTGGGAATGAGCCCAAGTTAGCATCCAAATCTCTGAGCCATTCCTCCCTTTCCTGTCATTAGAGAGGAAGTTAACAGGAGGGCACATTGTGGTTTACCCAGCTCATGGAACACAGCTTTTATTTCTGCAGTTTTCAGGAGCTTATTTGGGTAGGGGGCATCTTCGGCAGATGTGCAGGTATTTTTCATCTGCTCAGTAGGTCCAGAACTGGAGCTAGTAAGTGTCAGGTCTTTCTGTACAGTTCTGTGTGCCATGAGTTTGTCCGTTAAGGGCCAGCATGAGCTTGATGCTGTAGGAGACTCACTGAACAGAGAGCTCTGTTCCCAAAAATCCTATTAATGCTTCTTAAAGTGGGAGCCCTAACATACTGTTAGGGGACATAGGGTGTAATCCTAACCCCATTGTAGGCAGTGGGAAAATTCCCCTTGCTCGAATGGGTCAGAATTGCCCTTTTAAAATGCCTTACTGAAAGGGTTCTGTATTATCCCGCTCCAAAGAAAGAGGGCTGTGTATTTCCCCTACAGCCCCTGAAATCAGTGGCAAACAGCCATCAACTCGAATGGGTCAGAGGCTGGGCCAGACAACAGCTGCAGCTTGCAAGACGTCTGGTGAGGTGAGCACAGCTCCAACTGACCTCTGGGAGAATCGTGCATCTGAGAGCAGATTGTGAGCCTGAAGTTCGGGATTATGCAGGGTCTTGATTCACATCAACAAGTCTAGCGCTGCTTGTCAAAAGCATTTCTGTAATAAGAGCTGGCAGGCGGCCATCGTGTATTGGGGACAGACCGAATGCATGTATGGTGTCTATTGCCTTTTAACCAAAATTCCAGATCCTCTAAAAGTCGCTCACGTCCCCTGATGATGATGTATGCTGCCCAGTGCTCCCCCTGCTTATCCCAGCTGCATTTTACTGCTGCTGCTGAGTGTCTATCACAGATGTCTGTGAAATCTTTTAGAAACCTGGGCTGGCATCATTTCAGTGGATTCATCCCATAAATATCTCTAATCAGCAAAGCTGTCAAAAGGAAATTGACCTTTACAAAGCCCCTTACACCTGTGTTCTCTGAAGAAATGAGATTTTTAATTGAAGATTTCAGAGGAAAAAGGATGTTTCATATAATGAAACAGATCTTTAAATTTTCAGTGGCTGCTGCCACCCGGATTCCTCACTGTTACCCTTTTAGACGCATAGACTGTCGCCTTAAGCTTATGGCCAGAAGCAGCTATCCAGTAGCAGTGAGATAAGGCAGAGGTGTCCTTTTCTACTGCACTTAGCACTGCAGGATATCCATGATGATTTGATTTAATTTCACTAAAAGGACATCATCAATTTAAAAATCACACTGCAGTATGATTAGTTTTATTTATTTATTTGCTTACAAGTGGCTGCTCAAATGACTATAGCTTAAAGGGAGCAAAGGAGGGGAAAGTCCATTGGTTTGTTTAGTTTTTTTTTAATTTGTGACTTCTACAGTGGCTTGTCTAGTAAGTATCATCATTTCCCCCTGTGTAGTAAGTGTCCCCTGTTGATGTGGATCTTCTGCAAAAGCAATTGGAGAAAGAGAAAACTTGGAACAGATATAACTGTAAACCCGTATAAATTAGTGAGGGACTCGAGACAGGATTAAAATGACTTTTATCTTCCTTTTTGAAATTGGAGTTGATTGTAAGTGTGTGGTATCCCCTTTAGATTCAGAAAAGCGTCTTTATTTGGCAAAGGGTGCAAGTACCTTTTTTAAAACTAAGGACTTATTTAGAGATGGACTTAAGTCCATGTGTAAGCGGTTTTCTGTAATGGCAGTAGCTGTGTATGAAGGGCTTCAAATTGGCATATGCAATGCTCTCCACACACCCTTTGATCACTCTGAAACATTTTGGAGACAGTGTGCTGCTGAAGACATTCTGGGTTCAAATCCCATTTCTGCCACGCATTGCCTGGGTGGCATTAGTCAAGGCCTCTTGGCTCCCTGCCTCAGTTCGCCAGTCTGTTGGACTGGAAGATAATTGTTAGCACACCTCATAGGTCTAGTGTGAGGATCAACTCATGGTTATACAGTAATTAGGACATAGAAAGTGCTATACAAGTGCTTGTAGGTGATCTTTGTTATTGTTATGTAAATAATAATACTTCTTAATTGATTCTTCCTGGGCTCCATCCACAATCACAGTCTAAATAGACAGGGGGGGACAATACAAAGAGGTAGGGCATCTGATTTTGTCACTTTATTCTCTGAGATTTGGGGAAATTTCTCATAGACTATGTCCACATCTACATGCTTATTTCGATTTAAGTTAAATTGAAATAAGTTAATTCGAAATAAAATCCTTAATTCGAATTAACTTAAATCGAAATAAACAAAAACCTCAAATCGAAATAGCAAGTCCAGACTCAGGACTTGCTATTTCAAATCAGGAGAGGGGCAGCATGGGAAGTGTGGCAAAATGGCCCCCTCACTGGGCCATGCCCCCACCCAGTATAGACAAAAAGGAAGGCACCCAGGGAAGGAGAAGGGCAAAAGTGTTAATTTGAAATAATAGTTATTTCGAAATAACAAGTCTGAATGGCGTTATTTCAAAATAACAGACGATTTGAATTAAAGTAGGTTTAAACTATTTAGAAATAACATCTCTTGTTTCGAAATGACGGAGCTAATGTGGACCTAATCTTTTTTAAATCGAAATAACCACTGTTGTTTCGATTTAAAAGATATGTGTGGACATACCAATAGAAAATGAGGGTTGGAAGGGGTCATCTAATCCTACCCCTGCTCAAAGCAAGACCAACTCCAGCTTTGTCAAACCACATCTTAAACACCTGTAAGGATGGAGATTCCACCACTCCTAGGTAACTCAGTCCAGTGCTTCACCACCCTCCTGGTAAAATATTTTTCTAATTTCCAACCTAGTCATCCCCCACCGCAAAGAGACCATTGTTCTTAGTTCAGTCCTCTCCTACCACTGAGAGCAGACTAGCTCCATCCTTTCTGGAATCCCTTTCAGGTAGTTAAAGGCTGCTATCATATCCCCTCTCATTTTTATCTTCTGCAGACTAAACAAGCCTAATTCCCTCAGCCTTTCCTAATGAGTCATGTGCTCCAGCCCTTTGGTCATTTTTGTTGCCCTCCTCTGGATTCTCTCCATTTTGTCCACATCCCTTCTGTAGTGGGGCACACAAAACTGGACACAGTACTCCACATGAGGCTCATCAGGCCAAACAGAGAGGAATAATCACTTCCCTTGATCTTCTGGCCATGCTCCTACTAATGCAGCATGATATACTGTTAGCCTTCTTAATAATAAGGAACCACTGTTGACTCAGCTTCAGCTTTTTGTCCACTGTAACCCCCACGTCCTTTTCTGCAGAACTGCTGCTTAGCCAGTCTGTCCCCAGCCTGTATCAGTGCATGGGATTCTTCTGTCCTTATTTCAGGACTCTGCACTCGTCCTTGTTGAATCTCTTCAGATTATTTTTGACGCAATCCTCCTATTTGTCTAGGTCACTCTGTATCCTATCTGCTGTTCCCTGTAATTTAAAATGTCATCTGCAAACTTGCTGAGAGGGCAATCCACCCAGTCCTCCAGATCTTTAATGAAGATGGTGAACAAAACTGGCACCATAACCAATTTCTGGTGCACTCTGCTTGTTACTGGCTGCCGACTAGACATCAAGCCATCGATCACTACCCATTGAGCCAATGATCTAGCCAGGTTGCTATCCATCTTATTGTCTGTTCATTCAACCCATACTTCTTTAATTTACTGATAAGAATACTGTGGGAACTATCAAAATCTTGTCTAAAGTCAAGTTTTATCATGTCCACTGCTTTCCACACATTCACAGAACCAGCCATTTTATCATAGAAGGCAATCAGGTTAGTCAGGTATGACCTGCCCTTGGTGAATCCATGTTGACTGTTCCTGATCACCTTCCTCTCTTCCAAGTGCCTCAACATGGATTCCTTGAGGACCCACTCCATGATTTTTCTGGGGACTGAGGTGAAGCTGACTGATCTATAGTTCCTCGGTTCCTCCTCCTCCTCTTTCTCTTTTTTTTTCCCCCCTTCCCTCTCTGACTATAATGGACAGTAGTTGAGGAACAGAGAGCTCAGGACTAATAAATCTCCCATATAAAGCCCTGTGTAGAACTCTCCTCCCTTAATTATGGACTTCAAGTAGCTATTTTATTGTAACAGCTATGATAAATACTATCTGAGGCAAAAGACAGTAAGAATTCCAGAGCCACTGCTGCCATCTACCATGGCCCCAAAGACTTCTTCATGAATAACCCTCAGGAATAGATTTCAGTACCTCCTGCTGCAAAAAAAAAAAAAGTAGTTGTTGGTTTTGCTAATGTTAAAGCTGATCAGGTAACATAAACCCAGAATTTCAATTGTGCGTAAGAAATAGAAAATAAAAGAATTTTTAAATAAAAATTAAAACCAGTTGCAATCCAAATTTATATTTGTTTTGCAACATTCCATAGTAGGACATGCAGCCTAGTCCTAACACAAGAACCAGGATATAAAATTTTCTCAAAAGAAAATTAAATTTATTCAGCTTGGCCAAAGACAGTAATCAAATTCAGGATAGTAAATAATCAGTATAAAAGAGGAAAGTAAATTAGATTTCCCCACTGTTATTTTGAATAATCTAGAGTGCTATTAATGATGAAGTAATTAGAATTCCTTTTTATTTTCACTTCATACATCATCGCAAGTCATAAAAATTCTGCAGCCAATGACTTTAGTCTAACTAAAGTCACTGTGCTCAACATGGTGACATCTGGTGGGAACTAGTGATCTACAGAGGGAAGAGCATAGCTTGATTTTCCAAATAACAGGTTGAGCTCATCCCTCAACTTTAAACTGAGATCAGTTCAAACCACGAGGTCACTGGGAAGGAGTAAGTGCCAAGCCATATGATGTCCTGTTGAGGGCCACTGACCAGGATCGCCATGCTGCATTTGAGGTTATGTTGTCTGGTAGACAGAGTGCTGATCTGGTCCTCAGGAGCTCTGGCTTGTGTTATTGCTCCGTCAGTGACCTTCTCCTGGACCATGGGGAGATCATGTCCTCTCTATCCCCTTGCCTGCTCTTTCCTTGCCTTGTCTACTCTTAAGTTCTCTGGAGGCAGGTGCTGTCTTTTGCTGCATTTGTTCAGCTCCTAGTACGTTGGGGATTCGATCTCAGCTCTCTAGACGCTTTTGTAATATACATCGTTAATTCATCACTGTTGGTCTGCAATGAGGAAAGCACAGGTAGAAGATTCAGGCCCTATTTTTCATTATAGATTTATTTACTGGTCAACAGTCATAACATTTCTAGTCTCAGGGCTAATGTTAACAGAGAATATTTTACTAGATCTTTCCATGCTTGCTTGAGAATATACAAGAGCAATGTATTGTGTCTTGTGTTTTAAGGTAGAAATTCAGAGTGAGATCCAGGCCCTATTGAAGTTTGTGGGAATTGTGCCACTGACTTCAGTGGGGTTAGGATTTGAGCCATAGTGCCAGGATTTGTGTTCCTTTTTGCACCTAAACTTCCCATTGGAGTAGGAGAACAATATTTAACATTTAGAACAATGAACTAAAATTGAGCGAAATGATAGCACCAACACTCCCTGAATGCCAATCTCACTTTGCAATAGCTATCTACTGTCCCTGTCTCACAGTGATGTTTGCCGGCAGTAAGGAGAAACTTCTGTATGTGTCTTGGGCCTGATCTAAATCCCAGTGAAATCACTGAAAAGGGAATATGGGCTGGTGCAACATGTACATTGCTTCCATAGTGATGTGCACAGTAGTCATCTGGGTCAGCTTCACACAGCTCTTTACCATAAAAGAGAAACTTTGATCCTAGCTCTGCTGAGAATGTATCTAAAATTACATTCTCTAGGGTTCTGTTCATGGCTAATCCCTCGTCCATTGATCTGGATGCAAATGTTTCATAACATTTAGAAGTGGTTCTTTTGCAGGCTTATGTTGTTAATTAGTCCCTTTCAGCTCAGAAACAGTGCTCACAGGATTTCCCTTTCTCAGATCATGGACTCCAACCACTGAAATAATAACCTGGTATTTAAGTATGGAGCACTGTTTAAATTGTCTGAAGGAATGGTGAATATCTCATTCCCCACTGGCCCCCCAAGAATGTACTGCACTGATAAACACAGCCTGCAGAGAATCTCCAAACCCTTCCTCATTAGCTCTGTGTCCCAAATTGCAGAAGTTTGGCAGTCATTCCTGGCTCTGTTGTGTCCAGCTGTACAGAATCAGAAAGCTGGCTAAGACTGTCATGATGTGGGTGGATTCAAAAGGTCATGGCAGGTTCCCCAAATATCAGGCTGCGCACTGTAATTTGAGAGTCTGGGATGGGGTGGGGGGGATCAGCAACCCTTGGCACCCATGCCAAGAGTTGCATGCAAGCCCGTTTGGAGTGGCACATGGCACCCTCTGTGGTGCTATCAAAATTGCGGCTCCTGCCATGGAAAGCCACTCTGGGTGGCTCCTTTCAGCAGTGTGCCTGGGGAGGGCAACCCCAGGTACTCTGTGGAAAGAAGCTGCAATGAGTGGCTCCTCTCTGTGGTGGGCCTGGGAAGGGGGACACCACCAGGCCATGGAAAGAGTGTTCCAGGCAGCTTTTTCAGTAGCAAAGCCGGCCCTAGGCGCACTGCGGAGTGAAGCCACTCTGGGCAGCTTCTTTCCACAGCATGCCTAGGAACACCCCTCTCCTCCCTCCAGCCATGGAAGCTGTAATAACCCTTGGGGAGGAAGGGGTTAACACTCTGGTCAGTGAGTCCCAGGACAGCCAATAGGAATGAAGCACAGGTTTTTGAATTGTAACAGCAGCCTGACCTGGGCCTGTTTGGATGCAGCAGAGCTCCTGGAAGGATCAGGAGGAGGCCAGAGGGGCCTGAGGAAGAATCCAGCAACATCCTTACCAGAGATAAGTTAAGTTTGGTACTGACCAGGCGTGAGTAGAACAGGGAATGTTTTTGTTTAGACGCGGTCAGGGTATTTTCTTTGTTTTTGGCTTGTTTTTTGGATTTCTCTGTGCTGAGCACATGTACCCCCCCCCACTACCCTGTATCTACCTAAGTTAATTCCCAGAGAAGCAACTCTCTGTGTTTATCATCTGTTCTTTTTGATTAAAGATTTTACTTTTGAAGTAAGTTCTGGTTCTGTTCCTGGAAAGACCAGAGGTTTGTGTGCATGTGCCTTAGACTGCACAGGCAGCTACTAGAGGGAACCCTGTTCCAGTTCCAGCTCATATTGCAGCTGGGGTCCAGTCACTTTCCTGAGAGAGGAATAAACAGGATTGCAAGTACCTCACAGGGAGGAATTCCCAGGTGCGCCTTCCTGGGTCTCAAGAGGTTTTTTTGCATTTGGGTGGTGGCAGCGATACCACTCCAAGGCCAGGAATTGGAGGCCTTGGAGACTTCTAAGAGCAGGCTTTAAGGCCAGTGGCTTTTCTGGCCTGTTGCAGGCCCCCACATTCTGCCCTCAGAGTGCCAGAGTGGGGAAAAAGCCTTGACAGAAGCCAACTGAATTTTCAGGCAGCAGCCCCTTTTTTTTGGTGGCGGAGGCTGCCAGTATGGGCTGAGGGTTGGGGAGGAGGGACTGACATGGGTGTCAACAGAGGTTGTCAACCCCTGGGGGATTGTAAGTTTAATAAACCATAGTCCTTCACTGAATACAGGTGCCTTTTAGGAGGCCTACCTCTGGCATATACTTGAGAGGGGGTCACCTTACTATACAGTTTTGCTGTGCAGTTTCATTGTTTTTATTTTTAAAACATCCTGAAGTTCCCTGCTTATTTTCCATCAGTGATATCTGTGTGCAGAGATTCTAGCCTTTCAAACATCTTGTATTGTCAGGGTCAGGCTGGGTCCTTTACTCCTTGCTCTTCATCTCTAGTAAGAAAGGCTTTGGTTAAAGACCAAATGCTGCCCTTGGCCATGGCTGTACCAAACCTCTTGTCTTCAAAGTGTGCCCTTACTGCTGCATTGTGTGTGCGCCTAATTCATCGATCAGAGCTGAGGGAGCAGTTTGGTGCATGATGCACAGGCTGGATTAGACTCCACCTCTTTGTCCCATGGCTGCATTCAGGCCTCAAAAAAACAGACAACACTTATTTTTTTTCCAGAAGTCAGCAGATCTGACTTTCATTCACACCAGAACACACATCTGTTCAGTTGACATCACTTTTCAGAGTGCAGATGCACTTCATGCAAACTGATTAGGGTCTTGCAAAGGCAGGCGTGAGAAGCTCTGAATTTGTCCTTCCCTCATTTGTCAGTTGTGACCTTCGGAAGACAGCAGCTTCCAGACAGACATTTTTCTGCTTCCTTAAATTGAAGTTCCATTCATTTCTGTGAGTGAGATTCAGTACTGCCTTATTCTTCATTTGATTTAGCCTACCACAGAGGGAAGGGCTGGATTATTGCACTAACGGGATCTATAGAGCCATGTAGCACTTTTCTTCTTTCTCCCCAGCCACACCCTTTCCTGGGAGTCCTGAAGCTGCAGTATAGAAATGAAAAGCAATGCTTACCGCCCCTGGAACTCTAGAGTGACCAAGGTGCATCTGCAGAATTTAATAATTGTTACAGGCTACAAGGCTAAAATTCCAAGCTGTGCTGAGATGCTAAGAGCTTCCTGAATGTAACAGGAGTTTCTGGTAGCACAAAATAATCTCGAGCTGTCATACCAAAGGATTGAGTATCAAAGACTTTAGTCAGCTTGTAAGTCTACTCGCTACAGAGGGATAACGAAAAGTGGTTCCATGATTTCCGAACCCCTCCGCATCTTGGAGTAGTGGGGACATTTTTTTTAAATCGGGGGGGGGGGGGGGTTAGATGTCCAGCCCTGTAAGGATCTTGGCCATTCATGAAGATACAGATATGTTCTATAGGGGGTAGATCCACTGTCCTTGAGAGCCTGACAGCTGAGAGTCCAAATTAGGCCCAAGAGCAGCAGTCTTATAGGTTAGCTGCAAGAACTGGTTAGCTTGGCCAAGCTCCAGGGCCTCCCAGATCCTTCAGACCCGTAAGGGTAGATTAATTGCAAGGGTAGGTTCAGCCTCTGGTACAGGCTGTCCTAATGTGTGTTTTTTGGTCACAGTCTGTATGGGATTTACAAATATGTAACCTTTTCCTCTCCCCACAATCCTCAGTCTATCACCCAAAATACCCATCTGCTGCAGATACCTGGTGTCCATGCTGTACAGGTTCTTCTATCTGTCCCTTTGCAATGGTTTACATTGCAGAAGGGTGACATAGGGCTACACGAAATCTGGCCCACAGAACAGGCATACCTGATTGGATCCTGGGCTTTTACTATTATTGTTTGCTTTGCTGTAAAAGGTCATCATTCTAATTGGGTAGCACTGGGCTCTCCCTTGGTGCTGGCGTAAATACCCACATGAGGTGCAGAATGTGGCTTGTGCTGTGCAGAAAATGTATGTTGAAGCCTTGAGTCAGCTCTCCAGGGGGCTAATCGCTTGTGGTGTGTGCAGCCATCTATTTTGGCAAGCTGGGTTTGCTTTCCAGTTCTGGTGTCTCTCTCCCTGGCTCAGCAGGGGCCAAGAGAAGTACAGTCAGTTTCTCGGGTGGGACAGAGTCAGTCAGCGTAGAACAAGCCATTGGTTATCTTTGTGGCATGAAGTGAGGTAGACGATCAGCAGCCCCTGGAGGGAACTGTCACAAATGCCATATGACTGTCTAATGCCTGTCTTTATGTTCCTGCCTTTGCTAGATGACCATGGAGATCAGTGGTCTCCCGGTGGAGTTGTGGCGTCTGATTTTATCCTACTTGCGTCTTCCTGACCTTGGCCGCTGCAGTTTGGTTTGCAGAGCCTGGTATGAGCTCATCCTCAGCCTGGATAACACCCGTTGGCGCCAGCTGTGCTTGGGCTGCATTGAATGCAGACACCCCAACTGGCCCAACCAACCTGATGTGGAGCCCCAATCCTGGCGAGAAGCCTTCAAGCAGCACCATGTAGCCTCAAAAACGTGGACCAAAAATGCCCAGGACTTCGAATCTTCCAACTGCTTCTACTTGTTCCGAAGGAAGAAGGACCGCCGCATCCTGTGCGTTGGGCAGGGCTGCGAGTTTGATACCCTCCGGGCTGCCATGGCCTCAGCCGGCGCCTATGACCGCATTGTGCTGCTGCCCGGGGTGTATGAAGAGCAGAGTGAAATTATCCTGAAGGTGCCGGTGGAGATCATGGGGCGGGGGAAGCTGGGAGACGTGTCTCTGCTGGTCAGCATTGATCAGCACTGCCCAACCACTCGCCTGTGCAATGTGGTCTTTATGCCGGCCTGGTTCACTCCCATCATTTACAAGGTGGGTCTGAGTCAAGGCTGACACACTCACAGTGGCCTCATGAGGACGAAATGCAAGCACCTGGGATAGGATTGCCAACTATGTAATGTTTTAAAGACCAGACATTCCAACAGGAGTGCTGGAACTGCCTCTGCCCCACCTCTTCCCCTTGAGGCCCTGCCTCCTTTTGCTCCTCTTCCCTTTCATTGCTTGCTGCTCTTCCCCTCTCCCACTCTGCCTGGGTCTGGAGGGACCATCTGCAGAGGTGGGGCTGAATGCTGGAGATGGCCCTGACTGAGTAGGGTGGATGATGACGGAGTGCCTCTGCATCTCCCCTGCCCTCAGTAACTGAAGAGTAGATCTGACTGGACAGGATCAGGTCCCCTTTTCGTGACTGGACTTTCCAGTCATAAACTGGCACATGACTATCCCAGCTCAGAGATGCCTGGTGGGCGAGGGGCCATTGGGTGAGTTGGTGCCCTGAGGTGGCACTGAGCCTTGGCTAGCTGGTTCTTACTCATGTGCTCAGGGTCAAACTGGTCACCGTGTAGGGAGTCGGGAAGGAATTTTTCTCTGGATCAGGTTGCCGGTGACCATAAAGGATTTTTGCCTTCCTCTACAGCATGGACTTGGAGCATGGGTTTTTAGTATATCTCACAAAATCAATTCCTCACCATTGTGGGGTCCTCAGGCCTTCATGTACCTCCTACCCTCCTGTTCTCTGTCTGTGGCACACAGTAGTGACTGGAGGGTTCTAATATTCTGGTCTAATTTTGGTTGTTGGCTTAATGTGCAGGGACTGGCTGGTGTGGGTGGCCTGTGGTATACAGAAGGTCAGACTGAATGATCAGGAGGTCCCTTCTGGCATTAAACTCTATAACATGCCTTCCTGGAGGACATGCGCACATGATGTCATTTGTTCTCTTTCTTGTAGTATTATAGAGGGCTTGGAGAAGGGACCCTGCTAATCAGGGAATCTAGAAGTCCTTGTTGGTACTGTGGCACTGGGAAGCTAGTCAGGCTACATGAGGAGCAAAAATGACAGTAAAGGTTTGAAAATCTGACGTCTTGCCTCTCTCTGCCTTGGTTTGGTTTGCCTTGCCTCAGTTTCCCTGTCAGAAAAATCGAACCTTACCTTACAGGAGTGGTGGAACTCAGTTATTTTTAAAAATAATTGAATTCTGTAACTTGGTTAACTGAAGTCCTAAAATGCTCATAGGAAGAGGGTAATAGAGGTATTAAATGAAACTCGGTCAGAGTAAAGAAGAAATTGCATCTAAAAGAAAAAAAGTTTTCTGATCTGTGTGTGTTTAGCTTACTGAAACACATATTCATTTATTCTTCACTGTTACATGCCATTTAGTGACTTTGTACATTTCTCTTGTCTTGACAATGAATGTCTTTTACTGTCAGCCAGTTTTACTTTCTGGATCATGCCTGGCACAATACTTCAGTGCTTGGTTTGCAGATGGTAAATGGAGAATGTTTCTTTCCAAACAAGCCCATTTTCCACTGGTGTTTTTATTTAAAAAAAAAAAAAAAACAAGAACACAACACACACACAAAGCCATGAAATTGAGCTGAGATTTCACAGAAGCTTTTACAAAATAACTTGTTTATCTTGAAATTCATTTGACAGCGATCCTTTTAAGTAAGGGACAGCTGATGACGGGACAGACTTCAGCAATCAAGTTCCACATGAACGAAAGGGAAGTGAAAAGGAAATGAAGTTTCCAGAGTTAAGGCAAATCCCCCAGCCAAACACTGACCCATATACGTGTGACAGAAACATTTGCCTTCCTTACAGGGTGCTTGAGATCAGGTAGCTCCTGCTGTATTCATAGGTTTTAAGGCAAGAAGAGGCCAATGGAACATCTGACCTCCTGTGTAGCCCAGGCTATTATGTTTCACTTCTTACCTTTGTCCTGAACCCAACAACTTGTTTTGATGAGCTGACAGCAGCTAAAGCTGCCATGGGTAGGACTCAAACTCCTAGTGTGTGGATGTTGCTTGACTGAAGTTAGTGCTGTTGTATGTCTGGGTGCTAGTGTAGGAGCCGGTGGGTGCCAGTTACTACAAGCATGATGATCTGCCAGTTCCAAGTGTCACTGGTGTTTGTATTTGTGTTTGTGGGTGGGGGGATTGTGTGTGTGTGTACAGGTGGGTGGTTGGGTCTTTTTGAGAAGGGTAATGGGACATAACAGTACTTCCAGGAGGGCTCTTTTTCTGGTCTTTATTTTGTCTCATTATGGTTCTTCTCCAGACGACCTCTGGCCATGTCCAGTTCGACAACTGCAACTTTGAGAATGGACAGCTCCAGATCCATGCCCCAGGGACATGCCAGGTGAAGTTCTGCACCTTCAACCAGTCCAGTGTCCATTTGCACAGTGTGGCCCTGGGCGTCCTGGAAAACTGTGAGTTCACTGGTAGTGAGAATGCCTCTGTCACCATTGAAGGCGTCCCATCCTCAGAAAGGAACTGGGCCTGCAAACACCTAGCTATGTTGGCTAAGTCCCACTCTGTGTTTTTACAAGCATCAGATGCTGCACCTCTCAGCCAGCCCAAGAGTGATGACTGGGACAGCCCACCAGCAAGGAATGTGAGGACATGTGAGATTGTGGTGGGTGGGAACCAAAATAATTTACTTCCTTCTTCCAAGACTCAGCTGCTGTTTGAAAAAGCAGGTGAGAAAGAGGCCGAAGTCAATGGGAACTTTTATAAAGCAAAGGAGGGGGAAGACATAGTCATTGAGACGGACTCTAGTGACAGCGAGCTGAGCACGAGCAGCGAGAATGAGGAAGACAACCAGCCAATGTGTAAACTGTCCTACCAGGCCCACGGTCTGAGTCACGCACTGGCCAAAGTGGTCCACAGCAGGGTGCAAACCAACGGGCTGGCCACTTTGCAGACTGACCTGGAGCTCAAAACACTGCAACAGGAGCTGCAGAGAGACAAAGAGGCCCAGTCTCTTGCCAGTGCTCTGCAAGGATGCCTCATTCGGAAATGCCTGTTCAGGGATGGGAAAGGCGGGGTCTTTGTGTGCTCACAGGGGCGAGCCAAGCTGGAAGGGTGCGTCTTCAGGGACCTGACCTATGCTGTCCGGTGCATACAAAACAGCAAGGTGCTGTAAAGGCTGGTAATGAAACCCTTCGGCTCCATGGAGAACCCTTTAAAACATGGTGCTGACTGTCAGCATTTCTAAGCACCTCTTTGGTGCTGAGCTTGCTACAAGCTCACAAATTTAGGAATGTAGGAACATAGGGACTACCAGAACAGACCAGGCTGTGGTCTGTCTAGCCCAGTGTCCTGCCACTAACAACAGACAGTACCCCCTGCTTCAGAGGTAGGTGCAGGAAACTGTGTAGTAGGTAGCGAAGAGGTAACCTGCTTAGAGAGTCAATTCCTTCCTAACCTCTGATAGACTGAAGCATAAAGTTTTCTGTCAGAAGTCGACAAATCCGCCGAAGACCTAGGGGCCAGCCCTGGAACTGAGATGTCTGAGTGTGTGGCAGTGAAGGGGGCTGCTGCCTCCACTTCTTTTGGAGATGGCATGGTAGTCAAAGACATGTCCCCTGCCCCCCCCCCCCCCAACTACTGAAGAAAAGCTGTTGCTAGAGGTGCTTTCAGTGGCAGGGGTAGGGGAGAGGTGGTGGCACTGAAAATGTCAGCACTAGTGTGTGTCTTTTAGGCACCAAAGGGCATTCACCTCCCTGACTGCCACAGTGCTCCTAAGCACCAGGGACAAAATCTGGCATGACTTGGCACCTGGGGTTTCTCAAGCTCTGGATTATATCCCTTTATCAGCATAGATATGTCCATGTGTTGTATGAATGTTAGAGTTCAGAACTTCAGAACATTCCTATTTCTTTAGAAAGGCTCTAGCAAATGAAATTAATGCCCAGCCCACATCATGCCTCTAAAAAAGGACAATTTATACTACCAGAAAAACTCTTCTGACGGAGATCTAGTGTAATGATACTGGTATGAAGGAGTTAATCATCAAGGCTGTAAAGGAGTGAATAATCAGGTCTTGGTTTAGTACACAGGGAATGTAAGATTTCTGATGCCTTTAACGATTCCTATCCTTGCATTCAGGTGCCTGGTTTTGTCCCTGCTTTGATAGGTAACTACACCGTTCTTGCTTAGCAACAGTAATTCTTTTTTTCCTCTAAGGAAATGAGTTTGCTGCGATACCTGTGGCTAGTTTTAGGTCCTGAGTGTTCAATGTAAGGCTGACCTGAAGCTAACTGCTCAAGATGATTGTAGCACAGTAGAAACCATGTGGGAAAAGATGCAGTGCTTACTCCTGCAGCAGTCCACAGGAGAGGTGGATGGCCAGGAGGTAGCCCTCAGTGTTTGGCAGGTCATAGTTTTGGCAAGAGCAAAAGGTCTGCACAGATGCTGGGGTTGGAAGACATGTTGTCTAGGCCACAGTCTTGGAAACATTTGTTTCTTAGCAATAAAGATGTGGAAAGGGCACCTGAGCTGAACTGAACAATAGCATTAAAGACTCAGAGGAGGGCTACTGCTGACTGATTGGCTGAACTAATGAGTGAGGCAGTAGGTGGGAATTTATTTACCATTCATTAGATAACAATTCTTCCCAGGTGAAATACGTTACAGTTGCATCCTGTAGTGCCCTCATCCTCCCATTCCAAGTCATTAATTCACCCATCTGCTTACAGGGAAAATGATTTTTAAGGCAACAGCTAGTTCTAACATGTACCTCTCCCACCACAAATAACCCTAAACAAGTGATCTTACAAATCAGAAATGGGAAGGATCGTTTGTGACAACTAAACCATTCTCAGGCCAGGACAACAGTATACCCTGCGGCATATTCTCATGGCTTTGCCCACCCCCGTGTTAAATGTCTATCGCATTACTGTTTCTGTTACTTAAAGGCTGATACGTTAGTATCAAAACATGGGAGATTTGCACAAGAACCAAGTTTGTGTATGCAAGTGAAGAATGTGTACTGGGACCTTGGCCATAGGCACTTACAGCCAGTGAATACTTTACATAGATGGCAAAGGGCTTTGGTTCAGATCCTGGTACAGTAACTAGGGCTCTAGTGAAGCAAATGTTTACATAGTGATGCAAGTAGACACATTAGAGCAGGGAATTGAAACAAGATGAATGGAAATACCTAGGATGGAGGATGAAAACAGGACATAATTTAGCATTTGGGTTAGCACCCCGTGACGCTGTCTTGCACCCAGCCCTGAGGAACAGGTCCACTCCTGGAAATTGAAGGGAAAGGGAAGACAGTAACAGAAGAGAAGAGCGGCTAATCCTGCATGGAGAGTGGAAGAGGAAATGGAGATAGCAGAATCTGACAACTCAGGAGGATAGAATGATTTGTAGAAGATTGCAAAGGAGAAAAGAAGACAAGAGGATTTGTAGCCTGAAAGAACAGCGGAGGAAGAGCCAGAGAATCATGCCAATATCTTGAAGAGGCAGGTCTATGTGACTGGGGAGTCCCTGGGTATGTCCACACAGGGCTTTTATTTCGAAACAACACTGGTTGTTTCGAAATAAAAGTCCCTATGTCCACACCACGTTTTCTTGTTTCGAAAGGAGGGAGTTCCTCGTTTCGAAACAAGAGCCCTCCTTTTGAAACAGCTTAAACCACTTCGCTTTCGAAAGGAGGGTTATTTCGAAACCAGTTGTTTCAAAATAACACCGTTTGGACATGTTATTTCGAAACAAGCCCCCTGGCAGGAGTGGCGGGGGGCAGCGGGGAAGCCTGGGGGCGGGGTGGCCCCAGCCCCACACAAGCCCCCTCGCCCCTCCCCTCCCCATCTCAAAATAGCATGTCCGCTGTGTGGAGATGCTATTTCGATTCCCGCTTTTTTTCCTTATTTCAAAATAGCTTTTTGTTGTTTTTGAAATAAGGCATTTTGAAATAAGGCGTTATTTCAAAACGGCTTGTTTCGAAACAAGCGCTTGTGTGTGGACATAGCCCCTGTGATGAAGAACGGACAGGTCTGTCACCAGAGCTGATCTAGAGAACAGAAGAGAGCTAAGATATGAGATGTTCCAAAGGGGCAGCCGTGTTAGTCTAGTTCAGCAAAACAAACAAGGAGTCCTGTGGCATTTAGACTAAAATATATATTTACTAAAGATGAAGTGGGATTTTCTCCCACAAAAGCTCATGCAATAAATATGTTTGTTAGTTTTTAAGTACCACAGGACTCCTTGTTTGTTTTGAAGATATGGAATGTGGACCTGTGACAAGAGAACCCTAATGGGGGAGCTGGAAAGAATCCACTGATTGCCCTTCACTTTGAAACAAATGACATAGCTAGATTCTTGCTGCAACTTATCAGGGGAGACTATGCCAGGCTGAGGAAGATGTTTAAAGAAATGGAGGTTCAGGTGATCTTCAGTGGGATTCTTCCTGTCCCTAGAGGAGGAGAACGAAGGTGTGACAAGATTATGATGATCAACAGATGCTCTAAAGAGAACTTTGGGATGTTTGACCACTGGAAGGCAGAGGACCATTCTCATAGGATGAAGCTGCCCTGAGCAGGGAGGGAAATAGGCTTCTGGGATGGAGATTTGCACAGTTGATTAAAAGGGCTTTATACTAAGAAGTCAGGGAAACATTGGGGAGCTGCTCGTGTAATCTCCATGCCTGATTCCAGTGTTGAGCAGGAGGAAAATGAAGTAAAAGAGGATACAGCAGTGAAGAAAGCAACAACAAAGGGCACGAGAATGGACATCATAAGGAAAGATATTGCCAATGCCAATGACAGTACGGTCAGGTAGGTGACACTAGCAGAAAAACGACTGTATCTAATCAGGAAAGGAATTGAAGCTGAGCAAAACCAGCTAAGATGCCTGTGTGACAGTGCAAGGAATCTGGCTAATAAAATGGAGGAACTAGAACTACTGGTGCTGGAAATGAAATGAGATATTATAGGGATCACAGAAACCTGGTGGAAGAGTATTCATAACTGGAGTGCAGATCTTGAAGGGTGTGTGCTATTCAGGTAAGACAGAAATCAAGGTAAAAATGGTGGAGCATCATTGTATGTTATTGATGAGGTAATTAGAAGTGGTAGAATGGATAAAACAGGATCTATTTGAATCAAAATCACTTTGTGGGGAAAGAAAGGTAAGAGAGGCTCTCCTGGGATAGTGCTTGAGGCCTGCTACAGAGAGGGCTGGCTTAAGGGGAGAGCCAGTGTGGCACCAGCTGCAGCACCAAAGCTTAGGGGCACTGGCTGTGGCCTAGGTGATTGGCCTTGGGGGTAGATGGGGCTGGCTGCCGTGCATGGTGTGGCTTCTGGTGCAGCTTTGGACCTTCCACCTGCCCCTTGGCCTGACCAGCCAGGCCACAGCTGGCCCACCCCACCCCCAGGGGCAGAGTGGCTAGCCCTAGGGCGCAGTGAGAATTGGAGAGCTCAAGCTGTGGCCTGGCTCATCCCTGGGGGCAGATCAGCTGGCCCAGGGGTGGGGTGGGAGCTGAGAGCTCAGCCTCAGCCCAGTCCACCCTGCTTCCCTTCCCAGTGTTGGGCTGTCGGCAGGGCAGAGGGGCGCAAAAGCAAAAGTTGGCTAAGGGCGCAAAAACCCCTTGAGCTGGCCTTGGCTACAGACCACTAAGATCTGATCTGTATATGGCTAGAGACCTCTTAACATTAGTGGTGAAATAAACACAAGAGGGAAATGTGTGATAAATTTCCCAGGTACAGGTTGGATGATAAATGCA
Organism: Podocnemis expansa; assembly: GCA_007922195.1. Lineage (NCBI taxonomy): Eukaryota > Metazoa > Chordata > Testudines > Podocnemididae > Podocnemis > Podocnemis expansa. The sequence goes on along the minus strand of ML681995.1, from coordinate 8,922,638 downwards.
ACTAATTGTGGTAGGGCCCAGGTATTCCTGGATGTGGTAGCTGACAGATTTCTTCACCAAATAGTCATCAAACCAACAAGAGGTAAAGTCATTTTAGTTTTAGTACTGGCAAGTAGTGAGGATGTCCAAGATGAACTGGTTATAGAGGAAGACCTTGGTTTGAGTGATTGAGTTGATCCCGTTTAAACTAAATGGAAAAATAAACAAAACTAGCTCTGCAAAGAGGGGCACTTGATTTCAAGGGGGAAAACTTTAAAGAAAATTAGGGGAATTCATTAGAAAAATGAACTGGAATGAACTCAAGGATCTGAATGTGCAGGGGACTGGGAATTACTTTTAAGTCTAAGTTGCAGAAGCTGTCTGAAGTTGGTGTCCTAAGTAAGGGAAACAAATTTATGGGGAAGGGTTGCAGACCAAGTTGCATGAGTCAGCATCAATGACAGGTGATGAAGAGAGAGCAGAACGCCTACAAGGAAAGGAAGTTGGACAGCTCAGGAAGAAAAACTAATTATTGGAGGTTAAGAATGTGTAGGGGGAAAGTGAGAACTGCCAAAAGCTGAGAAAAGACCAATAATGAAAAGGGTTTTTTTAGCTGTACAGATAAAAAGAAAATAAGGGAAGAAGAAATTGCCTAAGCACTTAGGATGGGGTGGAGAGTAAAGTTAATCTAGGCATGGACCAACACCTAATGAATACTTTGCCTCAGGTTTTAACAAACTGAGGTGCTTGGAGACAGTAGGTAATGGAAACAAGGATATGGAAATAGAAAGTACCACATTTGAGGTGGTAGCCAAACTCAAACAGCTTAATGTACCAAATCAGGGCCCCTGGATAATCTTCATTCAAGACTATTCAAGGAATGGGCACATGAAATTGCAAGCCTGGTAGAAGTAGTAATTTAATAAATCTGTAAATGTAGGGAGTCATACCCCATGACTGGAGAATTGCTAATCACTATTTATATTTAAGAAATGGGGGGAAGGGCACATGAGCTGTAAAATGGGCATATTGCTTTGACTTCAGTTGTGTGCAAAGTCTTAGCACAAATTTTGAAAGAGAGAGTAGTTAAGGATGTAGAGGTAAATGGCAATTGGGATGAAGTACAACATGGATTTACGAAAGGTCAATCATGTCAGACCAACATGATTTCTTTCTTTGAGAAGATATCAGCTTTTTTAGACCAAGGAAATGCAGTAGATCTCTTCAACTTGGATTTCAGTAAAGCACCTGATGCAGTTACACATGGGAAATTATTCAGTTGGTGAAGATGGGGATTGATACAAGAATCAAAAGGTGGAAAAGGAACTGATTCAAGGGGAGACCACAGTAGCTCATGCTGACAGCTGAATTGTCAGGCTGGAAGGAAGTTACTAGTTGAGTTTCTCATGAATCTGTCTTGGGATCAGTATTATTTAACCTTTTCATTGCTGACCTTGGCATAAAAAGTGGGGGTGTGCCAAGAAAATTTGTAATACAAAGTTGGGAGGTATTACCAACACGGAAGAGGACCAGAATATCATACCAAAAGATTTGGACAGCCTGGGAAACTGGAGAAATAGAAGTGGGATGAAATTTAAGAGTGAGAGTGCAAGGTCGTGCCATTAGGAACTACCAACAAAAATTTTAGCTGTATGCTACGGAATTATCCAAATGGGAGCATGAGACACATAAATTACGCCTCCCACACAACCACATAGTAGCATTTCAGAATTGAAATATTTTTGTTTTCAATTCTTTGCCAAACTTTTCTGCAGGAAAAACCAATTCCAACCATCCAAACTTCAAACCCTTTTCTGACTAATCAAAACAGTGTTGTTTTTGCCTTCTCATAATGGTCGTGGTTAATCAACTCTTGCTGTTGTCTCTGAAGAGGGAGCACAAATGATAATTTCATGTATCCTCCAGGAGTGTCCACTGTTCCTCTGTTTTTTGATGCTGAGAGCAGCAGGTTGCTTTTCAGGCAAGTGTTTTAGAGGTGTAGAGCTTTCACAACAAACCATAACAACCTTAAAGTAAATAAATACTTTCAATCAACCCCTGTCAATTTTTGTAATTTAGGTAACAGGGAGTGGCAAATCCCAGTGAAAAAGAATGCTAGAGACTTCCATAAAGACAGAAGGAAATAAGATCACGAAATCATGGTTTATGTAGGAGAAGGGTAACAATTAGAGCTTTCTGTGTCTGCTGCATTTTGGAATACATCCTGGAGCCCAGCTTTTGACTCGCTCATGAACAACCCTGGCTCTGCTCCCTTACTAGCAGTGAGAGAGAGGAGAAAGTTTCACAAGGCTCTTGACAGTCTCATTCTGTAGAGCTGATATTTGAATGCACTATCTTTGCTCTTGTGGATTTCTTCTTCGCCTGGCATTTGAGACCATCCACTTCCAGTTCATTTTCTACTTTGCTAGCTTGACCTGAATTGATACCAAAATGAATGGGGAGTAGACAACATCCTCCCACTGTGCTTGGAGAGAATGCACTAGGCTAGAAAGCAGCCTGGATCTTTCCAGAGAGCTGGTTATTTGAAGTGGGTGACATCTTTTAGCTTTGGAACTTGGAAACTGCATTAAAAAAATCCCTGCCCCTTTTCTTCTCATTGAGGAACTATAGTGTCGCCATTTTTGGCTCAAACAGCTTCCCTCTTATCCCAGTTGGAAGCAGATGGACCATGCTATTTGCAGCTTATATCAAAGGTCCAGTCTTCCAGGACTCCACCAGGTCCCAGCCCTACGCACAAGGAGAGGTGTAAGTATCAGGAAGGGTCTGACTGAAGGCAGGGAAACTGAGAGTTCAGACTGAAAATGCTTGTAAACAGTTTGTGCTTTGTTCATGCCTCTGTGAAGCCCGGAGGAAAGAAACTGGCTGTGTGTTGGGGGCAATGGGCCACACCCTTGGTTCTTGCTTTGACAGTGTTTGCAAACTAGGGAATATACCTTGCAGTACTGGGGGAATCTAGCCAGGGGGCCAGATTCTCCACTGGAGTAAGTGGATGCAGCTCCATTGCCCTTCATAGAATCGTCTCCCATTTATAATAGCAGAGAAAGTACCTAATGGATTGAGGCCCAGGAAAATCACCCCAATGCAAAGGGAAATCCAGGGGGGCATAGTTGGTATTGGGCCCTTCCTCCTTCTCTCATAGTGGACATGGCTGAAGGAAAGGTGCAGGTTAGCAACACACAGCTTTGTGCCAGTATTCAGCTAGGGAGTGTCAGGAGCTGATGTAAATCTGAGCGACCCTCAGGCTCGTCCAGCTGTGCATCCGGTGGCCCCAGAATGGGAGCAGCATGATGCTGAGCCAGAAGAGAGCTATGGCAGGCACAGATCCAGGCCTTGCTCAGCTCTTTCTTAGCGCCTGGCAATAGCCAGAGCCTTCTCAAATGCCAGAGTGGAAACTGGATTAGCAGGTGCAACTGCAGATGTTGCTTAGCATAAATGCCACCATGGCTCTGATTTGAAAGCAAAGGGACTCCAGGCAAAGGCTATCCACTCTGTTGTGTATAGTAACTATGTTGCACCATGTTGCATTGTAGCCAATACCCAAAGTACTGTGGGTTGTGTGAAGACCAGAATGCCATCTTGTCCTTGTCCTGGCCTTTACTGGATTAATGATCATTTCTCTGTCCATCACTATAATATTGAGGAGCCAAGAGCTCCTGGAGTCAATGAGATCTGCTCAGTTAACTCTAATGGCTACTGGACCAGAGCCCAGCAAAGCCCTTAAACAATGTGCACCTTTAATCAAGCCAGGGAAATCCACAGGCGGGGGGCATGCTTAGTTCACAACATAAGTCACCCTGTTACTGTTGTTCTGCAGAGCAGAACTTGGCATGCCACAGTCTATTAGACTTCAACCTCAGGGCAGTGGTGAGTGACTGACCTTGCCTTCCGGGCTCCTCGTTTAATTAACGCATTGAATGAAGTGCCTTTTTTTGAACAAGCAAATAGAGGAAGTGTAACTTAATTACCTTCTGATCCATATTGTTCATTAAAGTGGGAATATGCAAAAGCAATTTGTAGATTATTTCTCTTTGCTAATCAGACCTGGGGTTAAGGGTCTATTTGACTGGAAGGAATTAAATACCATAACTGCATGAATATTTAAGGACTTGTTTGCTTAAATAAAACAGTGCAGCGATTAAAATGTCATCTGCCTTAACTTTGCTGGCTGGGGTGATTCTGCATCTAGATATCAGGTGTTTTGCTTCCTGTGTCCTCCAGCTCAGTAGCTGTGCAAAGAATTGCTTGCACAGCCTGCAAATAGGGCATTTGTAGGAGCAAATACAAGGCTGATATAAGCAGACGTAGCTCTGTCAGTGGAGTGGTGCCACTTCTACCAGGTCTGAATTCAGCTCTCTAACTTCAGGGTAGCTCTGAATAGCAGGGACATGTGCAAGCATTGTTGTAAATTCTGCTTTGGAACCATCTTGCCCTGGGTTGGAAGCCACCGATGAAGGCTCATTGAGTGTTTCCCTGGTTTCCTGAGCTGCGTTGACTGCATCTCATGAGATCAGCAGCTGTGTGACTGTGCCTTAGTTAACAGTATCCAACACACGTGGTTAAAGTTCATGTAATGTAATCTGCATTGAGCACACAGGAGACTAGGAGTGTGGATGAGAAACACTAGTAAAAGCAAAGAACAGCACATTGTATTCAAGATTGTTGCTCTCCACTTTGGTTTGACACAACAAAGGATTCTCCAGTGCCTCTCCCATTCCACCAGCATCTCTTGGCCTTGAACGGACTGTCTGGAGCCTCCAAAAAGCTGCCAAATGAACTGAGTCACAAGAAGCCACAGGAGAGCCAAGGTTCAACATCATGAGCTGTACAGGTCACCTTGTGTTGATGCATCATCTCCATGGAGACCTTCCTGAGTAATACCAGCACCCAGGCCAGGGTCACTTTTTGTGTTCATGGTCTTTTTCAGTGTATTGTCATTTCTCTCTGTGTCCCTCCGCTGGGTCTGGGGAGGAGACTATAACCATCTCCAACCTTTTCCTGACCTGATGCTGTTTCCATGTGTTCAACCATCCTTCCAGTCTTGCCCCTGGGGTCAGAGCTATGTTGGTCTTGGGTGGGTGGCCCCATCAAAGATATGTGTGGCCCCTTGCCATGCTGCCAGATTTGGGGAGGGGATCCAGTTCCCCAACCCCAAGTCTGATACACACCTTCTGAGAATTAGCATTGCAAGAGGGCACACAGGTGCTTAAGGATGCCCTTACCATGCTCTGGTTAGTGAGAGATTTGACAATTGTACTTCACAGGGACCTAGCCCCTCTTCCCCAGTGGCCTTGTTAGGTTGGGAGGTGCTGTTCCCCCCCATTGCGCACAGGGGCAGACTGAAAGGCAGAGTGAACAGGGTCACCTCACCCATGGTCACAGAGCAAGGTCTTACCACAAGAAGGGGATGTTCCACCAGATTGAAAGGTGGCAAATTCAACGCTGATAAAAGACAAAACTTTTCCATGCAACACGACTGGGGAACTCAACACCAGGGGAAGAAGCTGAGGCAAAAATTTAGCAAGATTCAAGGAGGGACTGGACTTTTCTGTGGTACAAAACTATCCAGAGTTATCATTAACACTAAAAACTTTGGAAGGCCTGTAACACCTTTGCTTCAGTCTTGTCAGCCTCTACCTATTAGTGATTGGGGTGAGAGCTGATATGGGGACAGATTATCTCACCTCAGCTATTGTGGCATTCTTATACCTTTTGTCCGAGGCAATGCCCATTGATGGAGACAAATACTATACTAGATGGACCTTGGGAATTTCAACATTCCTGGGTCTTGACAAAGGTAAAAGTAGCTTCCATCGTTTCCAAACGGGTGATCTAGCCACTAAACCACATTTCCTGCTTTGAAAATAAAATGGAGTTGTGGGCAGTATCCAGAAATCCTTCTAATGAGACCTGAATTGACTTTTTTTTTCACCACCCAACATGTAGTTCTGGGTTTCTGCATGTGGCAGAATTCCCCTGGCACTGGTTTTCATCAGACTTGATTTCCCACACTATTATGGCTCCCATGTGGACTGATTGGTGGGTGTTAGATGATTAACTCTTCTGTAAAACTGTGTGTTGCATCTTGAGTAGAGGGGGCCAGGTTTGCTGCTAACTTACTTCGGCAACATAGAGCAGTCCTAAAGGGTGTGGGAAAGATCCTCCTGAAGCTGCCCCCATGCGGGTATTTCCCAGGTTGTTGTAGGGCTCCATCTTTGCCCAGCCATTGGGTCCTGGCATTGAGGACTAGCTGGGGATGTAGTCAGAGGGTACGACACCATGGCTGCTCTGGGCCTTCCAGAGCTGGTGGGGAGTTTCGGGGAAGAGTGTGCAAGTTAGAGCAGCCCCAAGGCTTTCTGCCCTGCATGGCTGCAGAACATGGAAAGCACCAAGGTGGTGTATAACCACCAGCCAAGTGCATGAATGGAGTAACAGGATCAGGCCCATGATTTTTTAAAAGACTCCATGAAATTACTGTTTGGGGGAGGGAGGGAAATAACACCCATAATATTCAGCTCTGATCATTCATGCATTCCAATGCACTATGGAAAGGCTATCAGAATCATTATCCTCTTTTACAGCTGGGGGAACTGAGGCAGAGGGCAGGAAAGTGACTTGCCCAAGGCCACCAGCAGAGCTGAAACTAGATCCCGGGTTTGCTGAGTCCCACAGCACTGTGCTATCCATGAGGCCACATTGATCATCTGTAGCCAACATGGAGCTGGGATGAAATTTAGTAGTGCAAGGTCATGCATTTAGAGACTAACGACAAGAATTTTTTTGCTATAAGCTGGGTAGACATCAGTTGGAAGTGACAGAGGAGGAGAAGGACCTGGGGGTATCACAGGTTGATCACAGGATGACTGAACCACCAGTGATTTGTGGCTGTGAAAAAGGCTCAGTAAATCTAGGATGCATCAGCTGAGGTATTCCCAGTAGAGATAGGGAAGTGTCAGTATCATCGTACAAGGCATTGATGAGATCTACTCTGGAATGCTGGTGCAGTTCTGGTCCCCCGTGTTTAAGAAAGATGAATTCAAACTGAAGCAGGTGCAGAGAAGGGCTACAAGGATAATCCGAGGAATGAAAAATGTGCCTGACAAGAGGAGACTGAAAGAGCTTGGATTGTTAAGCCCAGCCAAAGGAAGGATGAGGGGAGATACGACTGCTCTTTGTAAGTAACTTAAGTGAGATAAACAGCATGAAGGGCAATGAGTTATTTAAGTTAAGTGCCAATGTTGACAAGAAGAAATGGCTATAAACTGGCCATCAATAAGTTTAGGCTTGCGGTTAGAAAAAGAATCATCATAGGAATGAAATTCTGGAACAGCTGAACACAGGGAGAAGCAGGAGGGGGAAAACAATCTAGCTGGCTTCAAGACTGAGCTTGAGAAGTTTATGGAGGGGGTGCTATGATGAGCCAGCCTACGTGGGCATGTGGTCAGTCTGTGATGGCTTGAAGCAAATTTCCACAGTGGCCAGTGATGGGACACTAGGTGAGGAGGGCTCTGAATGATCACAGAGAATTCTTTCCCAGGTGTCTGGCTGGTGAGTCTTGCCCACATGCTCAGAGTTCAACTGATCACCATATTCGGGGTTGGGAAGGAATTTTTCACCAGATCAGATTGGCAAAGACCCACCTTCTTCTGCAGCATGGAGCACAGATATCTTGCGGGTTTAAACTAATGAAAATGGTGGATTCTCTGTAAGCTGATTGAACCAGGGGTCTCAAACATGTGGCCTGCAGGGCACATGTGGCCCTTAAAGCTATTTCCTGCAGCCTGCAATGACACTATTGTTACCAATAGTTGCAATGTCATTTTATGGAAAGGTTACAGTGGTGCAGTCCTCAAGCTAACATACTAGTCCTCATGCGGCCCTCATGGTGATTTGAGTTTGAGACCCCTTTTTTAAACCGTGCTTTGAGGATGTCAGTAACACAGCCAGAAGGCAGGCATCTGTTACAGGAGTGAGTGGTTGAGGTGCTGTGTCCTGCATTGTGCAAGAGGTCAGACTAGATAATCAATGGTTCTTTCTGGCCTTTAAAGTCTAGTCAACTTCTTGATATCATAACACAGAACATACTATTGCTTGCAGACAAAGGCAGTGGTAGTTTTCCATGTGTCAGGGACATCTGAAGTGGCAGGGAGGATAAAGCTGTGCTTCTCCTACGGAGTATCTTCTTCAGGCACAAATTGTGAATAAAATTGCTTTTCTTCTCCCCTGTAGATTGTCATGCTGAAGAATGACATTCACCACTGCAAAGCATCAGGGATATTTCTGCGCTTGGCAGCTGGAGGCCTGATTGCAGACAATAACATCCATTCAAACTGTGAGGCGGGGGTGGATATCCGGAAGGGAGCCAACCCTCTGATACTGGTACGTGTGTTCCTTCAGCCTGGATCTGGTTGAAGAGTGTTCTCTTTTCCTTCTGCTAAACAGATGACCAAACTTTCCTGTTTGAATTGCACTGGCAAGTCACACTGGCCTTAAGAAACCAATGGGTTTTGGCTTCTTGCCCCAAATGTAACCTTTTGGGTTCCTGACTAGTGAATTCTGCTTCTGAGCCTCCTGTGAGCCAGGTGTCTTTCATTTGAAACAGAAATGGTGGCTCAAGGCAAACAGCCTATTGAGTTATTTAAATAATCCTCAGATGTTACCTTCCTTGTAATTGCTGTGCCTAGGGAAAGAACAATTATGTGCAAGGCATCAAGGCATTCTGTTCATTCTAAATATCATCTCAGATGAACATCTAACAATAGCCAATGAAGTCATGTGTGCAGTGGTGGTAAATCAGGCAGTCATGATAAATTGCACCTTGTGCTTTGGAGCAGCTCTCTTGCCCTCTGCCCACCATTGCCTCTATCCTGGGGCATAATTGTAACACTTCAGATCTCTCTACAGCTGCCAATAGACACTGCTGGGGGGGGGACCCCCTTACAGCAATGGTGCATCTTCCTGCCTCTCTAATTTAGCTTTCAGTCTAAATTACCTCCCCAAGGCTGTGCTGGCCTAGCCTGAGGGTAACATTCAGGGCTGCATCAGGGTCAGCTTTAGTTTTGTGTTTTGCAGCACTTCAGATCATCGGGAAGAGCTGAGCACACAACAGCTCGCATTGCTCTCACTGGGAGAGAGGTTTGTTCCCACTGGGAGACGGAGGACACCGAACATTTTTGAAAAGCTACCCCATAGTACTTCTATGTGTCTTCCCCTCTCCCTGTTTGTCCCTGTTTGCCCCAGGCTCACCTTTGCACGAGCTTTTATCCTGTCTGCCAGCATGGGATTTCAGGGCTGGGTCAGAAAAAAGGGGACCTGTAGTCCATGGACCATGGCACATTCAATATTCTAATGAGACAGTCAGGAATCTAGACAGGGATTGTCTGCAACAAGTGGTGAGCTGTATTTCCCTTGTTAGTCTAGCAGGTCTGCCCACCTTGCATTTTGCTCAATTCTATCCTGGGCCTGGACTTCTTGTGTCACTCTCAGGTCCTGGGGTGGGTAGAGGCCAGAGAGAACTTAATATGGAGGAAAGTGGAAGACTGAGACCGACTCACTCACTTTCCTTGCTCTGTATTCCTTTGTCCTAAAGCTCTGTTTTTTCAGTTCCTGACTCCGTTAATTCCTAGAGAGGAATGTTGTGTCTCTGGCTCCAGCTATTGTAAAGGCAGCATGTTGCCATACATACATCTGTGTGTGTCAGGATGAAGGGGCAGTCCCAGGTATGAGCGTGAGAAGTGTGGAGACATATCACTTCAGTCAACAGATCACTCCCTCTTCAAGCAGACATAATTATTTGGTTTTCAGCTCTGCAGGACTGTTCTGTCCGGCAGACTGCACGTTGGTTCAGGGAAGACAGAGCATTCACTTCCACATTGCTGGCCCTAATTCATATTAGGGATGTCTAGTGTTTTTTCTTCTCTGCTGCCTGTTTGGTGGTCATTGATCTGTACCCAGTGGGCACTCCATAGAGTCAGTCTGCCAAGCACAGCACCCTGGTGTGAGTCTACAGGCAGGCCAAGGGTTGAATGGGCATGACGACTGAGCTGCTCTCTGGCCCCAGAGCAGTGCAGGTTCAGGGCTTGTGGCAGGGCAGGGATGGCTGCTGTAGCAGCTGTGATGGGGGGAATCCAGTCATGCCCAGGTTGTAGATCCAGCATCTTTTAATAGGAAGCAGGTGTGATACAAACAGGAGGATGTACTTTTCTACACAATGTAGAGTTGACCTGTGGACCTCACTACCAACCCAAAAGTGTCATAGGGTTTAAAAAAGAAAGGTTCACTGATGGCTGTTAGCCAGCGTGGCCAGTAATGCAACCTGCTACTCCTCTGACAGCCAGAAGCAGGGCACGGCAAAACGGGTGGATTGTTGCTCTGACCCTGAATGGCAGCTCTAAAGTTCTTTTATTGAGCTCTAAATTCATGAAGGAAAATTAAACATTGAGGTAGACTTTGATCTGCTAAAGGAGTTTCTGTTTTTATGACCCCTCTGGCACCTAGGGCCCTCTCCACACAAACTGCCCTGCTTTCTACTGCAATCTCCTATCATTTACTTGTCTGACTGATCTCTCCCCTCTTTTGCCTTTATTCTTTCCACATGCACGTCAATAAAACTGCAGTGTAATAAGATACACAGTGGCCTTCGCTCAGGCATTGTTGTCCTTGGCAACGGAAAAGGCATCATCCGTAGCAATCAAATCTATGGGAATAAAGAAGCCGGCATTTATATTCTGTATAATGGGAACCCCATTGTGAGGTACGTTATTAAGCAATGACCTCTCTCGCTCCCTCCTTTAATGTTTGTCACCCATCCTGTATGTTTTTCATATATTAATCTCCTCCCCCATTTAAGGAGCAGAAATGTCACTGCCGTGGGACTTTTCTCCAGCTGCATCTGTGCCCACACAGCTCCCAAGCACATTTCTCTAACATTGACCTTTGATTTCAGGGGGAAATGGGCTTTACCATTGCCGCGTTGTTCCTAGAATGTGCCAGGACAGACCAGCCTTTGCCAGCACACTCAGAGTCTGGGAATTAAGCAATCAGTCCTTAGACAAAAGTCATTACCATGCAGGTTTGTCTTTCTGCTGAAAATACTTCTAGCACCTTATTTCTTTTTCATTTTGCTGACCAGAGAAGATGAGTCTGAATATCAGAGCACCACAGGTTTCCATCAGACTAGCAGATTTTAGCTGACTTCATCCTTCAGCTTTAGTTCTTCAGGAACTTTTCCTACCTGCCCCACATAGCTCCTGGCAAGGAGCTGATTTCAAGAGTGTCTCCCAGCTACATAAAGCAGGCAATGAATCACATGCCCAGCAAGGCTGGGACTGATCCTGACAGTGCAAAATAACCCCTTGTGCATCACTGACTCCAAGGCTAGAAGGCACCACTGTGATCATCTCACCTGATGGTGATCATGTTCGAAAGCATCTGCTTTTCAGTCTCCGTATGCCTTGTTCATGCATGTCAAGTGCTAGTCTAGCCATGAAATCATGGCAGATGGGCACTTGGATTAGCTCTTGGTGCTGGATTGAAAAGTGAGCTTTGCTTCCTGCCCCCACTCCTCTTCTTTTCCTGCCCCCTGCCCCCAGGAGAGAAATCCTTTTAGCTTTCATAAAATGAATGGGCTGCCTCGTTTGGGTCCTGCCCAGGCCTAGATCTGTGCACACAGCTCCACTGGCCTGGGAGGCAGTATGTTTCCACTGAAAGCAGGGCAGGGAACTACTACTGCCACCTGCACAGGTGGTTACATTGAGGTGGGAGTGAGTGGGTGCACACCCCCCAGCACACATCCCCTGATGAAAGCGAACCACATTAACCTGTGCGGCCTTCCCTTAAACTGGAACTTGCTGTTCTCCCTGGTAGGAAGAGTTTTGGGTGTGGAGGGAAGAGGTGTCTGATGGATCTGTACTCTGCAGATGCCATAGTGACTATGGCGTAGTCAGTGGGCAACATGTAGCCAAAGGGCACAGCCTAGTTTCTCCTGACAGAAAGCTGTGCAGCTCACCACATTTGGATCTTAAAGGCTGAGCTCTCCTTTCCTCTGATTTTCATACAGAAGTTTGCACTGGTCTCCTTGATCAGAAATGGCCCAGCTCATTGCTGTTGTCATGATCAATTGCTGCATTCCCACCTCAGACACGTCTGCATTTACTATGATTGTTTATATTACAGTAACATCTGGGGCCTCCACTGAGATGAGGGCCCCCTTGTATTAGACACTGCACATGCATGCGCATGGACATAGTAGGAGACAGACCCTGCCATGCAGTGCTTTCAGACCAAGTACGTGAAGGAAGAGTGATCTTTTCCATTGTAGAGGTGAGGGACAGAGGCACAGAGAAACAAGTAACACGTCTGAAGTCTCACACAGCCTATAGCAGGATCAAGAACTTGCATCTGACTCTGTTTTCCTAATCACAAGGAAACTTTTTCTTTCAATTCATTCATATATAAGGACCAAAGCATTTTGGATGAAAGTTGCTTTACAAATATAGTTCCAGTGAGGTAATCACATTAGTCTAGTTCAGCAAAACAAACAAGGAGTCCTCAGCAATTTTAAAGAGTAACAAATTTATCACATGAGCTTTCATGGGCAGAATCCCCCTTCCCCATTCCCACTGTTGGGATTCTGCCCAAGAAAAAGCTCATGTGATAAATAAATTTGTTAGTCTTTAAAAGTGCCACAGAACTCCTTGTTTGTTTTGTATAAATATAAACTATGACAAGCCTTAAAACTGTGAACTACTAAACCACGTTTTCCTTCATTTGCCTTTCCCCCCTTTAATGATACTAACTTTTTAAAAATTTTTAAGTAAATTGGGTTTTGTATTTTAAATAGTAATAATAATACCATGTATTCAGATAAGGTGACTTTCATCCTGAAGGATATTTCATCAAAAAGTCTGTTTAGACATCACTTCAGCTGCTGCTGAAATGTAGCCTTCTCTGGAGTTGAATCTAAAGTGGAATGAAGCAAGTGCGGGACAGCTCACAGAAGCATTACACAGCAGTTTAGGCAAGGAAGAAAGAAAAATATATGGAATTGTAACTGCAGAATATGATAACTCATGCTAAGAATATGTGTGATCAGAGCCAAATCTTGCAGTCCTTATTGGAGTAAAACTCCCACTCACTTCCCATTAGTCCATATTCTGTGTTGAGTGTGGAGTTGAAAGTATAAGCTACTTGCAAAAATGCTTAAGTATTGGTTGCAGAACCACTTGTTCCAAGAGGAGAACTAGGCTTGGTAAGTGTGAGACAGATTTACTGTGCTGTGAAATACCCGTGTCAAGAGGGAGTCTCTTTTATAAAGGATTACGGAAGTGCTTCATCTGACAAGTAGCAATTTCGAAAATGGACCTGTCTTGTGACAATGCAGCTAATAAGTCTGAAGAAAGACACACTGGAGAGCAAGTTGATTCATTGTGTTGCTTTCCTTCTCTGCTTTGGCACTGTGTCATTAGCAGTTGATGAAGCACATTATAATCAAGAGTAATCAAGATCACTTGTTGATGTGAGGAAGGAGGAAAGGGAATGAAGAGGCCTGGATGATTTTACTCTAGGGTTTCACTAGGGGAAGAAGTTTTATTTTGCACAAGATGTTATAGCAAGCCCAATCATTGCTGCATGGGTCATGTGAATTTAAAAGAACTTTGCTCACCGGCCAGTTTCTAAACTTGATTCCTCCAGCGTTTGGAAACACTCTCTTGATTTTATTCAATATGGAATTTTCTGCTGCTTTCACAATTCAGTGGGACAACAAGCCTTCATTGGCTGCTGCTGAAACCTAATCCTTTGACCTGGTTTGATCACTGGTGAGACTCTAAATATGTAACTAAAGGAGCCAGCATGCCAGTAATTGATTATGTTAGATGCATACGCTTGTTTTCAAATCCTGTAGCTGTCAGGATGCCTATAATTCAGACAGCTATCATTCAGATGTTGGACAGCCCTGATATGTGTCTAAACAATGCTATGTAGAGATGGGATACTGGAAGAAGACTGTGCTTTAGGCTATAAACATCATCTCCCCTTTCTTCGCTCCCCCCACCTGCCCTCTTTACCTCTTATTTTAGTACAGAAGTTTGCACTGGTTTCGTTGAGCAGAAATGGCCCAGCCTCTTGATGGTGGGATGGTTGACTGCTGCATTCGCACCCCAGACATGGCTGCATGTAGGTTTCTGCACTTGCACCCCAGACATGGCTGCATTCATAGCAAGACGCTGAGATTTCCCGCCAGAGACCATTCAGACCCTCAGTTTCCCCATCTTTAAAATAGAAGTTATACCCATCTCTACAGCTTGCTGTGCAATCCTCTGAGTACACACCGTGCAAAGGATAGGCAGTAGCATAGGAACCAGTCATCTCATTTTTGCATGAAACTCCCATTAATATCGACAACAGTTTGTTCATTTATTTGTATTGCTGGAGAAGTTAGAGGGCGGAGACCCGTTGTGCCAGGCACCGTACAGATGTTTACCAAAGAGACAAATCTTGTCTGACGGAGCTTGTAGTTGAAGTATAAGGCAAAAGGAAACAGGAGCATACAGACAGCTTTTGTATGTAGAGTACTCATAGGCCCCACCCTGTTATCATAAAGATGAGGTGCTAGTGAGAGACTGTTGCCTTATCTTCAGTCTGTAGAACAGGTAGGTCAACAACAAACAGCGGTGGTTTTGAACAATCGTATCATGCTGCAGAACAAAACGTTACAGCAGAGTTTGTTTCTCCAGTGCATTTTGAAATGAGTTCTCCCCATGACTGAGCTGCTGTGATTCTAAATGTTCTCACCACTTCACTGAATTGGGGCAGACCAGGAGCTGCGCTTTGGAAAGTTAACCGAATTAAATAGTTAGGCGGGGGAGCGTGTCTGCGTGTGTGCTTGTGTGTGTGTTTCTATGGGGGTGGAAATGTGGTACTTTCTCCCTTTGTTGCGTGACTGCAGCTCTCTATATAAATAGATGTTTCTAAATATTGCCTCACTGTGAGTACTGTATTGTATTTCAGCAATACATGAGAAAGCCAAATGCATAATGCTGTAATTACTACTTCAGTTTTCTCTACACACGCTATAGAAATAGTAGAGAAAAGGTAGATGCTTCTCCGTACAATTCAGGTACAGTTGCAAATAAGAGTAAATGAATGGATGTTCTGACTGTACGCAAATAGACATTAAATATATAATGGCCAAGTGCTCATATGATCAGTCAGAGCTTTCTGTGGTCTTAGATGGACTGGTGTAAACTATTGCCCATTTAGGGTGGTGAGGACCCTAAGGATTTTGGTCCAAATCCTAGATATTTAAATTAGTGGAAACCTTTGATGCTTTACATTGCCCATGTTATCTGATGCCTGACCACAGTCCATGACTGCAGACGATGCAATGCACAAAGATGTGTCCCAAACATAGACTGCTCATTTATTTACAGCAAGAATAAGGGGGCTAAAATTGTGACATTTTGCCTTTTTTTTGCTAACTGCTGTGAAGATGTGAGAAGTAGGGTAATTTGCTGTCATGGGTAATCTTCACTAGTGTGTGGTGTCCTATTGAAATTGTTGGGAAAGCAAGGGTGACTGACTTTTCAACAAATAACTACGTGGCTTTTACCCTTTTGTTGTCTCACTCCTCTTGTGACACAGTAAACTGAAAAAAATTAATAAAAGTGCAATTTATTTAAGCCAAAATCCACCTTTAATTATGCCCATGCAACACCACTGGCATATAAATGAGAGTAAAATTTGGTCCCATGTTCCAGAACAAACAATACAGTGTCTGCTGTCTTGTCCCATGGTGCTTCTGGGCTAAAATACGTGACTTTCTCATTTTTGCTTTGTAATAAAATGTGTACATTATGCTTTGATATATCAGGCTAGGTCCTCTGCCAGCTTGGCAAAGGCATGTGGCTTCATTTGAATTATCTTGGATTAGCAGTGGAAGTGGCATCTGATCTAGTCATCTTATTTTGCCTTCCATTGACTCGCTGATGGGTATTCCAGGAGTTCTCACTGCATTGTGCTGATGATGGCAGTGTGATCAGTCATCCCATTTTGTGTCTGGTATTCTGGTTTGAGGGGTTGTATTTATAGGACTCTGTGAGTTGGGAGCCATTTTTCAAGCCTGCTGTTTCCTAAGTTTGTAGCTTCTTCTTATGTTTTATACGGAGTGTATTATCAGGTCTTGCAATGTGATGTACGTAGCCCCCAACAGCTGTCTCTAATGTATGACTGCATCTGTTGGTTTGCATTTCAGCGTGTTTTCCTCCATCTGATTGACTTTACAAGTCTTATTTTTAATCATGGAAAGGTATCCAATCATTTGCAGCTCCATTTTCTTTTAAGCTCTGCATGTATCTTCTTCTCTGTCTGTTTTTCCCTTTTATTACTTCTTACCATGTTGTCACTACACAGCATGATGTAGTCTCACTAAAGAAGAAAAGAAAACTAATGGTGGCCTATAGCCAATCAACCAGGCTCTCTGCTGGGTAACAAGTGAGGAATATAAGGGCTATTACATGAGTTCATTTAACCCGGAAAGTCTAGTTAGGGCAAATCTGTGCGTGATTACCATATAATATAAAAAGCGGCAACTATGGTAGCTAACTTTTATTCTCCTTTCTTTCTACTCTAGTGGGAACCATATTTTCCAGGGACTTGCAGCTGGTATAGCAGTGAATGAGAATGGAAGAGGCCAAATAATAGGTATATAATTTAAGAGAAGCTTTGTTATGCCTGATTGACTGACTGACTGTGTTTTCTAATGGCATTAGGCGTCTTCATTGCTAAGTTGTTTTTGTTTTAGGCTTGATAGCTGGGGGCAAACTGCATCGGAATCAGATTTAAATTTAGCCCATCCGTCAATAAGGGAGGATGCAGGTGTATCTCATCTATATTGTTTTGGTGGAATTTTTGCTCTCTCCTGGCCCCTGCTTCATTTGAAGAGCTATGCTGGAATCAGTTTGCCAGATTAGCTGTGTTTTTACTTGCACAATATTTCTTTTTCATGGACAGCTTGAGCCATTGCTGTTATTCTACTTCAGTGGCACGCTGGAGATGTTTCCCCTAGCAATGGGTCTGCTGCGCACAGACGTGTGAAACGAGGAGGCTAATTATAAAGCACTGGTGATGCAATTAAATCTGCTGCCGTTCATTTGCAGTTACAGACAGTACTCCGGAACTGCAGTTAATTATACTTCATTGAGTCTTTTCTGTTGTTCTATAGGACAAGATTATCATTGCTGCCCTGTTTTCCATCTTAAAAATAAATAAGTAAATGCTGATCCACTGATATTGATTTTAAATAAAAAGATAATATGGGCTTAAAAAAGCTGACCTGTTCCTGAGAGACCCTAATAGGTAGTAGTAGTGTGACTCACACTAACATTAAAATTTCCTTTTGTTTCAAAAGACAGAAGCCTTTTTAAACAGCAATCATCTGCTTCTGCTGTAATCATTTGGCCGTTGCTCTTTTTGCATCACCCTTTCCTGTGCTGCTCCTCCACTATGTCAGGGTCAGACTCTCTGGGATTGGGTAAAGAACAACTCTTATCCAAGGCCAACCCAGTGAATCCAGCAAAACTCCCTTTACCTTTGCAGAGAGCGAATTCAGGCCAGTTATATGGGATGCTTTGCAAACAAAAAATGAGGAGAAATGAGCTAACTAAATGGTGACTGAAATCCTGGCTCCATTGTAGTCATTTTGCTGTTGATTTCACTGGGGCCAGCATTTAGAATCATAGAACTGGAAGGGACCATGAGAGTTCATTGGGTCCAGTCTCCTGCACTCATGATAGGGCCAAGTACCATCAGATTTATTTCAATGTGGAATGTGCTTATTGCAGCTGCATGAGCGTTGTTCCCAAGCTGTCTTCTTTCACTCCTGCTCCTGTTACAAACAGGTACTTTGCTTTTCAGCTTCTTTTGGAGGACTTAGCATTTCCCAGCATTGTAAGTGACTGTCAGAAATGTGTGCTTGTTTTGCTGCTATGCTCCCCCCACTCGCCCCAGGTGGGCTGGGCATCTGGCCATGGCCCAGCCTCTATTCTGTCCATGGGCTCTCTAGTGATTTTCCTCTCTGCTTTGTGTTAGAAAACGTCATTCGTGAGAATCAGTGGGGTGGGGCTGACATCCGGCGTGGGGGTGACCCCATCCTCAGGAGCAACCTGATCTGCTGTGGCTACTCGGATGGAGTGGTAGTGGGAGAGAAAGGCAAGGGACTGATCGAAGGAAACACCATTTATGGTAAGGAAATCTGGGGAATACATAGCCCCTTGGCTCTTCACAGCCAGCTGTGCTGGTCCTTTTGCTTAATCAGGGGTCCTTTGTCGCTCTAGGGTTGGATGCTGTGTTGAGCAAGGGCATGGGAGTGGGCAGGAAGCCAGTTATGGTTCACCCCAGCACTGGGAAGAGTAGCATGGATGGTGCTCCCCAAGGTGGGAACAGCAATTCCTCCTTACCTTTCCCTGTCCTGGGCACACCCTCTATGCCAGGATAGAACTCCCTGGTGGTGGTGGGGACTGGCTGTGTTGCCACTATGATATGAGACATGTTCCCTGAGACTTTCGAAACCTTATGAGATAACACACTAGGGAATATGCCAAAGGACCAAGCCAGCACCAGAAGGGAAAGGGCATGAAACTTAATAGATCTTTCCCCATTCTGGCATCTAGGATGCTCAATGAACTCCCAAGCAACCATTCCAGTGTGCATGGTTGGTGCTCATAAAGTTAGATGGTCCTATATTAGAAGCCCCTATAATGTTGTGGGGGTGGGGAAATAAGGGGATCAGAAGAGCAATAAAGATAAAGGGATGTGCATTACGCTGGTGTATAGTGGGTTTAATTCCAGATTGAAGTCCTTTGCAAGCAGAACTTGGACCAGAATCTTCAAGATTTCTCTCTACTGCTTTCTAAAGCATGATTCTGATGTTATCTGGCAATGCTGGGGAGATAGGCCTCTGCAAAACACTCAGGGCATGAGCCCATGAGGGGCTGAGTATCCTCCCCTCCCTGGGAAATCAAAGAGAGCAGAACAAGCACCTAACTGAAGAATTTTCCTTAGCCTTTAATAAGGGTAATGAGGAGTGTGAGGCAGTGGCCAGGTGGCTAATGGAAATGAGGATATGGAAGTACAAATGATGACATCTGAAGTGGAAGTCAGACTCAAACAGCTTAATGGGACTAAATCAGGAGACCTGGATAATCTCCATCCAAAAATACTCAAAGGAACTGGCACATGAAATGGCAAACCCAATAGCAAGGATTTTGAATGCACCCATAGACGTAGGGGTTGTACCCTATGACTGGAGAAATTCTAATATAGTAACTATTTTTAGTGGTGGAGGGGTGGGGAGAAGTCACTAAGGAAACTACAGACCCATTAGTTTGATCTCAGTTGTATGCAAGGTCTTAAAACAAATTTTGAAAGACAGAATAATTTAAGATGGAGAGGACATGGTTTGAAAGAGAGAGTAGTTAAGGACATAGTAGGTGTATTTTAAAAGAGAAAGTAGTTAAGGGTGTAGAAATAAACAGTAATCAGGATAAAATGTGGTTTTATGGAAGTTAGATTGTATTAGACCAAACAATCTCTTTCTTTGAGAAGAGAACTGATTTTTTTTAGACAAAGGAAATGTAGTAGATCTAATCTCCCAGGATTTCAGTAAGGTATTTGATACAGTTCCACGTGGGAAACTATTGGTTAAACTGTAAAAGATAGGCTTTAATGTGAGAATTAAAAATGTGGGCAAGAAATTGATGAAAACAAAAACTACAGTAGGTCATGCTGAAAGATGAACTATCAGTCTGGATGGAGGTTACTAATAGAGATCCCAGGGATTGATTTTAGGACCAATTTTATTTAACTTTTTTATTACTGATCTTGGCACAAAAAGTGGACATGTACTGATAAAATTTGTGGGTGACATAAGGTTGGGAGGTATTGCCAATACAGAGGAGGCCAGAATATCATAAAGGAAGATCTGGAGAACGTTGAAAAATGGAGAAATAGAAATTGGATGAAATTTAATAGTGCAAAGTGCAAGGTCATGCACTTAGGGACCAGCAACAAGAATTTTTGCTATAAGCTGGGGACATATCTGTTGGAAGCAATGCAGGAATAGAAAGATCTATGTGTATTGCTTGATCATGGGATGACTATGAGCCAACGTGATGCAGCTATGAAAAAGGCTAATGCAACTCTAGGGCTATGTCTACACATGCATTGTTATTTCAAAATAAGGATTTTGAAATGAGTTATTTCGAAATAATAAAATCCTTATTTCAAAATAAGTTAATTCGAACTAACAAAATGTTAATTCGAATTAAGGGAAAGCCTGAAATCCAAATGGCTGTTATTTCGGAAGGGATATTTCGAAATAAAGCTGTTTGGACCTGTTCTTTCGAAACAGCTCTTTCGAAACAACAGGTCTACACAGTGTTGTTTCGAAAGAACAGCTTTATTTTGAAATATCCCTTCCGAAATAACAGCCATTTCGGGGGGGGGGGTTTACTTTTTCGAAATGACGATTTTTACTTCGAAAGGATGAGGTCCGTCCTTTCAAAATAAGAAAACGTCATGTAGACCTAATTTCTTTGATTTCGAAATAACGAGTGTTATTTCGAAATAAAAGTGCTGTGTAGACGTGCCCGAGGATGCATCAAGCGAGGTATTTCCAGTAGAGATAGGGACGTGTTAGTACCATTATACAGGGCCCCAGTGAGACCGCATCTGGGGTACTATGTACAGTCCGAGGAATGGAGACTTAAACATGCTAGGCTCTTAGCTCTAGGCTCTAATCAAAAATGGCTGAGGGGGAGATACGATTGCTCCCTATAAATGGATTAGAGGGATAAATACCAGGGAGAGAATGAATTAATTAAGTACCAATGTTGATGCAAAAACAAATGGCTATGAACTGGCCATCAAGAAATTTAGGCTTAAAATTAGGTAACAGTTTCTGACTGTTGGAGGAGTGAAGTTCTGGAACTTTATTCCAAAGGGAGTTTTACATTCACTCCCATTAGGTATTTCCTAGGAAAACCACTTAACACATTTTGTTCCTCAAGGCCTTTCTTGTCTAGCACTTTGTTCGGTATGGCTCTTTGAACCCCCAGGTCTCACCTCTGTCATGCCTGCCTCCTTAAGAGGTTTACAGAGTGTCCCAGCCCAGTAGATAAACCATTAATTAATAAGAAACTTGAATGTAATTCAATAAGGTCTCCCAAGGACATCGCAGGAAATTGCTAGCTCTGACCCAGCAGGTACTGTTCTCCGCTGAGTTTCCATGGCAGTGTATTTTATTGCATCTTTCAATTAACATTGGTTTGGTGTAACTCAGCTCAAGAGAGAATCATCAGTCATTAGCCTGACAGTATCTAACAAGGAGAGTTGGGTAGTGGGAGCCTGGAATAAACCATCTAGGTGCCCATAGGGAGGATTTATTTTCCAGCAGGATACAAAGAAAAATGGACCCTTGAACAAAAGCCAAGGGGAGACATCTGTGTATGTTTAAACTGTGTAAGTGCTGATAAAGCATATCAGAGTAAGGATTGCAACAGGACAGGAACGCTTATGTTGAGTCCAGACATATGTGGCCCATTACAGTGCACACTTCTGAGAGACACGATGACCTGAATCAGAAACCACATCCTAGCAATGGCAAAAGGGGATTTTATTGTTGCCTGTATCTCAGCAATGCCTAGCAGTTTCTGAAGTTACAGTACAAACAGCCATGGGGGACAAAGGCTGGGAGAATGCAAAGATTGATATCCCCATTTTAGAGATGGGAAACTGAGGTGCGGGGTGATGCTTTGTTCAAGGTTAGTGCAGATCCAGGAATTAAGCCAGCTCCTCTCCTAGGTTTCAATTTCCTATCTCTAAAACAAGCACATTAATACTTGCTCTTTCTGTCTGTGTAGTTACAAGTGAAAACTGGATGGGGCCAGGGTTTTGTTTCCATTTTGACCATTTGAATTTTTTTAAAATTGTTTTCAGTAAAATGAAAGGAAGTTTCCAAACACCAAGTAATTTCAAAGTGTAAAACGGAAATGTTTTGAGTTCTTTTGCATAATTTATTTTTAGTTGTCCTTTCCCCCCTACTGAAACAGTTTGGAAAAACTGATACCAATTCATCCAATGTGTTGGTATTATCACAGTGGCACTGTTTGCTGAAGAAAGTTTTGTCTGAAAATTTTCCCCTGCTCTAGACTGTACAGCGCCTGGCACCATGGGCCCAAACTCAGTTGGAGCCTCTAATGATGATTGTGTCTCCCTCTGAACTGTCTGTACATGTTACAGGTAACAAGGGCTGTGGTGTGTGGATAATGTCATCCAGCCTCCCTCACATCACCAACAACCAAATTGGCCACAATGGCATCTACGGGGTGGCGGTGTTTTGCCGCAAAGATGATGCCAATGACTATCTCGCCAACCAAGGAGGCAACGAGAACTTCAATGATGAGGGAGAAGCTGCCAGCTGGGAGAATGACTTGGACAGCGAGGACGAGCACCTAACCACCAGACGACCCATCAGTGTGGCACTGGTGGAGTCCAACAGCATCAATCATAATGGAGGTGAATGAGGATCCTACTGCATGTGCCTGGCCCAGACGTAGTGTCCGGGGGCCAACTCATTCCCCTTGCTGAGTTCCAGGAGAAGGAGCGAAGCACAGATATGTGCTAGAACTGAGCACAGCTTATAGCTGCTGCTGCACATGTCTTTCTGCTAGGGGACCTATGAAGATCAGTGACAATACAGCTCTGTGGATGATGGAACCAGTCAAAGGGCAGTGCAAACTAGAGGGTAGTGATGCTTAGTGGTGGTAGCACCTTGCAGAAGGGACAAATTCAGTGTCTTGACCAGGGACTGGATTTTGTCCAGTGTGGCAAACATTTTAGATAGGCTACAAAGAGAGGTGAAAATAGACACTGCAGGTTCTCCATGTTACACACCAGGCCCTGATAGCTCCCTGGGTGAAAGGTTGGAAAGAGCATGTGGTTGAAGTGCATTGTATTCCGTCTGCATACAAAACCTGTGGAGAGTCTTCAGGGGGCCATTATGAGCTGGGGAGCTCTGTGTTCTGTTGAAGCCAGAGAGGACCCTATCTGGGTGAGAATTCAGGAAGCATAAAGGTAGTTTATAGCCGATTTTTTTCACCTCTTGCAGAAAAAGAGCAGATGTTTTGCAAGTGAGTAGGCTGCAGGGCCTCTATGTTCATCCTTTTGAGAGGGACATAGAGGAAAAGCTTTCAGCACTGTTGCCAGTTCTCTTGATTTTATCACGAGAGTCATGATGTTTGGCACCTTCTTTTTTTAAAGTATCAGCTCCTAGGGTCATATTGTTATACAAAAATCTTGACTTACATTTAAATCCAAAAAGTAAATTTCCATTTGTCCTGGCTGAGAAGAAAAGCATGAAACAGTGACATCCGAAGACTCAAAAACCAGAAGGCAAATAGAAAGAAGGCAATATTTTCTCATTTTAAAATCTCATTAATTTTGAGACCATTGCCTGTTTTTTGAAGGCTTGGGCTTGGCAACACCAGTGACCCTTCTGGCCATATGGGGGCAGCGTTGAAGAGTTCCAGAAAGACCCCCATCCAGTAGTACTTGGATGGAAAATTGATAGCTG
Source organism: Podocnemis expansa (assembly GCA_007922195.1). NCBI lineage: Eukaryota > Metazoa > Chordata > Testudines > Podocnemididae > Podocnemis > Podocnemis expansa. The sequence goes on along the minus strand of ML681995.1, from coordinate 8,899,012 downwards.
CAAAAGAGCATAACTGGAGTTTCTCATGTGAGCCATGCAAAATTTCTGTAGTCTGTGAACTAGCCTGTCCTTGGGGTTATATTGAAAATGTCAGACCACTCTGCTTTGTCCAGAGACAACCTCAGACAGGTTCCAAAGGGGTAGCCGTGTTAGTCTAGTTCAGAACCACAAACAAGGAATCCTGTGGCACTTTTAAAGATTAACAAATTTACTTGTTGCATGAGCTTTTGGGGGAGAAAATTCCATCTGATGAAATGGGATTTTCTCCAACAAAAGCTCATGCAATAAATAAATGTGTTTACCTCAGACAGGAGGCCCACTGATGCATACAGCAAAGCCAAGTGCTGGTGATCCTGAGGTTTTCTTGGGGTTTATTCAAATCCACAGCTCAGGCTGTGGAACTGTTAAGAACATCCAGGCTTCCCAAGAACAGGCTGGGGAAGATTTGCTTCTTTTGCTGCCCAGTTCCATTCACTCCAGTGAGTTTGACTTCTTTCCCCCTTTTCTGCAGCCGCTGGGTTGTACATCAAGAGCAGTGAAGCTCTTAACATCATCGCCAATGCCATCCACGCCAACCACGACAGCGGGGTTGCTGTGTTTCAAAGTAGCCAGCTCACACGAATAGCAAACAACAGCATCTCCTGCAACAGCCTTGGGGGAGTGCTGATAGAAACAGAGGCCAGAGTGGAGTTACGCGGCAACGGCATTTATGACAACAGCAGCCATGGCATTGCCTCCAAAGGCGATGGGGTTATCACTGAGAATGACATCATAGGCAACCGGGGGTGTGGCCTCAGGTTGTTACAGGCAGCGGACATGAAGGTAGGTATTTAAACAAATTTTTTCTTGGCACAGAGAAAGATTCATAGAGTCCAAAGCTAGAAGGGACCACTGTGCTCATGTAGTCTCGCCTCCTGTCTTATGCAGGCCATAGAACTTCTCTGAATGACCTCCTGTTTGCTGTAAACTAGAGCACACCTTAGACTAGAGGAGAACCATTTAATTTTGATTTAAAAACAGCCCAGGATGTAGGATCTACTGACCCCTGGTAAATTGGTCCAATTACTCTTCCTGTTAAAAATTTACTCCTTATTTCCAGTCTGAATTTGTCTCTCTTGAATTCAGTAGGCTGGACAGTAACAGCAGACCCAGGAACCCAGAGCTGGGTTCAGGTCTGGTATCTATTTCAGAAGAACTGTCAAAAGTCTATCTTAGCTTGTCGTTTTTGGATTTGTAGTGACACCTGCCAGTAATTTGTGCCATCACTAAGGTAATGAAAGGGGAACAGGAGCAATGAGAATTCCCCCTCCCTTCACAGGAGAGCCGAGCAGCACTATTTTATCACTTAACAAATGTGCATGTCAGAGAGGCTAGGGCAGTGGTTTTCAAACTTTTTTCCATGGGACCTAATTGAAAAAAATCATGCCCACAACCCAACAGGGTAGGCAACCCCTGGCATGTGTGCCAACAGTGGCATGAGAGCCCATTCGGAGCGGCATGTGCACCATCTGCAATGCCACAGAAATCGTGACTCCTGCTACTCAAAGCCACTCTGGGCAGCTGCTTTCAGGGGCAGCTGGGATGCAGAGGGTCCCCACCATGCGCAATTCCAGGCATGGTGCAGAAAGATGTCTGGAACGGCTTCTCTCCATGGTGTGCAGCTGCCAAGGAGCCACTCTGGGTAGTTTCTTTCCTCAGTATGCCTGGGGACCCCTAAGAGGAGCCACTGCAGGCAGTTTCTTTCCGCAAGTGGCTCCTTTCAGCGGCATGCCAGGGAAGCACCTCCCTCCCTGCCCCCCCAACCTCCAGCTGTGGCTGCTACCAAATTTTGAGGCAGCTGCCACTTTTTTTTCCTGTGGAGGGAGCCACTGGCACTGGCTGACAGTCGAGGAGGGGTTGGCACAGAGGTCAGCAAAGGTTGCTAACCCCTGAATTACATCTTTGAGCAAAAGAGTCTGGTGGCACTTTGTGATTTCTCAATTTTAGATCTCATCATTTTGTATGGGGTTTTAGCTGGGATTATTTTTTGCAATGTGCATTACTTTGCATTTATCAACATTGAATTTCATCTGCCATTTTGTTGCCAGTCATTCAGTTTTGTGAGATCCCTTTGTAACTCTGCATAGTCAGCTTAAGTAATTTTGTATCATTTGCAAATTTTGCCGCCTCATGTTCACTCTCTTTTTCAGATCATTTATGACCATTTTGAACAGTACTGGTCCCAGTAACGGATCCCTGGGGGACCCTACTGTTTACCTTTCTCCATTGTGAAAGGACCAGTAATTCCTACTCTTTGTTTTCAGTCTAATAACCAGTTACTGATCCATGAGTGATTCTGCTCTCTTATCCCATGACTGCTTACTTTGCTTAAGATCCTGTGGTGATGGACCTTGGCAGAGACTTTCTGCGGGTCCACGTGTACTATGTCCACTGGATGACCCCTGTCTGCAAGTTTGTTGACCCCCACCTCCCACCCCAATAGAATAGATTGGTGAGGCATGATTTCCCTTTGTTGACTTTTCCCCAACATATTGTATTTATCTATCCATGAGGTCACACTTTCTTATCAGTAGCACAGTTGTCATCCCAATATTTATTGTCAGTTTATTTTTCATGAAACAGAACTGAGTTTTTCCCAGGGTTGACAGCTCTGTAATTATTCCTTTATGTAGATAGACAATTGTTTCTTCCACGTGAGGCCTATTTGCCATGAAAGAAAGCAACTGAGACAGAGACAGAGTTAGTCTCACTAACTTCAGTGACATGTCATTCTGCTTGTCTTTGGCACACACTCTTTTTTTCCTTTACCCTTGTTATATCTAATCCAATGGTAGCCAAAATCCCTCCCAACAGCCAAAGGCAGTCCGAGGAGTTCTGCAATAAGTTAGCATTCTCCTTAGATATCACACTGGGAACTTCTGTCTTATGGAGACTGGGATCTTTCTCCAATCACCATGTATCTGTGTCCATCAATTTAATAGAGAAATGGATCGTGCCCAGTCTCCCTCACACTCTCCAAAGTCCACACAGCTTTAGGTAAAACAAACACTAGTTTATTGATTAGGGTCTGATTTTCAGTTAGTAAGTGGCAAATCAATGTGCAGCCATTTAATAAAGCAGTCAGAAGAAACCATAAGTAGATAAAAGATATGACATGCAGACTACCTTATATGCTCCTCTGCTCACTCATGTTCGACTGAGAGAGTTTGCGGCCATCTCTGCCTGTTTTAGGCAGGGCACAGTCCTTCTTGTAGATGTTTCAAAATGGACCCTCCCAAGCAAAAAGCACAAAGCTGTTCGAAGTGCCTCTGTGAGTTTCCAAAAACCACCTCAGCCCCCTCTTCCTTCTATCTGAGCTAGGAAGGTCAATTTACATCACCTTTGTCCATGTAATCTTCCAGCCTCTGTGGTGTCCATGTGCTGCTGGAAGAGAGTTCTGTCTGACCCCCTGCCCCCTAAGTCACGTAATCTTCTTCACATGGGTGCGCGCACACAATTTTGCAGGAAACATGATACCACATATAGAATATGCAAATACTGTAGTGGCTAACACCTCTGCTTAACATGCAGAAGGTCCTGGGTTCAATTCCCAGGGGGTTGGACTTGATGATCTCATGAGGTCCCTTACAGCCCTATGATTTGATTTGATTTGGTTGTGTGACTAGCATGACTACAAATCCCAGCATGCATCGCTCCTTGTCAGCCTGCTTGGAGCAAGGGGGAGCTTTGCTCCTTGAGACCTCCAGAAGCTGCAAGCTGCACTACTGAATTAAAAGAACTAGACACAGCCCTCCAGTTCCTTGTAATGTTGCCAGCAGAAGTCCCCTTTGTTCTTGTCTTTGCTGGGATGAAGTCACATTATGAACTGTTGCCATAACCTTCAGTGAAAAGGCCCTGGCAACAAACATGCAGGAAGCTATCATGATGAATGCTCTCTCCTTCCTTCTGAAAAACATTCTCATCAAGAGTTGTTGTCACCGAGGCGTAGGGCTACATTAGGCCTATGGAAACGCTAATCGTGTGACTCCCCAGGGACCAGTAACCCTGAGGTACTAAAGCAGAATTCACATTGTCACAGGCACCAGGGTACACTGACTGAAGCTTAGACTTGCTAGTTGCTGCTGCTGTTTCTCATGCAGGCACTAGCAGGGCTCTGTTACCTGTCCCGAGAGGTGCAGGAGAAGAAGTAAACAGTTTGCACAGTCTCTGGAGGCTCTGCCCATGATAACAAGGCTGACAGAGGTTGGGGCTGCTGCCTGTGTTAGAAATTCAGCAGTGAGGGAGTCCTAGTTCTAACTAGCACATTCCACGGCCAGAAGGGACCACCATCATTTAGTCCACTGGTTTTCAAGCATTTTTTTCTTGGGACCCAGTTGAAAAAAATCATGTATGCACCACGACCCAACAGTTAAATCTTTCAGCAATGCATTCCAGTCTTTCAGTGGTGGCAGCAATGTGCACTGCAACTCAGTACCTGAGGGTCTGCGACCCAGTACTGAGTCCTGACCCATAGTTTGACAACCACTGATCTAGTCTGACCTTCTGCACAGCACAAGCCAGAGACTTACCCCAAATCATTCCTAAAGCTATCTGTTAGTAAAACAGACAGTCTCCACATAACAATAGTCAGTGATGGAGAATCCACAATGACCCTTGGTAAATTTCTAGCAGAAAAGGGTCTAAACTCATCTAGTGGCTGGAAGCTGAAGCTAGACAAATTCAGATGGGACATAAGCATTTAAGCTTTAACAGGGAAAGTAATTAACCACTGGAACAAACGAACCTCTGGGCCCCTGGATCTCTGGGTGTTTTAAGCCTCTGGAGCCTGAATGGAGTGTGGCAACTGGCCTGATTTTAGGGTCCCTCAGTGCACTCCTTTCTGAGACCAGAAACCCACAGTCCAGTTGCCTGCTGATGGGGCACAGCCCCAGGCGGCCCGAAGCAGCTCAGTAGAGCCACGCTATTAAAGGGGTGGCTTTGTGTCGCTGGCTCTGAGCGCCGCTAATGGGAAGAGGCACGTTCCAATTGGAATGTGCCCTGGGCGGCAAAACACCACGTTACGGCTCGGCCTACCCCCTCTGAGCACAGTGCTGACCCTTCAGTCACTCTCCTGGAACTACATCTCCAGCTGTGAGCCTTCTGGCCTACAATGACACATTCATAAAATAGGATTAACAGCTCCCTGAACATGATTCCTCAAAAATCATGTGAGAAACCACGGTAGACCTCTCACCTCCCTGTCCCATCACTCTCTGTTCCAGTGTGCCCTAACCATTGCCCTTTTGCCTCACTGTACTGGTCCTAATTTTGCATTTTTCCCCTAGTTCTTCTATGCACATAAGACCATTCTTAAGTCTTCGTCTAGTCAGCAAAGCACTTAAGTACGTGCTTAATGATAAGCATCATGTGCTTTGCTGAATTGGGATGGATTGCTTAATCAGGGCCCTAGACTTAAAAATCTTTGTGGTTTTGTTTGTACTGAAGGCAGGTAAATATAAATACTATAAAAGTACCAAGTACAGCTGCAGCACTTTATTTGATTAGATCATGGGAAAGGCAACCTGGCCCAATATTCTTGCCAAGCTCTGGTTGTTTTATGTTGGAATATTTTTCCCCCAGGTAACCAAGAATAGGATCCAGTCCTTTTGGGATTACGGAATTGTTATGCTTGACCAAAGCAAAGGGCTGGTGCAGGAGAATCTGATTTTTCAAGGGAGGTCCAAGAAGACCATTTTGCAGCAGATGTCAAATGCAGAAGATTGCATTATTCAAAACAACAAACTCCTCACCTTGAAGAAAAAGTAAGCCCCCTCGTGCTGTTCTTTCATGAGCTCCTTCACTTAGAACAGCCAATCGCAAAGTGTGGGTGGAGACCCAGAGGAGGGGCCGTGAGCTGGGGCCTTCAGGCCTTGAGCCTGTCCCACTTTCCTCACCCTCTCCTTCTATTGAGGCAGATTTGCTCAGTTGCTCCAGACACATCCTGCAAACTGTGGCACCACGTCCCTCTGTAGGACCTGGCCTTTGGAGATGGAGGCTGAAAGTATGTTGCTCCTGGTGATGGGTAGAGTAGCCTCCCCACCGGGAAAAGTGAGATGTTTTCACCTGCTCTAATGCTTGGACTCCGAACACTCTTCTGTTCACTCACTCCTAGCAGGTCCTCACTTTTCCATGAGCATTCCTAGCCTTCCTTTCTGCAGAGTGTGAACAGGGTCCACTGACTCTACCTGGCCTTTTAAAGGGAGGTTGGAGGATAGCAAAAGCCCCAATCTTCTGGTGATGGATGGCCCACAAAACCCTGTAGATTGATTGGTATTCCATTTTGAGGTGAGCATAGTAACAATTGATTTGAATAGATTGTGCTTTTGAATTTGAGACTGTAAAATCACTGTAAAGTTTGTGATTGTAAAAGCACATTCAGCGACTGGGTCTGTCACTTTCTAAAGCAAAAGACAATCAGCAACAATATTTAGTGGATGGGAAGGCAGGAAGTACTTGTGTGGGTTCTGGGTATGTGTACAATTTCTGGCCAGCACCATTAAGTGCATTCCTCTCTTGATACCTCCTAAATCAACCATGACTACAGAATCCCCAACCAATTATATTTTATCCAAACACAGACCTCTTCTGCCACATAATCAGTTTAGCCGGGGTTTCTTTACACAGGTTCTAGAGGTAAGCTCTCCTTCCACAGCTCTCTTTCCCTGACCCACCCCATCCCAAAGACCTGCACTGCACTCATGTACATGGAGAAGTTGATTGAAAAACGGGGAACAAAATCACACAAATGTGTTCTGATTTATCCTCCTCTTTTTCTCACCAGCTTGTGAAATTCTAAAATTCAGCACACACTGTCCTGCTTGAGAGTTGGAGCAAAATGTGGGCAAGAGGGGATTTTCACAAATGCAATCAATTTAAAGGCCCCTGTTTTCTTTTCCACTGAAATGTCAAAATTTTGACAAAAAAATTCCCAATTTCAAAACCATCCATTAGCTCTCAAGGCAGGACAGTGCAGTCCTTCCATTGGCTGTGAATGAAGCTACTCCCCCTCCCTGATGGCTCATGGATGCTGGTGGGGTGTTTTTCCATTTTTCCAGGTCTGCCATTGCATGGGCCCTTGAGAACCCTCCAGCACGACCTCACATTGAAGGATCCACCCCAGGAACCTCCACAGTAATGAACAATCAGAAGGCTACCACCATGTCAACCAGGATAGCTGCACGGATGGATGGAGGCTGCCACAACAACGGGAGCATCTTCTGCACTCTTCTTTGACTCTCATGTGAATGTCTTCACCTTTCCCTAAGGCTGGTGCCACTACAGAGACAAGACTAGGGAGTACCTACTATGCCTATTGGTGGTAAGAAGCTTTCAGCACATTTTAATCTCCCTTCTTCTATCACCTTAGGATATTGCCACTCCTGAAACACATTATGCACGAAAGCAACAATGGCAGGAGGACACTGCCATCAACTTTTTGTTTCTTCTTTGAGCCATTTGACCAATCCTTTAGCAAATGCCAAGCGAATCTGGACCCATTTAATTGGTCTGGCCCAAGGTCTGCTTGGAGGCCTAGAAAAGGATCTTGAAAAAAATTTAACATCCTTTCCAGGAACTGGAACTGTTTCAGCCCAAAGGAAAAGCACAGTCTTTGCCTGTCACAGTGACAAAATGAAAGGAACTTGGCAGGTGCATAAAGCCATAGACTGACTCCAAGATCTTGAACAGGCAGGACAAAAAAGCCAAACAACAAAATACCACTCAAAGTTCAGTCATAAGTGGGCAGAATGTGATGATCACCTTTATATTTAGAAGAGGGCAAAAATACATCTTTGGGAATGGCTTACTCTATAGTGGCAGCCACCTGTCCAGGAAAAGCATGTAGAGTGCAGGATTTTAGAAGCTGCTGATCTGTCCTGTGTAATCTGGTATCTCTCCAGAAAAGAACTGCTTGTAGCAATCCAGGCCTACAGGCTGAAATTTTCTGCTGCATTTGTGGTGCTCAGATGTCTAGAGCTCCTTTAAGTCCTAGAGTGTTGGAGAGAATAAGTTAAGTCCCAGCTTGGACCACAGCTAAAATAGTATTAAATAAAGAGGACCAAAGAGTGCAGTCAGGTTTCACACTGCACCTTTTAAATGCCAAGTCCATCTACTCTAGGAAATTCATTCTTTCCTGACAACCATCATCAGTGACGGGTCTTTCTGAACCAGTGCTTGTGAGCGGAGTGACACACGAACCTTTCCAGCCCTGCCACTGAGAGTCCTTGAGGTTTCTCAAGTAGTGGGTCAGCATCCTGTTGTAAGGAGATCACCAAGTGCTTTTGCAAGGATGAACTGTGTACTGGTCATTCAGCTTTGTAAGCAGGTGAGAAAGCCATGATGGGCTGCACTGCATGATGGCTATAGAAGGGGAAATTGGGATAACTCCAAAAATATTTTCTGCTGCTGAATCTTGGAGGTAAGTGAGAAATACACTAATACAGGGCTTGACAAAAGCCAGGTGCCAGCTCGCCATGGCAACTGGGTTGTATACCCTGGCACCTAATTCTGCTGTGGAAAAACAGTGGAGGAGCGCCCTCTGGTGACCAAAAATAAAATTGCTGGTGTCTATCTGGGAGCCAGTTTTGTCAAGTCCTGTGCTAAGAGCTCTTTGCCCTGATCCTGTGTTCAAATGAGGTCTGTCTGTGCACTATACAGCTGTCTCTTCTGTGCTCTTGAGAAACAGGATTATTACGCCAGGTCCAGCAATGCACCCATCTAGTGCTGACACAGTTTGGACTGAAGCTTTCTCTGCCTTCTGCAGAATGGTGGAACTACAGGGCAATGGAGCGACTGGCTCTTTCACATTTCAACCTTCTTCACTTTGGGCCACAGCTTCAGCTAATCTCATTGAGTTCCATGGCTTTATACCAACCAGAGATCTAGATCTTTGTGTTCTTTTAGGCCAGTTCTACACTGGATCTTCTCTATCCACTTCACATTGTCGTTGTTGCATATCCTGGCCCAGATCCTTGTCTGGTATAAACTGACACGATTCCAGTTGACTTCACTAAAGGGAATGAAACAATGCTGATTTACCCTAGCTGAGCATCTGGTTCCATGTTCTTGTCTTTTTTTTTTTCTTTTTTTTAAGAAAAACAATGATTTTATGTAAAAACTTTTGTAATTAACACCTGTATATTGCAAAAATAAAGTGCTATATTTTAAGTGCTTTTCAAACAATTATTTCCCATACAGGTGGCCAACGCTAGAATTTACAGGCTGTCACTGGCATTTCCCATACACTGGAGGATTAGAACCCAACTTTTCCAAAAAAAACCCTTATGGTTTTGGGTGCCCAGGCTGAGCTGCTTTAAAGACGACCTGATCTTTGGAAAGCACTAAGTGTCTGCCCTTTGAAAATCACAGCCCTTTCAGGCATCCCCAGTTGTGCACCCAAACAGAGTGCCCGGAAGATGTTAATTTTGCAAATATAGCCAGTGTCACTAATGAGAGATTCTCAAAAGCTGGACCCATACCCCAAACAGAGGTACATGCTCTCTCCAGAAACCTGCACAACGTGCTTTTAAAGAATAAAGTGTAAGCAGAGTAATAGTTGACCAAAATCATTTAATACATGGCTTTCTCAACTCAGGAACTCACCAGCAGTGTCATGTCAGCACGTACCCATAGGGACATATCATTCATTTCACACAGATCAGGCCCTGAGGTGATTTTCTTTACCCTTGTAACTTAGACTCTTCTTAAAACTTTTGTAGTTTTTAACAACCTATTTGATGCCAAGGTTTACTTCATGCTCGGGGCCAGATCCATGGGATTACTACCACTGGAAAATAAAGGAAATGCCATGCTTGTGATGGCCAGGCATTGCAAGTACCGGGGGGGGGGGGGGGGGGGCCAATATTTTCAATGATATTTAGGTACCTAAAGATTGCAGGATGAAACGTTGACTCAGCATCACAACCTGTAACTTTTAGGTGTCCTGCTGCCCAGTGGAATCCACAACCCTGAGTGCATCTCCTAGGTGCCCTGTACAATATCTTGGGCAGTCCAGGCTCTTAAGAATGGGACCACCACTCTAAACCATCTAGACTTACCAGCAGGAAGTAGCACAGAGAGGGATGTGACCTAATCCCAGCCTCCAAGTGATTTAGACACCTAACTCTGGCTCAGAGGGGTTGCCTCTGTGAATATAGGATTCCCAGCCATTAAGCCAGTTCTGCTATTTTTGGAGAAAAGTTGAGGAGGCAGGGATACAGCTGCCTTTGTTCTCTCAGTAACCTAGTGAAGAAGAGAAAGAACTGGGCCTTGTTTCTCCCACCACACAGATAAGTGCCCTGACCACTGGCAAGAGTGTATGTCAGGAGTCACCATTGTATAAACACCGACATCTTCATGAGGCTAGCGAGTGTGCATACAGCGCGGGTGCTGACCCAGGAAATAGGAGCTTGTATTTGTGTTCCTGCCTCACACCAGACCACTTAGCGATTTGAAAGCAGGTCCTTGATGGATGAGGTAAGGCCTTAATCAGTGTAATGGGAGGTTTTCTTTCTTTCCAGCCCCCATGCACTATATAGGGAACCTGGGCACCTCAGCAATACATCAATTCGGCACAGCAATACTTCAGTGTGTGTGTGGCACTAGCCCCCTGTGAACAGGATTGTGTGTAAACGAAGCATCAGTGTTGCCAGCATGACCTTAAGAAAGGCAGCTCTGAATCCCAGTGCCATGGAGGTCAACAGCTGATGGAGTCAGCACAAAGGAGCGGGATCATTTTCTGCAACAAAATTATTTGTGTGCAGCATTATAAATTGGAGTCACGCTGCTTTTCAGAGGCTCATCCTGGATAAATCCAGCAATACATTTCCAATAGCAACAGTTACAAAATGCATGCCTTCAGCCATTACCAAGAATCGCAGGTTTGGCCTGACTGAGGAGTGGTTTTGGCAGGTTGTAATTTACATATAACTTCCACTTTCTCAATTACCAGGAAGAAAAAATGGCCATGACACATTTTATATTGGGCTGTCAGGTGGGAGGACAAAGCACCTGTCAATATCAGGTGGCTGAACTGAATGCTGTATTTAAAAACTAATTTCTTTTTGCTGGGGCATGCACAGACTCTGGAAAGGACAGCCACATTCTTCTTCGAGTGATTGCTCCTGGCCATTCCCAAAATAGGTGTACGTGTGCCGCGTGCACAGCTAGCCGAACGTTCTCTGAGTAACCGTAGGGTCAGCTGTGGCGCCCCCTGGAGTGGCGCCATCATGGCGCAGCATATATACACCACAGCCGGCCCACGCCCCCTCAGTTCCTTCTTACTGCCTGCGGTAGCTGGAGACTGCATCTGCCTCTGCAGAGGTTTTGTCGAGTACCTAAAAAATAAATAAAATAAAAGAGAGTTAGTTGCGTCCTCCCCTGCCCACCCCGGGCTGGGGCTGGGGCATGCCTGGCTTCAAAACATGCGGCTCTTGCTGTAAGCCGATGCCCCTGGACGACCTTCACGGATCTTGCTTGCGGTGCCTCGGCGAGGCCCATGCTAAAGAGAGGTGCAAGATCTGCAGGCGTTTTCGTCCTTGGACTCAGAAGGAGAGGGAGCAGAGACTCCGCCTTATAATGATGGAAGAAGCCCTCTGTCCCGCACCTTCTCCTTGAACAAGTTCTGCAGCGCCGTCGGTAAGAAGTGCTCTGGTGGTTTCAGCGGCACCCTCTCAGACGCGCAAGTCGCATAAAGACTCTCGGCACCATGCCTTGGCGCTGACGTCGGCACCGGAGTCTTCCCGTCGGCATCGTTCCCTGTCCCCACCAAAGAAGAAGAGGCCTAGAGTGGACCGCTCCCCGAGATGGGACCGTCCAAAACTCCCTGAGAAACTGGCACAGCCAACGGCACTGTCGAGTCCGGCCCCACGTGGGGCTCCGTCAACTCTGGCCTCAGTGCTGTCCCCAACACGGGACATTTTGGATGAGGAGATCCTCCTTCCTTCAACTCCAGAAGCCTTTGAGGTGGTGGAAGATTTGCTGGGCCAGTCGGTACCATCTAGGACCGCATCGGCCTCTTCTCCGGCACCCTCAAGAGCAGGGCTGTTGAGAGGCAAGGCTCCATTGGGGCGCCAGCCTTCTCCGTGTCCCCCAGCACCGTCCGAGCCCTGGCATGCAGCGGACCAGCCCCTGAAGAAGGCTCTGGAGGTTCCGTCGGCACCATCGAGACGCCAATCCCCAGTACTGCCGGTCGTGGTCACAGTTGCGGGGGCACCATGGTATCGCTCACTGCCTGGTGCAAGGCAACGGCACCGGTCATCAACTCTGCGGGAGCACTCCAGAGACTGTAGTCCCCAGCATCCGGAGTCTCCCCGCGGCACCGCGCCTCCATGGTCTCCCAGCAGCAGGGCCTCGTCAAAGTCAGATCGGTCTGTTAGGACAGTCAGGCGCAGCCCAGTACGGCACCGTGAGCCGGCATCGCAACCCTCACTGGCACCGCAGTGGCCCCCACAATGACTGGCATATCCCCAGTGGCCATTCTGGACCCCCTGGGCGTATCACCAGGACCAGGGTTCCTGGCCCAGCAGGGCCCAGTCAGTGGCCAGCTCGCAACCCCACCCTGTCTCTGTTAGTGTGCCACCAGAGATGGGGTATGCTTCTGACGTGGAGTCTACCAGGGGTTCCCAAGTTTCTGTTGGCCAGGGGGCTACCTCTCCAGTTGTCCCTGTGAGGGAAGTAGCAGCCCCTGAACCTTCCAGGGAATCATCTTCCTCGCCCCCCGACGAGCAAGTAGCAGGGGCCAAGCATGCCTCCCCCCCCCGCAAGATGCGATGCGAAGGCCCACCAGGACCTCCTTCATCGAGTGGCCAAAGGCCTAGGTCTTCCAGCAGAGGAGATAGCAGAGGAGGAGGACACCATGGTGGACATATTAGCCCCTGAAGGGCCCGCGAGGGTGGCGCTACCCCTTATCCCACCATTCAGAAGACCACGAAGGTCTTGTGGCACTCACTGGCTTCCATCCCATCGACTGCTAAGGGGATGGAGAGAAAATATTTTGTTCCCTTTAAGGGTCATGAACACTTTTTCACCCACCCAGCCCCCAGCTCCCTGGTGGTAGCCGCAGCCAATGCGCAGTCCAAGGAGGCAAAAAAACTGGACTTATTCGGTCGAAAGATTTATTTGACAGGCGGTCTTCAGCTGAGAATAGCCAACCAACGGGCTATTCTCAGCAGGTATGCTTTTAACGCCTGGGCCTCGTTGGACAAATTTTCGGAGAAACTCTCCCAGGAGACCAGGCCAGAATTGCTGTCTGCTATCAAGGAGGGCAAGGTGGTATCCAGAGCCCTCCTGCAATCTGTCCTGGATGCTGCGGATGCTGCCACCAGAGCAATGGCCTCTGGTATTGCTATGTGTAGAAGCTCTTGGCTTCAGGCATCTGGCCTCCTGCAGGAGGTACAGAATATGATCCAGGACCTCCCCTTCGAGGACCCAGAGCTGTTCTCCCAGCAGACGGATTCTAGGTTGCAGACCCTAAAAGATTCTAGAGCCCTGCTGAGGTCCTTGGGCCTTCACACCTTGGCGGCTCAAAGGCGTCCATTCAAGCCGCAGCCATCTAGTCACCCCTTGTATCGCCACCAGGAGTCGGACAGAAGGTGCCAGAGATCAGGGCATAGGAATGGCCAGCGCCAATCGGGCCAGTCCCAAGGCTCTTCCCGCCCACCTCCAGCTTCAAAGAAATCCTTTTGAGGGTGCGCTTGAGGGCGACCCACCAGTATCTCAGGATCCAGCCCCTCCCTTTGCCAATCGTTTGTCCTGCTTCTTCCATGCCTGGTCCAGGATAACATTGGACTCCTGGGTCCTGCGAACTTTCAGCAGGGCTATTCCCTCCAGTTTGCTTCGTGGCCCCCGTCTCACCCTCCTCCCTCTACGTCCCTCTTCAGGGACCCCCCTCACGAACAAGACCCGTTACGGGAGGTAGCAAACCTTCTCGGGAAAGGGGCAATAGAGGAGGTCCCTCAGGACAAAAGGGGCAAGGTTTTACTCCAAGTATTTCCTAGTTCCCAAGGCAAAGGGGGGGGGTCTCCGCCCCATTTTGGACCTGTGGGCATTGAACTGTTTCCTCAAAAAGATTTGCTTCTGGATGGTAACCCTTTCCTCACTCATCCCCTCTTTGGATCCAGGGGACTGATATGCCACCCTCGACCTTCAGGGGACGTACTTTCATATCGCCAGTCATCCCAGGCACAGGAGGTTCCTTCGCTTTGTGGTGGTGGACAGACATTTTCAATTTGCTGTACTGCCCTTTGGCCTAGCAGCAGCACCCAGGGTATTTATGAAGTGTTTGGCGGTGGTGGCAGCATTTCTCAGGCGACAAGGAGTCCAAGTGTTTCCATACCTGGACGATTGGCTGGTATGCGGGAAATCGCCAGGGGTTGTCACCAGTCATCTTGAATTGATCAAGGAGCTGTTCGCTTCCTTGGGGCTAATGATCAACTTGCAGAAGTCGATGTTTGTGCTGGTCCAGAGAATAGAGTTCATAGGGGCAAGTCTAGACTCCAAGCTAGCAAGGGCTCTGCTACCTCGTTCCTACTTCAAAACCATCAAGAGCGTCATCGGGGAGCTGCAGAAATTTCCCCTCACGACGGCCCGGGTCTGTTTGAAGTCGTTGGGTCACATGGCAGCATGCACATACGTCGTGGCACATGCCTGTTTACGGATGCGTCCACTACAACTATGGCTGTCTTCGGTCTGCCGTCCATCCACCCACTGCATCGACAGTCCGGTTTATGTGCCACTGGACATTCTCAGTGCACTAGACTGGTGGCGCCACGAGTCAAATGTCTGCAGTGGTCTCCCGTTCAGGGCACCTCAACCGTCAGTTTCCTTGATGACGGATGCATCGGATCTAGGCTGGGGGGCCCATATAGAGTCAAACAGAACGCAAGGGCTCTGGATAGGGAAAGAGCACACTCTCCACATAAATATCAAGGAGCTACGAGCAGTCCGCCTAGCATGTCAGGCCTTTCTCCCTCTTCTGAGAGGGAAGGTAGTGTCGGTCCACACAGACAATGAGATGACTATGTATTACATCAACAAGCAAGGAGGGGCCCGCTCCCCTGCCCTATGTCACGAAGCCTTTGCTCTTTGGGACTTTTGTATTCCCTATGCAATTTGCCTCCAAGTGTCTTACCTGCCAGGCTCCCTGAATGGGATAGTGGATTCCTTGAGCAGGAGGTTCCTGACCCACGAATGGTCAAAGAAGGCAGAGGTCCTCGAGCGAATCTTCTGAGAGTGGGGGTATCCCCAAATCAACCTCTTGGCATTGGAACTCAACAAGAAGTACGAGATCTGCTCCTTTTGAGGCCTCAGTCCAGGTTCGCTGGCAGACGCTTTCAACATTCCATGGACGGGCAAACTTTACTACGCATTCCCGCCCATTCCGCTAATCCGAAAGGTCCTTGTAAAGATCAAACAGGACAAAGCGAGTGTCATTCTCATAGCCCCGTTTTTGCCGAGACAGTATTGGTTCTCGACCCTCAGAATCCTGTCGGTCAAGGAGCCGATGATGCTTCCCCTGGACCGGGATCTACTCACACAGGACCGGGGTTGCTTGGTTCATCCAAACCTGCCTGTGCTGCTCCTCCGAGCCTGGAACCTCAGTGGCTGTCAGTAGAGGAGACACTCTGTACCTCTGGGGTCCAGGAGGTCCTGAATAGCAGCAGAAAGCCTTCGACCAGGGCTACTTACAGAGCCAAGTGGTGTTGCTTCATCACGTGCGTGTCAGAACAGCGGCTGGATCCAGCTCAAGCGCTGATTCAGGCTATCCTGGACTACCTTTGGTACCTTAAAGGAAAGGGCCTCGCGAATACCTCGCTCAAGGCGCACCTAGCGGCAGTGTTGGTGGGCCATGAGGGCTCACAGACGGGCCCGCTGTTTTCCAACCAGATGATTAAGAGATTCTTCAAGGGCCTTGATCGGCTCTTCCCCCCGTAAGACAGCCAGTGGCCCAGTGGGACCTAAATCTGGTTTTATCTAAGCTGATGGGTGCCCCATTTGAGCCGCTCGCAACTTGTTTGTTGCTATATCTTTCCTGGAAGGTGGTGTTTCTAGTCGCTGTTACATCCACAAGGAGGGTTTCAGAAATTTGGGCACTGGTGGTGAGCCCGCCCTTCATGAAATTTTTCAAGGACAAGGTTCATCTGTGGCCACATCCTTCCTTCCTTCCAAAGGTTGTTTCTCGCTTCCATTGCAACCAGGATATTGTCCTTCTGGTCTTTTACCCAAAACCGCACACATCGGACAAGCAAGGCTTCACACCTTAGATGTCAGGTGTGCCTTGGCCTTTTATATCAAAAGAACTAGATCTTTCCGTAAGTCGGAACAACTGTTTGTGGCAGTAGCGGATAGGATGAAAGGTCAGCCGATTGCTGCCCAACGTCTGTCAGCTTGGATAGTAGCTTGCATCCGAGACTGCTACAAACTTGCCCAGGCTCCCATGCCAGCGGTCACAGCCCACTCCACCAGGGCTCAAGCCTTGTTGACAGCATTCACAGCGGGTGTGTCGATCTCAGAAACATGTAGAGCGGCCACCTGGGCATCACCTCACACTTTCGCGCAGCACTATGCGATCACCCAGCAGATGCAAGCTAATGCAAGGGTGGGCCAAGCTGTCCTGCATTCAGTGGAGTCCCGGTTCCAACCTGCCGCCTAAGGTAAGGCTAGTGATTCACCGATTTTGGGAATGGACAGGAGTAATCACTCGAAGAACGCCGGTTACAGGTAAGTAACCTCCTCTACTTCTTTGAGATGTGTTGTTCCTGGCCGTTCCACTCCCTCTTGCCTCCCCTCTTGGAACCGACAAGAAGGAACTGAGGGGCGTGGGCCGGCTGTGGTGTATATATGCTGTGCCATGATGGCGCCACTCCAGGGGGCACCACAGCCGACCCTATGGGTACTAAGAGAAAATTCTCCGGCTGGCTGTGCACGCGGCATGCGTACACCTATTTTGGGAATGGCCAGGAGCAACACATCTCGAAGAACCCCGGTTACAGGTAAGTAACCTCCTCTTTGGGAGCAGTGATGACATTTGACCCTTTGCTCATGCTTGTGGAAATGAAAATGTCCCCTAATAATCCCATGCTAGATGCTCCGGCTGCTAGGCCACAGCGTGAATATTTGGCCTGTTTGCTCTGGCAGTGGGCATCATGTCACACAGAAGTGCTACAGTACAGACACTAGCAAGACACATGAGTATGTGCATTAAGCTGGAGTCTCCCACACATGGGGCAGGGAGAAAGGGACAAACGTGCTCAACGCTACCTTGGTGGCCTTGTAGGCTGGGCCACTGCGAGACACAACAGATTATGCCCCTGAGTAGAATTTAGACTAGTTTCAGGGCTGTCCTAAATTACACACTGCTACGTGGCCTGTAGGCAGCAGTGAACGCCAACATCCATCCTTCACTCAGCCCATGTGCTGGCAGCAGGGAAGGGGTAGTACACTACCAGCTTTCTGCTGGCTGGAGAGGTTTCCTACGCTGGGCTGTTCTCACGTACCTAGTTCTGACCCCTTTGTGGCACCAGGGCAGTGTAACAGTGTCACAGAGCAACTGGGAACTGAGGCATTCTTTGTAATTAGTACATGATATGCTGTAGCAGCTCTCACCAACACTGCTGGGGCAATGCACTGCCA
The DNA here is from genome assembly GCA_007922195.1 of Podocnemis expansa. NCBI lineage: Eukaryota > Metazoa > Chordata > Testudines > Podocnemididae > Podocnemis > Podocnemis expansa. The sequence continues at coordinate 8,881,345 of ML681995.1, read as the reverse complement.
GTCACAGGCGCTTGTATGGGTACACTGCTACTTGACACCACTGCTCTGCCCTACAACTGCCAACCGTCAAGCAACAAGGAACAGAAATCATTCCAGGTCTCAAGTCCTTTGATGGGGTGCCCGTCCATTCTGGGGCCACCCCCCCCCCACACACACACACCTTTTTCTTCATCTGACTAAGCTTCATACCAGGCCAGCATGCCTCAGCTGACCAGGCTGAAGCCTGGTCCTTACCAGTTCCTGGTACAGCTCTTTTATTAACACATGAAATTTTTTTTGAATTCTAACATTGAAATTTTCCTTCATCTGGTTGTACATCCATGCTAGGTCTAATTTTGCTCTGCCCTGCTGCCTTCCCGCTCTTGGAAACTCTCTCATTCAAACAAATTTATTTATCACATGAGCGTTCAAACATCTGACAAAGTGGGATGCTCTCTCACAAAAAACTCTAACTGTGATAAATAAAGGTGTAAGTCTTTAAAAGTGTCACACAATCATTTGTTTGTTCTACTATTGAACTAAACTAACATGGCTGCCTCTTTGGAACTTTCTCACTCTGCCTCTCTGTTTTCTTGCGCTCTCTCTCTCTATCTTGCCTCTGACTGTTTCACATTTCTTCCCTCTACACCAGGGGTCTCAAACACACAGCCCCCTAAAGGTATGACTTGCAGCCCTCAACGAGACTGTTGTTACAAATAGTTGCATGAAAAGGTTTCAGTGGTGCAGCCCTCAAGCTAATGTACTAGTCCTTATGTGGCCCTCTCCTAGTCTTCCTGCATCCCTGGTGGTGAGTGGTTTGAGACCCCTGCTCCACATGTAACACAACATGGGGCGCCTGCCTCTGGGTGCAGAGAGCCCTGTGCACCTATGGTGACTGGCTTTCCACTGTGCCACTGTCTCCCCCTCCACGAGCCTTGGTACCCCCACCAGGAGCTCACCTTTCTGACACCCATGCTAGCACTGGCTGACCCCCCCCACTCCCGGGCCAGCCCAGGGCAGACAGTGCAACATCCACCCCCCAGCATGCTGCCAAATTCAGATCTGCCCACAGCCAGGGTGACAGCAAAAGCAGGGAACTGTGGGAAGGAGAAACACAGGCCCTGGGATCCCCTGGGCAGGGGGAGATGACAAGTATAAACCATCCAGCTTGTGTCCCTCCCCCCTCAACTAACCTTTCATCAGAAGTACGGGTATGCTGGGCTAGTTTCCCAAAAAACTGCCAGAACAACATTTAGTGCAGTGTGCTGGCATGGCTGGTCCCTAGACTGCCTGGCTAGCTCTGTTCTCATCTTGCTCCCCACATCCCCTGGCCAAGCCTGACATACCCTGCCTCGCCCAGGACTAATGGGGGTAGGATTTGGGGAAGCTCAGATGACCTGAGTGCTAGTCCTGGCTCTACCATAGTGCTGCTGGGTCAGTGTGGATACCAGTCGCCACCTCAACACTTTGCCAGGAACATGGTCTAATGACCCTTCGTTTGGCTGTTGGCACCTTGGGGCAGTTACATTACACCCAGCTCCATGCAGCGTGGACCTCCAGTTGCTCCTGCACCAGAAATGAGTGCCTACAACCATCTGCCACCATGCAGCCCCTGGTGCAGTGACCAGCCACTACCATCTAAAGCAACCACCCTCCAGATCTGTGGCGCTGGTGAGTTTAGCTCCCACTAATGTGTGTACAGGGCAGGTGACTGGCTCCAAAGGGCATGCCCAGACCACCCAATCCCAGCAGACCAGTCAGTACCCAGCCAGCATGGAGGGCACCATGGCCAGCAGGTCACTAGTGATAAAGCACAAAGCCTTGTTAGCAGCACACAATTTTTAAGTAGCAAATACCTGCTAAGTTCTGGAAATTTTAATAAGCCCCCCCCCACACACACACACACCCCAAACTGCTTCCCAGCTGGGATGGGAGGAGGCAGCTGCCATGTGTAACCCCAAGCATATGTACTGCAGGTTGAGAAACTGCTCTAGTCTCACAGATGGCTCAGTAGGACATGGTAGACCTTGCTTTAAGTCCCTGCTCCTCCCCCATCTTTCTGGCTGAGCATGGGCAAGGTGTTGGGCCCCCATTCTCAGCTGTGCACTGGGCATGGTAGCCTCACCTTCCCTTAGGTGTTGCAAGACTTAGCATGACAGAGCCCAAGAAATGTTCAGATACCATGCCCCTGGAGCCAGGTAAGTCCATCACTAACACAGTGATGCACCCTCTGCCAAGCGAGGGCCCCACTGCACAAGGCTTCTCCATCCAACGAAGCTATTTGTTCTGACCTCAGCAGCTATGTACTTCTAGGGAGTAGCTGAGAGCGTGGTCTGTGCACCACCTTAGCTGAAGAACTTCCACCACTGCTGAATTTTACTCTCAGTAGGTTGCTTTAAGAGTCATACGTAAAACTTCCCTCAGCTGCCCAGGGGAGACACTTCAGTTATTTTGTGTTGGGTTCTGAAGAACACCAGCTGGTTTGTTCTCAGGTGTCACTTTCTCATTATCCCAACAAGCCCTGTGTAGAGCAGCTAATTAAAACAGCACCATCTTTAGACTAAAAACCAGCCATATTCTCCCAATTAGAGTTTCCACAGTAGCATTTAGAGCCCTTCAATCTAACACTTTGCACTGATCAGCCCCTAGCTGTAATCTCTGTGGCATTAATTAGCAGCCTCTGCCAAAAAAGTTAGGTACTTTCTTCTATCACTTTTAATGACTGGGTGAGTGTTCATGGTACTTGCTGAAGAGTGTGCAATAAAAGGTTATGTGGTATTTTAACAGAGTTTGTGTGGGAGCCCCAGAGACCTAAGTCAATACCTCAAGCAAATGCGTATCATCAACTAGCAATCTTCTTTAGCTGCTGAAACACTCTTTCTACTTACCCCAGCTTACACAGGCTTTCCTCCTTAGTGAGGAACATCAGCCTTTTCCAAGAATCCTACTGCCTTTGTCAATCACTTGGACTAAGATTTTCCAAAATAGGTGCCTAATGTAAGTCCACTGGCCCCTAAGACTGTAGTGTGATGCGTAAAACCTGGGTCTTAAATCCACAGAAATCAATGCAGTCCTTCCATTGACTCCAATGGTCCTGGAAGCAGATGCTAAATGAGTTCCCCACTGACTTCAACTGGAGCTGCTGGAAGCTCAGAGTTTTTGAAAATTGGGGTCATTTCTTTAGGCACCTAAATATGGACCTGGGAACTTGTCTGTAGCCATCTTAATAAATAAGCAAATGGGACAGAAATATATGGAGAAGATTGCCCTCCAAACAGAACATGAGAGCCCAGAAAACAGAGTGAGGGTTCTTGCTTTCCCTTCAACTCTCTGCAGCCAAGGCTATTCTTCAAAAGAGGGTTAGCTCCTGCAAACCAGCTATTCATTCACATACACTCTGCTGCACATAGGGAATGGCCACGAAGAGGTGAGAGCAACACAAGCACTGGCTCAACATCCAGAAAAAGACTAACTTGATTCTACTTGCTTTATAATATGGTATGGCAGCAACTAAACAAGCCCCATGCTACTAGAAGAAACTGTGCCTCATTCCTGTGGCTGGCCAGGAGTCAATGAGCCAGATTCTCCAACCCTGGGCTGGGTGGGTGTTTACCCATTCCCCTCTGGCCTAGTATCTTTCATTACAGATTGGTGACCTGGTTTCAACCACTCAGCCCTTGGGAGATTCTGCAGTCAAAAGGAAATACTATGATCATCCAGTATCCTGTGTAAAACAGGGCAGAGCTGCTCAGCCAGTGAGTCCTAGAGTGAAAGGAATTAGTCAGACCAAACAGAGCTTAGGGTGAAGAGGTTTCTTGCTTAACCCCTCTTAAATGGTTGTGTACCCAGCTGATATTTTGGGATCTATGGTTTCAGTTCCACACCCATTCTCTAATCTGATGGCACCACCAGCCAAAGGATGGCTGCCATCTTAGCTATTAATAGACATTTTTCCTCTTTTCTGAAGTGGTTGTTGGGCGAGCACAAGTAGCTAGTTAGAGCAACCTTTTGTTTGCAAGACTTAACTTGCAGGATGTGATCAGAGCAGAAGATGGGTAGGAGCTACAGCAGCCAACTGAAGAAATGACTATATTTTTGTTCTGATTAGCTCAGCTTCCCCATCCCCTGTAATTCAACAGCATAGCTGCAGCTTGCATTTCTGGGGATGACTGAATGGTCCTATGAAAGGATTTCAGGACAGCAGACAGCAAATACCATGTTCTGGTTGATATATGAAACAGGCATGCAGGACATCTTGCCGTGTACACATTTCAGTGATCTGCCGTCTTCTATAAAAATCATCTTATTTTCTGCAAATCTGACAGTGGGAGAATGGAACAGAGAAAAGTGAAAATACACATTAGCATGGTGCTTTGGTGTAAAAGGAAATCAGCAATAAACTGAACAAGAAAAATGCTGAACTTCCAAGGATTCCCTAACTTCACATTTAACAATGATGAGGAACTGCAAAAGTTGGAGGAGCCATATGCATGTCCAGGTTAATAACAATACGCTCCAGGCAAAACCACCACCAGTTACTGGGCTGGCCATGCATCACAAAGCACGTAGGGGTAGGAACAAAAATGAGATGTTCTGATTTTAGGACAGAGGGGGAGAACTTCCTTTTCATGTTAATTACAGTACCCTCCTAGAGGCACAAAAGAGGAGGAGTTGATCAAGTGAAAAAATATGGACTCGTCTTATTTAAGATGCACCATCACAAATTGTACGAGTTCGGCAGCCAGCAACAACCACAGAACATTCATCTTCCTTCCAGTCTTCTTTCACAGATTTAATGGGACTACAATCTGTCAAGGGCTAACGGAAATGTATGGTCAAACTATCCCTGCTGTGTGGTGTATCTTATTCTCTCCTCCCCCATGCCCTTTAAAAGCATGGGTTTATGTGTGGAGAAAGGAGGAGAGAGTTTGGGTTTTGTTTTATTCTGGAAAAGGAGTGATTACAGAGATACTGTCTGCCCAAATCCAGTGTCAGCAGCAGCCTCCAAAGCCTTGAAGTGCAGTGCCTGGCCAAACTGCTCTTCTGGGAGCTCAGATTTGGAATGGGGATCTGGAAATTAACACCAGCTTTTCTCTTGCAGTGGCTCCTGCCCTGTCCTTTCATTCAGTGTCCTCCTCAGCCAAGATGTGCACAGCATTCCTTTAGTTCATCTTCTTGCGCTTCTGCTGGCGTGCTGCGGGTCTGAATGAAGGTAAGGGCAGAGAGAGGGTGGCCAACTTGTGGTCTTCATTATCTAGGAGTCCCGAAGATCCCTTCCTTTTGGAGATCTTCAGCCTCATGGCTTTAGCGATCTCAAGTATCCTGACAAAAATAAAAACACTCATCTCAGTGAATACATCAAATCACTGACAGTAGAACAAGGCAGCCTAAAGCAATTAGTAACCTGGCTAGGTGGACCACTGACTGCCAATACAGATCTCACTGTGTGATGGCAGATACACTCCTTACTGAGCTTTTCTAGAAAACAGGGTGATTTCAGTCAGGAGCCAAAGTGCAGGAACAGGACTTTATGGGAAGGCTGGAAAGCCATTAGACTCAGTCTGCCCCGCTTTGGGTAGCATTAGCCTTTTGCTGTATTGATTGGCTCATTCACACACACAGGGCAGAGCTATTAAGCCCATGCCAGCTTCAGGAGAGAGTAAAAGCAGCCTACATTTTCTAACAGGGTCACAGCTAGGGTACTTATTTATTGATAGCACTGAGTGCTGCCAAGCAGGAGAGCTCAGGTGACTTCCAGACACTCAAGCCTTGTGCTGCTCAACAGCAAACTCCTTTGGCAATCCAGGGTGCGGTACTGAGGAGCTTTCGGTGCAGGGTGTGTGGCTGAGGCTTCAAGGTAGAACTGAAGTAATAACATGAGCAAGGAGAACTTTCTAATCAGGGGTGCAAAGTCCTTAGGCTGAGAACTCAATCACTCAGAAATGTAAAGATCACAGTGATTTCTCAGTCTTCCTGTGGCCCACGCAGCATCTGAATGTGATTAACAGTGCTGCCAAGTCTTCGACTCAGACAAGCTCATTTTAGAGTTCATACTATATTTTGATTTCCCAGACTGAATTCTGATTGAGTCCCTCTGCCCCCCTTCCAGGCTTTGCATCTGTTTCAATGAACAATGCAGCTAAGAAGACTAAAGGAGTGGCTTTTTCCAGTGTGAATCTGACTCTTGCTTTTCTGATTTTTGTGCTCATTGTTTCAGTATCCCCCAAAAGACAGCTGTGCAAGTGAAAGGTCTGTGGGGCCTAATCCTGCTCACAAAAGGCCATGCAACCCATCCCGAAAGCCATTTACTTCATCTTTAAAAATGGGGTCTAACTGGCTTCAAACACTGCCATTAAAATAATCATCCCCACGTCAGTTCCAAACAGCACAATGAATGGAATCAGCCAGAGCATCTGCTGCCACAACAGGTACAATGAAGTCATCCTGTGATAAGTTAGAGCCAACAGGCTTGATCACTTTCATTTACTGTTGGAATTTGACCTTTCTAGTCCAGAACCATTTCATTATTTTCCACAGGATTTTATGATGGGGAATGATTGACCTCTTGTTTGAGCTGTTAATTCTGCAGGACACAGCTTTCACGATATTTTTTTCATATCATGCCGATAGCATCTTTAGAGATCTTGTCAGGAAGGGTCGTCATTATGAATCAAGCATGTCATTTGAGTTGCTATCTTTCCCAGTAGGGTGTAGCAAGCTAAGCATGACTGAACTCAAACTGCTCACTGAGGGGCCCAATACCTTTCAACTCCAGACTGTCTTCTACAGCTGCTCTTTGTGCTTACAGCCAGTCTCCCCACTTGGGGGATAAGGGATACCAAAAGTTCACTGGACCATGTGATTAGAGTTGTGATCAATTCTTGATATATTCTCCAAAGGCATGATCCACACCCCTCTCAAATCAGAGAAATACCCCTCTGAATCTTATGGATTCAAGATCAGGCCCTGATTGACACCAGTTGATAAAGGCATATTTTACACTTAATACTCAGTGTATATGGCCCACTCTTCTTTTTTTTGTCTCATGGAAAACTAAGTGCTAGGAAGCAAACTTACCCATGAAGACAATGGAGCAAGCATTCTTTATTAAAGACCCAATCCTGCATCCTTTTAACCACCAGAGTTGTCCTTGCTAGTCACAATAAGCCAAACCCTCATCTCCAAAGCCTTGTGCAAGTCTCACTCCCCCCCAAATTCCAGGAAAACATGGCTCCTGTACACCAGGCCCAGGCAAGGCATTTGGGGGCTGGTAGGGAGGGAGGGAGGGAGACAGGATTTCTTGCTGGCAAGGGGACATGTGCTCATCAGGAAGTTTTTAAACAAAATCTAGTTTCCGCCTTTATGAGAACAAGTACTACCGCTTGGTGATTAAACACAGATCCTGGACTCACTGGGGAATCCAAACTCTTGCAGTGAGAAGGAGGGATGGTGAATAGGTTGGAGAGAGGCAGTGTGGCTTGGTGGGCACAGCACTGGATTAGACTCAGCATTATTCTCCTACAAGTCACTGATCTACTGAACAACTTTGGGCACGCAACTGTCCCGCTCTGCACCTCAGTTTCCCTAGCTGTATAATCAGGATAATGATACTGATTACCTCGTAAAAGTGCTTTGAGATCTATTGCTGTGAAGTGCTAGATAAGAGCTGAGACTTATGGGTTATGTTTAAAAATTACCCCATTCCACCCTACTCCTGCTCTGGCCAGGTGCACCCCTCAGAGCCTGTATAGTACTCAGTCTAGTAGCTGAGCCAAACTCTCTCAGCTGCTCAATTAAGGAACTGACGACTGTTTCCACCCCCTTCTTTAAATTACTGAATGCGTCTTGTTTCTACAATTACTAACAGAATCATCTCTCACCTCTTCTCCCGGAGTTTCATGTCCCTCTGTAGCACTGTCAGGTCTGTCTGGAAGTTGTTAATGTGCAAGGCTAAAGCTATTACGTGGGCTGTAATTTTAGCCTTCATTGAAGCCGAGATTAAATTCTGGATACTAGAGGATAAGAGAGTAGAAGAAGAAAGACAAAATGTGACACTTTAACAGAGTCAAAGACTAATTCTTTGGGATTGCGTCTGCCTACACCTAAAGAACAGGCTTTTACTGCAGATAAAAGTGTTCTAAGCAGAGCTGGCAAATAAAGTGACTTTGTGCTTCAATGGCAGTTCCCAAAAACCTTACAAATAGTTCAATGTGAATCAAAGCAAATCTGAATCTTTTTGGAATTTTCAGTGACTTGGAAAAGTCCATTTCAGGGCCATTCAGAGGGGAGAAATCACTTCAGGGTCTCCCACATCCCAGGCGAGCACCCTGTGCTAATGGTGATGAGGGGAAAGCTGGAGACAGCAGCACCATCACTTCCCTCTTCAGCCCTTTGGGGAATGATTGAAACATCATGCGTCAAACCTGCAACTTGTTTGGGGTTGATTAAAACTGTATTTTCCATCCAACGATCGAATGGTCTCAAAAATTTTGCCCAGCTCTAGACATAAGTCAACAAGGCTTCCAGAGCAAATGGCTCTAACAGATTGCTGTTCAGGCAGACATTGCACATGTCCATTCAGAACTCCAGGCCATGCCACAGTAACTTGGTTAACAACAAGAGTGAAGACACAATGCCTGCACAGCAAAAAGACAGCCTGTCTGCACAAAGCCACCAAAGCAGGAGCCAAATAAGATTCACTACAACCACGAACAGCTTCCTGGAAATGCTGGCCAGCTAAAACTGCTCCACAGCTGACTGCCCCCTTTCAGATGCCTGTATGAATTGCTTTCCATCTGTCACTGGTCTCTGGGCAGCCCATTCTAACTTTTTTCTCAACTCAGCTACACTGATGCCCCCCTGCTGACAGCCACTAAACCGCTGAAAACCTGCTTCATGGTGAGCAGTCAAAGAATCCAGTATTCAAAAGTAGCAGAAGCCAGTGCCACAGCCCCATTTTACCTCAAGGCCTTTGTATTGACAGCATTAAATAAAATACCAGCCATCAGGCCAGAGTCTCCTCTCACAGCAGTGTGACTTCACTGACCTCAGCAGAGCCACTCCTGATTCACACTGTCAAAGTGGAGGAGAATCAGGGTCAAAGTTTCTACACCATCCCCTCAAGAAGTACAGATGATTGCTCAGCACAGCGACAGAGATGAGGCTCTGTAAGCTACACCCCTTCCATTTTCTACCCAGAGAAATCTCTGCACCAACATCTACAAGCAATGAGCTTGGAAGGCGCCAATAATTCGTATTTCTTTTATACGGCTGTTGAGGAGATTTCTAGAAAACACGGGCACCGTTAGGATTGATCCCTTGACCTGAGCTTTCCTGTATCCACCGCTCATGAACGTTAATTGCAAATAAAACAAAACATTTGCTACCTGCCATTGTTGTATGTCAGGGCCGTGAAGTTCTTCATGAGTTTGCTGTTTATGATGTGCGGACAATCAGGGCCCATTGCATCTAGAAGAGAAAGCTTTTTGCAATGACACGACACGACACGACACGACACAACACACACAGGGACCTCATTAAAATTAACCTTTAAGAACTAGCATAATATTGTGCTGCTTATGCTGTTTCTACTGCATCTTTAAGGGAACACTTGAAAATACATAAATCAGTCTCTTGATGAACTAGTTAGAGCACCTAGGGTAACAGAGTCAAACCACATCTAAGTGATTTGCAACCCAAAACCTTGTTTTCAAAAGCGCCTTCGGTGCTTACATAGCCAGATCATTGACTTTCAATCAGATTTTGGCTCCCAACATCTGGTCACTTTTGAAAATGCTCTCCCTAGAATGCAGGGCAAGCTTCTGTGCCATCCACAGACTCTTTTTCTGTTCTTTGTTTGTACCCAGCACACTGCAATCCTGGTCCATAACTAAGTCTCCTAGGCACTATATTAAGTATTAATATAATACCTTCCCTATCTGTGTTTCCAGTACCATGATAGGTTATTATAGTTTTCGAAAACCAATGTCCTTCTCCCTTTTTAGGTGTTTGGGTTCCCAGCACCACAGGGAAATATTTAAAGTCTAAAGCTGAGATTTTTGCAACTACCCAGGGGAGTCAGGTGCCCAATTCCTGCAGTTATACATCCCCAAATCCCCTTTGAAAAATCTCAATCTGAATGTTTTGCATGTAGCTTTTAAGAACGGTAGCTACTGCACCTTTAAAAGCAAGATCATCTGGGATACAGGGCTCAAAAGAGCTTGCTAGTTAAAAGCAACAGAGATGAAATTGGCTGGAGACCAAATATACAAATAAAATGACACCAGATAAACTTGTAAATAAGAGATATTCCCAGTTCTGCAAACTCATCAAGCACCTCATGTTATCTGGAGTTCTTCTTAAATCTCCAGCTGCTGGAATCAAGAGATTAGATGAGACTCTCAGCTGGCATTTTAAAAGAAATTCCAAACCTTTTTGATTGGGGAGAAACCTTAAACATGGAAGTGTGACTCTGAAAATTCAAACTGGAAAGAACCCCCCCCCCCAATATTTTAAATATATTACATCTCTGTTTTTTGTTGTTGTTTTTTTTTTAAGCCAGTCAATACATTGGCTCATGTTTTTTGAATAGCTGGGGTTGGTAATACTGTGCTAGACTGCTGATTTTGTTGATGCTATTTTAATCCAATTAATAACATGATAGCTCTTGTATAACTTAGTTCTTATATAACAGTGCTATGCAGTGATTTTCATTAGCAGACAAAGGAGGTCAGTGTCTATCCTCATTTTACAGATGGGGAAACTGAAGCACAGAGCGGTGAACCTGATTCCCCCAAAAGGCCAGTGATAGAGTCAGTCTCAGAACGCAGGGCTCCATGCACCAGCCCCTCAAAGTAGTGCAGAAGTAATCTAGGTTAAATTAGAAGGTATGGACTAGCTGACTGGATATGAGCAGACATAACAGCTTTCATGACACAACCAGAAACACAGAGTATGTTAAAGGTGGCAATATTCCTGTTTTTAAATAATCTTTACATTTCCCAATTATTATTATTTGCCTTATGGTATCAGCCTGAAGGTCCAGTCAAGGACCAGAAGGACTCCATTGTGTTAGGGGCTGTATGAACAGAACCAAAAGATGATTCTTGTCCCAACAGGCTTTGTTAGGCAGAGGCTGTTATGTGGTCATTTGTAAAACAAATGCAAAAGTTCACGCCTTCAGGTACTTCCCCACTAATCTGTTCCACACAGAGGAAGGGAAGACTACATTACTGCAGGGAACTGGAATAACTGTCATCATTAGGTCAGGATGAGTACTGTATTTCTTGTCTGCTGGGAAATTTCAGTTTCTAAATTGTTTCCATCCAGGAACAAAACTAATTTCTCATAAAACAAATTTTCCAGCAAAAAATGTTTCAGGCTGAAACTTGTAGTCTAGATAAAAACTGAAAACAATCTTTCTGATTTTTACCTTTTAAAATGTTCCATAGTAGCCTATAAAAGTTAAAAAAAAAGAACTTCCATTTCAGAACAGGATATCAAAATGCCCTGTTTGGGATTTTTTTGTTTTGTCTTCAAAACAACCTGGAGCTAATTGGAATACTCTGTTCCAATTCCCACTCCCCCATTCCCCCAAAATTTCTTTGGAGCAGACTTTTCCACAGAACTGTTTTGCTTTTGGTAAACTGGCATCTTCTGATGGCAAAACATTCATTCAGTTGGAATGTTTCTGACCCAGCTCTTGGGATTTTCTGGCCTTCGGCTGGGCTCTATTCCATACTATTAAAAAATCCCGGACTTGGAATTTTCACTGTGATGGTCAGAAAAAGAGTGTAGGAGAAAATTACTGTGTAGAAATATTTGAGAGATTTGCTCATGATTGTCTAGGTCCTTGCTCACAGGAAGGGCAATGTATCTTGTTCCTAAAAGAATGTCAATTCAACTGAGATAGACAAGATTAGGGTTACGACAAAATGTGTAAAAGAGAAAAGTTATTACATTTCTCAGGATCTTTGCCCCAAGGAAAGCAGTAGTTAGTCCCTGGTCTTTGCAATATCCTGCTCTAAAACAGCAAAGTCACTCATGAATTAAAACTATGAGTTTACAGTCTTGAATTAATGGGGCTTTTTTAGTAAGAAAATTCAATTTCTACTTCTAAATGAAAGATTGTTTGTGACACCATCATGTTTTGTTCTAAAAGGGTAGCTGTGTTAGTTTGTTTTGCTGAACTAGACAAGGAGTCAAGGTGGCACTTTTAAAGATTAACATTTACTTATCACATGAGCTTTTGTGGGAGAAAATCACCAAGCATATGATGAAGTGGGATTTTCTCCTACAAAAGCTCATGCAATAAATAAATATGTTAGCCTTTAAAAGTGCCATCAGACTCCTTGTATGTTTTGTTCTGTTATGTTCACCGTTGAGATGTTGACTTCACAATGCTATTTGCTTTCAAGCTTTTACATTCCCCGAGGCAGATTCACCATCAGACTTTGTAGGGAATGAAAGAGATCATTTTCCATCAGTGTTCTTCGGTTGAGATTTTCAAAGCATTCCCAGGGGTTTTGGATACATCCCTTCCACTGGATGTGTGCCTAAAATACCTTAGACTGCTTTAAGAGTCTCAACCTCAGCCCAGAAATGAGCACGGGGATCAAAGTGCCACCCAAGCCTCTTAGATCTCATCTGTGATCTTGGTGGAATTTAAGTTTTTTTCCCCTGGATTTAGGACTATTAGTTACAAAACAAATCCCAATCCCTGACAAAGATAAATGCGACAGACAGATGCTCCTGCTATTAACTTACATTTCTTCTTCATCACTTTCTGGAAACTGAACTTGATGAGGGCATCCAGAAACCACAAACACCGCGCTTTATGGTCCCGACTGTCCTCAGTTAGAGGCATGGACTTCAGTTCTTCTAGAACAAAGGAACAATGGCTAAAAAGAAAGAGAGGGAAGACCTCTTAGAGCAAAGGCCATAAGCTCAGAAAGGGGGTTACAGGTACAGCACACTAGGATAGTGGCCACCCAGAATGGGGCCATCTCCCACCAGGCTTAGAATCCCCATTTGCTTCCTGTTCACTGTACTGGCTGCAACTACGTAAACAGATGGAGAGCCTGCCTTCGGCTTCTGGCTGTTTCCTAGGCCCCCAAGCTCTCATTGTTAAGAAGTAGCATGTGCTCCCTAAACTGCGGTCATTGCTCAGCCTGCCGACTGAATTTTAGTTCCTCTCACTGGGGTCAGAGTTCACGGCTCAGTTTGGGTTATTTGTACCATTATCTTCTGCAGCGTATGAATCAAAACTCTACAGTCAGTATGAAGAGACTTATTATGTGTCATTTTAAAAAAGAAACGAGCCTTTCTGAAACAAACATAAACCTACCAGCCACAGAGGAACATTGACATAAGAAGCTAAGACTGGCCATACTGAGTCAGACAAATGGTCCATCTAGTCCAGCATCCTGTTGTCCTTCAGCAGCCAGTGACAGATGCTTCAGAGTTTGTTGAGTGATCAGTCTTTTGTCTTTCGGTCCTGTTTTCAGCAGTCAGAGGCTTATGGATACCCAGAACATGGGGTTGCATCCGTGACCACCTCTGCTAACAGACAGACACTCATGGACCTACCCTCCCTGAATCTATCTAATTCTTCCATCTGGTTCCAGGTTTTCAAAACAGCCCTGACTTCATGCATCTGTTGGTTCCTGGGGCCAGTGATCCATCAATTAAAACAACTAGAACAATTCTACTGAAGTCTGTCTGGACATACCACTAGGAATAAACAGTTTCCTTCATGTGTCAGCTGGATTCCACTGGCTTCACTCCTTCATGCTGGAAGTGACTCATTGTGTCAACTCTTATTACAAGAAACAGTCCACCATAGTTGTCCCATCAAAAAACCTAGAGCATCCTTACCTTTTTTCTTCTTCCTTCTTGAGGAGCTCTTCGGGAGTAATATTAATGAGGGAGGCAGCTGGAATCTTCAGTGCTTCATACTCAGCAGGGGAGAGGACTGCAGTAGTTTTAAGAAACAACAAAAGAACACTTTGTTCTTTCAGCTGAGGAGCAAGAGGCCCCGACTGACCAGTAAGTTTCACACTCCAACATACTAGGCAAGTCAGACTGATTTAAAATACAGAAAGGAATCACTTCCCCCATTGTACTACTGCTGACAGCCACAAACAATGTTCTAGGGCCGCACAGAACAGTATATCCCACTAGCAGAGCATGGGGACATGTTCTGTAATCAGGCACAAACAATCACAAGGACTGGAAGCCAGCCAGGATTAACCTTGCTATAGGTTTTGATTTCATGACCCAAGAAGCAAGAGATGCTTCATCACCAGTCCCAATTCTAGCCTTTGCTCCCTATAACACTTTGGGTTGATATCTACTTAACATTCACACAGGGGAAGGCAGAAAATCATTTGCTCAGGGAGAAGACACCCAAGAAGCAGAATGTGAGACTTGTTGGCCAGAAGTGCTAATGCACAACGTCTAAACCTTTGTCTCGGCTTTTTGTTCATGGACAGACCGCTCTCCTCTCAGCCAACCCACAACTCCTCCAAGTTTGAGCCTCTCCTTTAACTCAAATGTTTTCAGCTGGGTAAAGCAACACTCTGCTCCATAAAGGATACGGTCCTCAAACCTGTAGACGTTCTCTGGTTTGTCAGCATCTTCATGGCAGGGAGGGAGGAAGAGGGAGACATCTGGCAAGTCATCCTGGGCTGCATCACTGACTAAAGCTTTCAAAGCAAGCAGGAGATGAGAGAATGCTTGAGCCAATGCTAAGGGTGAAGGGAATGGCAAACCAAACGCTCATTTAGTGTCAGTCTACTCCAAGGGCATTCCTGGTCTAAAAAATGAGAGCTCCTCTTGTAAGAATTTTAAGGCTCTAGATGTCGCATAGCATATGGAACGAATAACAGGAACTTTCTGAAATGAGCAACATCAAACTCACCATGATTCTGCAAATTTCTACCACTTTTCTCCCTCCAAGTAGAGTTACCTACTGTACACAGAGCGTTCTTGTGTGTGCAAAACATATCAATGCCTTCTCTGACTGGGAACTCAGAAGTGGAGGGCTGGAAGGGACCTCAAAAGGTCACCTCTCCCCCCACCCCCAATCACTGAGGCGAGATTAAATATCCTAGACCATCTTACAAGTCTCTGTGTAACCTGTTCTTAAAAAAAACCTCTGGTGACAGCAGTATGGGGAATACCTTTTTGTTGTCTGTTTGTACGGCCCCTAACACAATGGGGGCCCCAGTCCCTGATTCAGGCCTCTCCACGCAATGCTGAAATAATTGTAAAATAAATGAAGAACCTAATTCACCATTGTAGTTCTCCAGAGTTTTACTACACCAGCACCCTGTCATTGCTTCTAACTCTGAGGATTTGTGAATCTTCATTTGGAGCATGAATGGACATGGTGACAATCCTGTGGAACGTGGGCAAGAACAGCCTTCATTTCTACTGCTCATCTGGTGGGAAGGCAATATCCACAGAACTGACAGGAAGACTTAGCTTTGGAGTCAGCCAGTCCTTGTGCTGGCCCAAATGTAGCATCGTTCTTTAAAGGACAAAGTGTGATAGGTTGTGGGCGTTAACTTTATATGAGAACAGCTCACACAATGGACAGGGAGAATGACTTCTAGGATCCTCTAATATCAGAACGCTGCAATGGGCAAGAAAAAATTTCTGATTCCACTTCTCATAAATTGGTAAACCATAACTAGTAGATCTTTTACTTCAGTGTGCATGTAGCAGAGAGGCCTGCATGGTTCTCTCCCAGAATGATCATTTGTTAATTTTTGCCTGCTCAAATATCTCCAGCACCACTGCCACAGAGTTCAAGACACTACTTCATTTAAAACTCAAAGCACATCTGCCTTTCCTTCTCCCCATCCTTGAGTTCACTGAATCCTCTGGATATGTTAGAGGAGTGAATGGATGCAATGAATTAGCGGGTCTTCAAAAACCCGCTGTTCTTCCACATCTCGTTACTTACCAGCTACACCCTTTGCCTCTATGATGTTTTCGGCTGCTTTCATAACAGCCACATTTAAAGTCTCACTTCCAACTTGGTTCATCCTTCGAGAGTTAAGGGCTCGCTTCTGCTTGTTGGTACCGAAGGCTTCGATACACGAATCCACCTGCACAAGAAATCAACAGACATTGCTGAATCTAGATACAGAAGGACGCTCTTTGGAAGGCACTGGCAGAAAATGGCATACAATGCACACAAAATAGGAAAGGCTGCTGTTGTGTTGCAGAAATAGGCTTCTATCTTTTAAGGGAAATACATTTCATGGAACCACAGGACCAAATTCTCTGCCCGCTTACAATGGTGCTACCCTATTGATGATAACCAGTATGAAAGAAAGAGGAACACAGCCTTTAAATTACACTCTAAGAAAAATATAGAAGAGGTGATTCACTAAGAATGAAGAGAGGTGACAGACACTTTAACATGCCAGAATGTGGCCCCCCCACAAACCACGTGGTCACTAGACAATCACAGCTACCTAACTCCTGATCCTGCCAATGGACCCAATGGGGGCAGATCTATGGGAATCCATTTCTTTCAGTGGGACACCAAGCTGAAATTAGGGTCTGCCTGCCAGGCTTTGACTGCAGGACCATGATTTAGTGCCCATATGGGAGTGGGCCACCATCTAGTAAAATGCTAGACAGGATATGTAAGTGTTCTAGATTCACAGTAACTAAATACAGAGGGTCCTGTGGCACTCTTAAAAGACTAACAAATGTATTTATCACATGACCTTTGGTGGGAGAAAATCCCATTTTGTCAGATGCTTGAAGAAGGAATTTTCTCAAGTGAAAGCTCATGCAATAAATAAATTTGTTAGTCTAAGTGCAACAGGATGCCTTGTTTGTTTTCCTGAACCAGACTAGCACAGCTACCCCTTTGGAACTTAAATACAGAGGGTTGGGCCAGCTAGACCTTTTAAAAAATTTCTAAACTTCACTATCACTTTGAGTGTACAGAAGGGTTTTCAGGTTATAACTACAATGTGTAGGGCCTAAAAACAATTAACAGATTTCGTTACATTTGGCGGGGGGATTTTCCCTTTTCTTATTTCAGGTGTCTCAAACATGCTGCCCGTGGGCCGCATGCGGCCCCTAAAGCTACTTCCTGCGGCCTGTGATGACACGACCGTTATGGATATTTGCAACATCATTGTATGGAAAGGTTTCAGTGGTGCGGCCCTTGGGCTAATGTACTAATCCTCATGCAGCCCTCATGGTGATTTGAGTTTGAGACCCCTGTCTTATATACTGATTAAGGCCCTGATTCCTCAAAGACTTACATGCATGCTTAACTTTACCCACTGTAAGCTGTCCTCATCTTCCAAAAGAACAACCAGCATGCATAAAATTGAGCCCCTGTGTAAGTCATTGGCTGAACTGCAACCTATCTGCATTTAAGGGCTAAAATCATGGAATCACAGAAAAGTAGGGCTGGAAGGGACCTCAATAAGTCATCAGGTCCAGTCCCCAAACACTAAGACAGGACCAAATAAGCCTAGATCACTAATGACATATTTTACAGAATCCTAGAAGATGGGGGTTGGAAAGACCTTCTGTGGTCATCTAGTTCAACCCAATGCTCAAAGCAGGGCCTACCCCAACTAAATCATCCCAGCCAGGGCTCTGTCAAGCTGGGCCTTAAAAACCTCTAAGGATGGAGATTCCATCACCTTTCTAAGTAACTCATTCCACTGCTTCACCACCCGCTGAGTGAAAATGTTTTCCCTAGTATCCAACCTAGATCTCCCTCACAACAATTTGAGACCATTTGCTCATTCTGTCATCTGCTGCCACTGAGATCAGCCTAGCTCCATCCTCCCTGGAGCCCCATTTCATGTAGTTAAATGCTGCTATCAAATCCAGTCCCCCAAATCATCTCTTCTGCAGACAAAACAAGCTTAGTTTCCTCAGCCTCTTCCCAGTCACAAGTGTCCAATCTGTTCTTAAAAGCCCCCAACGACAGGGATTCTACAACCTCCCTTAGAAGCCTATTCCAGAATTCAATCACCCAGAGAGTTAGAAAGATTTTCCTGCTGTCTAACTGAAAATCCCTTAATGGATTAAATCCATTGCTTCTTGACTTACCTTTAATAGACATGGAGAACAACTTATCACAGTCCTCTTCGTAACAGCCCTTAATATATTTGAAGGCTGTTATCAGATCCCTGGCCACCCCCTCTCCCATGTTTTGTAATAAAAAAAAAGTCAGAAAATGTTTTTCCTTGCACCTCTCTTACACTAATTTAATCCATTCCTTATTTCCCTAGTTTGCTTATGAGAATGTCATGTGGGACTATGTCACATGTCTTACTAAATCAAGATACATCACATCTACCACTTCCCCCACTTGGCCAGAAACCCTGTCAAAGAACAATTAACATTAAACTCATTCTCTGTGAATATGGTACAGTTAATTTAAAATAAATCACTGAATACAGCCCAACATTTTGGTAACCATTAATCTGCTAAATGTTTAGCAAAATCATAGTACTACCATTAAAGCTACAATAACAAAAATACTGCTTTTACATCACTTAAAACTCTTGCTCAGCTTCAGTACATGCTAGAAGTGTTAATACCCATTAATAGCAAAAGTGAACAAATCATTGCTAGACTAGTATCATTTGCTGTGGTTAGCCAAGTGATTAAGTCAGAAAATGAAGCTTTTACCTTCTCTCTGTAGGTTTTATTCTGATAATCTGATGGGTCATCATCTATTAAATCACCTACCAAAGGAACAAAAATAAGTTTGCGTAGGTATGACTGTGTCAGTATGTAACATGCATATGTCTTCATTCACGCTGCATCACAGCCCGACATACAAGTTCTCATGCCTGATACCTGAGAATTTTTACAAGAATGCCAGACAGCCTTTAAGAGACAAATTGCATTCATGTTACTACAAAGAGCATTGGTTTGACAAGTCACAAAGGTATGTCTTGGAGTCTACCAATATCAGGATCACCCAGTACACCAAGGAAACAATTCACTGATGCTGGGTATTTTCCTCATCTTGTGGCAGTAAGTGCAACCCTGCTGAAGAACTCTGCTGTTCAAGGATTATTTTGTTTCTCAGATAGTGGCAATTCAATCTCCAGGCCAGTTTAATTCTAGTCTTCTCCTAAGGAGAAGACAGCAGAGATGGGCTTTTTGAACCAAGATGATAGCACCAAAATATGATCTGACCCATTGGCTGGTGTTAAGTTCAATGTTTTACACGTTCCATCTTGATATACTCTAACTTCCACTACCCCGCTTTCTATATATCAGGGCCAAAATTATGGAACTCAAGAACCACACAAATTGATTATTAAACCTTCAAGAGCCACACTGAGGCATACAGTCATATACACTTACCTACTACATTGAATTGCTGACACTCTTCCACGAGCCACACTTTTTCATTCAAGAGCCACATGTGGCTCTTGAGCCACAGGTTGGCCACGCCTGCTATATATCATCTCTGAGCTACAACTCCCCCTTTTATGGATTTTCATGTTGCATGCTTTCTCCTTAAAGTACAGGAAAAAGAGTGCATTGGGAAGGCACTGTACAATCGACTTGTGCTCTTCCCTTTCCATAGTGTCATCCAGAGACCAATGAGACTATCCATGATGCTGGACTGACAGAAACAGGACAGACTCTTATGGCCTGGTGCCAAACTACAGTCATCAGACAGTGAAATGGATACAGAGCAAAGATGTGCTGTAATCTTGGTGGCAGGGTTACCTGACAACAATGGCTGCATGTTGAATAATTCAGCATTATAGACTTCCATTTGTCCAGAGTCCTTGTCTAAAACACCAACAAAGTACCTGCAGAGAACACAGCAAAGGATGATTAACCAAAGATGATCCTAAGTGGCACGTTAGCAAGATTATATAGCCTGGTGCTCTTTATGTCCCTCCTCCTTCAGCCCTGCCTAGCAGTGACCAATTTTTTCAATCACAAGAGCCAGAACTTCACAGTAAAATGAGTTCCAGAAAAGTTACATAGGAGACCTGATTTTTTAAGCCTTATGTCTCAAATGAAGGCATCTAAATTAGCCCTAATGTACTCAGAATGAATATTTATAGCTAGGTGCCCTAAGTGCCATCCTCAATTCTCTTTCTTGTTTCTATCTGCAGGAATCCTAACAGCTCCTCTAAACATGCTCTCACTAGGTGCAGTTGGATTTCAGAAGTTTAAGACTGAGTTTCCTCCAGAGCTGCTTGGGGCTCAAGATCAGCACTATCTGGAATTCCAAGGATACAGATATTTCAAACCCTGATGCAGTTCTCAAGCAAATAAGTGTTTGCTGGAAGCAATTTCTAAGTTTGGACAGCTCTTCTGAAGTTTCTGCTACTTCTTTCTAAAGTTCAGACTCCATGTGGACATTTTCTTCTTAGTAATGGCCCCTTGAACCAAAGGCTTGGGCTACGCTTCAAATTTATACCAGCATAGCTATTTTGGTCAGGGGGAGAGGAAATCACACACCAAGCCAACACAGTTACGACAACAAAACCCCTAGTGTTGACAAGCTGTGCTAATAGCAGAGTGCTGCTTTTCCATCCTCCACCTTCAAGAACCGGCTGCACACTAGCCAGGCATGTGCCTAGGGCTCTCTGCAGCAGCTGTTTCAAGGACTGATTACATCATTAAAAATGTCTCAATCACACCCAGGGATAAGAGTGTTCACAGATGAAGTCCTAAGTTGGTATAAAATTGCACATCATTGATATTTGTAGCATAGATGCTCATTAGACTAATTGGTTCTCAATTTAATTCTCCAGATACAAGCATAAAACTACCCCAGAGTCTTGTTGCAATGACAGTATTGTAAATTAAGTTCTGTCAAAATTAAAGTCACAGCTCTCCTCATTTCATTTGAGAGAGAGGAGAACATGACCAGCATGTAATCAATCTCTTTCACCTTTTAGAAAATTTTAGTCCCGACTTCCAACTGGAGCCAGACACCCTTAGACTTCTTAACAAAATGGTTAGTTGCAGAAAGGGGCTTTATTTAAACCGAATCCTTTAGCCCCTGAGCAGATGAGGAGACTGAAGTTTAGCACCACTGTCCTTCACTACACTCTCCATGGTCCAAAACAGTGAATCAATTTGTTCCTCTGCCCCAACAATTAATATTTTAATGGTTACAAGGCACAGACTGCAATTCTGTTATCGGGACAGACGTGAAGACTCAAACTTGACAGACATTTCTAAAAATCTTCCTGCTCATACATATTAAGTACAAGAGAAACATCAAGTCAAATATGACCCCAAAATGTAGGTTGCAGATTTAAATGAACTTATCTCTAAACCCAAGAATGAAACTAGTTGCAACATTTGAGCTGTGAACACCAAGGCAAGAATCGGTTTAGTCACAGGAACAGAAATCCAATTCTAGGTCTTCTCTACATTCCACTTCTAAGGCAGGATTTTCATAGCTGCCTTAGGTATCAGGACATCCAATTACCAAGTGACTTCAACAGGATTCCTCACAGGTAAATGTACGAGTAAGTTTTTGCAAGACTGGGGCTTTAAATGATTTTATTATTCAATTCCAACAGAAACAAAGCATGTTGCACTATCTGGAGTATTGCCTGAACTTGTATAAAAACGTGTTCTGTTCTTTTTCTCTTGTTATTTACATACACAACAAAACCTAAACTTAGACTCAAGTTTGAGCTGAGACTGTCTCTTACAGACACTTCTCCATTCTGGCTGCGCACACATAGAGACTTTGATATTAATGGGAATATTAGTGTGCCTCAAGGGAAGCACAGGTACTCTTAACAGATACACCACAAAAAGATTATTTGCTGTTGACTTCTTGGATCCACTAATTCCAAAGGTTTCTTTAAAAACCAGAGGTTCCCTTACTTACTGTTCCTGGATTAAGCAAAATTATTACTACTACTAACATTCACCTGAATGCTCCAAGAGCTCTCATCTGTTTCCCTGTCCTTCCCCATGAAAATTCTGTACCATCACTTCACACACATCTTCTCTTTAGTATATGGAATAGTCAAATAGGTTATCAAGATACACACACCAAACTGGAGTCCTGCAACTGTACAGTGATCACACAAATCAGAAATCCTCTGTATGCATATGTAGATTCTGCCAAATGTGAGGGGTGGATTATTAAATTGGATTCCAATACATCAGAGTGCCTCTGAAAAGATTTTGCTTATTTTGAAAACAAAACAAAAAACAAATCTTCTCAACATGATGTACACCTACACTGGATGGCCAGAATTTTTCAGAAACACTCAGCATCTCTCACTGAAAACAATGGGAGTCAAACTCCTAAAGATTTGTTCTCTTTATTTCACAGCCTCAGCAGAACCTGGCTTTTTCTGCAAACCTGCCCCTGCATTAATAAACAGCACATCTGCGAACGCTAAGAGAAGAATCAAGTAAACAGAACAAACTACTTTCCTTCTTCACATGTACACCATACCTGCACAGGGAGTTACATTTCAGGACCCCTGAGCCGAAGTTCCTTCCAGCATAAGAAAGTCTGTCTGTCTCTGAAGTCTAAAATACAAAGAAAAATAATTTTAGTGGTGAGCCACTTTTGACAAAAATTCTCCACATGCATTGAACTTTCTCCCCAAGTTAATAAATCTATTTTTCCTGGGTATCAGATACCAGTTTTCTGAATAAAAGGTATTTTTAGAGAAATATTCTCGTCAATTTTATATAGATATAAAATTTCCCAGAGAAAGTCTTAAACAAACAACATTTCTTACAACTAAAAGAGTCCAGAATGGTAAATATTGCTACCTCTGCATTCACTTAAAGAGAAGGTAAGAACGCTTACATGGAAGTTCTTGCTTTCATAGTTCTAACAGTATTTTTAGTTAACTTCAGAGCATTTTTAGCATTGTCATGAACTTTGAAGTCTCATTAATTTAAAAACACAGCTAAGCTGTCTTGTCCACAACAAAAATCTAAAAGTGATAGTTTTGTAGTGGAAATGCTGTAACTAGTTTGGTGTAAAACATAGCAAAAATAGTTTATTTCTTATATTAAAATTAAGATATTATTTCAAATGCTTTTAAGTTACATTCAGCCTGCCATTACAACTGTAGCTAGTAACTTCCTTAAAATTAATTCTCCTTCTGGAGTGAAAAATCTCTGTTTTGTCTCAGTCCTGGGGGACTGATAGCATGAGTAAAATTGTCATTGATTTTTTTTTTAATACAATTCTAACACACCACAAGCACACACTATAATATACTATTTTATAAAACTTATTTTGTTTATGTGCCCATGGACTCAAAAATAGATGAACTATAAAATCTCATAGCATCCTCAGTTTAGGTCCCCAATCCTGAAAGTGATTCATCCACTCTGAACAGCTTTTTGGGGTTAGGGACTACATTTAAAAGTGGTTTAAATAAAGAACTTCTTAACTCCTGTAGTGTGAAATGTCTGCCTAGGTTTTGGCTGTACATAGCATACACAGTTGTGTAACTGCAGAATAACTTGTCAGATTTTTCCCTTTTCTCTTTCCACTAAAGCCAACACAAACAAAAACCTTTCACACAGGAAAATTCAGCTGTAACATTGCCTTGCTGTAATTTTTGTTAAGGTTAGAAAGGCAAACATTGAAGAAATCAGAAAATGCAACATGGCTTTTTGCAGTCATCTTACCCTGCCTATTCTGCAAATAGCAGCTTTACCTTTCTTATTAGTTATGCCATTAAAAATACAGCCTAGTATGTACAGTATGTGCAATGTGGGAAAATCAATATTACTTTTAGAATACATGATTGTGTGTTTAAATTTGCAATTATAACTATATTACTGAAATGGTATTTTGGGTCAGAATAATTCAAACTTGAAGAGTACTGCATTATCGACCCCTCCCCCCATAACCCAAATTGATATCCATTTATATAACTGTTGTTAGTAGACCTGAAATACATTGTTTAGTAAGCTATATGGGGTCAGGTTCTGTTGTTAAAGGTGAAGCTAAGTTCAGGCTGAGTACATGATGTAAATAAGGAAGTGTTATTTACTCCTCCTCATAAACACAAGAACTAGTGGTCACCAGATGAAGTTCAGAGACAGCAAGTTCAAAGTGAACCAAAGTATTTCTTCACACATTGCACCATCAGTATATGGAACTCCTTGTCAGAGGATGTTGTGAAGGCCAAGGCTATAATGTGGTTCAAAAAAAGAACTAGGTAAGTTCATGGAGGATGGGTCCAATCAATGGCTATTAGCCAGGACAGGCAGGGATTACTATTTGCCAGAAGCTGGGACCGGCCAATGCCATAGGATGGATCACTGAACGATGCCCTGGTCACTGTCGGAAGACAGGCTAATAGGCTGAATAGATCATTGATCTGAACTAGTATGACTGTTCTTACAATGTAAAGACTGGCAAAAACATGGAGTCTTATCCCATGTGTGTCTGACTGTGAGCTGCTTTAAGAAAACAAAATTGTGCTTTTAATACCTGTCCACACACTCATACTCAGTACTGCTTCTTAAGGTTACACTGACATCTTGTGGTTTTGTAGACTAAAGACTTCAGAATGCACGCTTTAGAGAAGTCTTGGGTATCAGTGCACAGACTATTCCTCATATCAACACAGAAGGCTAACTTGACGTTAAAGGCACAACTTCTTCCTCCCCCCTTTTTTCCACATTGTACTAACTGATATTTTTTTTCCCCCCATTTAAACTTCTGCTACCACTTGATCCAATGATTTCTGCTGCTAAGAACAGCTTCTCAGTCATGCAAGCCGAAATAAGGGTCAGGCCATGCCCAGAATCTCATAAAATACTATAAAGTGAAATGGTTTTCTTTTGGGAGGATGTTTTGTTTTTACTTCACAGGGAGGGCTCATTGCCTACTTTCTCTTTAAAGTGGCACTCAATTTGAAATCAAGCCAATTTTTTTTTAAGTTACTAAGTGACTACACCTGCTTAAGATTAATTTACCATATCTGCTTAAATCCTTCTAATGTTCTCTGCCGTGGCACACCTTGCTACCTTTAATTAATTTGAGGCACACCACCATACAGTTTACAAATGAACTCATGAATATTCATGAGCCATTAAGCCAATCCAGAGCTCTTTGAGTAGTTTTTCAAAAAATTTTGTGGCACATGTGTGTGCCATGGCATACTGGTTGGGAAACACTGATCTATGATTTTTTACAATCACTTTTTACTGTTCAAGAAATAAATTTTCTAAATGGGTTTCTTTCCAATGTTGGTGTGTTTTGTGGGAGAAGGAGAGGGACCCATAGAAGACCACCACCCAACTAAAGCCCTGCTACCATCATTGTTTGGTTCCATGCCAGCTGACCCACAGACACCCCTGGCAGGCAGATGACAGGGCTCCACGCAAATCTCATTTTACAAAGAGACCTAGTGAAAATGACTGTGCACAAAAGGGCTGTCAAATACAGAAAGAAAACCAAAATAGATAGATATAAATAGAAATTCCACCCCTGCCCCCCATCATAGTAATTCACAGCCTGGTTGAGACTTAAAAGTTCATCTAATCCAATATCTGTTTCCAAATGTGGGTAAGTTCCAAAGAGGCAGCTGTGTTAGTCTAGTCCAGCAAAAAAAGCAAGGAGTCCTGTGGCACTTAAATACTAACAGATTTATCACATGAGCTTTCATGGGAGAAAATCCCACTTCATCAGATGCTTTGAAGATGCATCTTCAAAGCATCTGACAAAGTGGGATTTTTCTCCTACAAAAGCTCATGCAATAAATAAATAAATCTCTTAGTCTTTAAGTGCCACAGGACTCCTTGATTTTTTTCAAATGTGGCTAGTACCAAATACTTCAGAAGAAGGTGCAGGAACCCCAAAACAACAGATACAGGGTAATCTGCCTCCACATTAGATCACATTTTGATCTTTAATAGCTTAAAATGTGAAGCAAAAAGTTTAACCATCTTTCAAAATGCATTATTCAATAACTTTCTATATTTTATATTTATAGTCTTTCATTTCTTGTACTCATGTGCCATATTTGTAACAAGTTCCAAAGGGGCAGCCGTGTTAGTGCAGTAAAGCAAAAAAAGCAAGGAGTCTTGTGGCACTTAAAGACTAACAGATTTATTTATCGCATGAGCTTTATGCGATAAATAAAGCTCATGCGATAAATAAATCTGTCAGTCTTTAAGTGCCACAAGACTCCTTGCTATATTTGTAACAGTGGCAAATTACAAAATAAGATTTTTTTTAGGTCCCTTTCACTATGTCTTAGCAGAAATATCTGGGCCTACAAACAAGCAAAACAAAAGATCTGGTAATAAACAAGCATCTGCTATTTCAGTGCCGAAGCCTCGTACAGAGAGAAACCAACTTACCAATATTCTTTGGTGTTTTTTCCTGGGATTCGTAGTATCTTTGTTTTTGTATAAAGTAAAATCCATCTTTTCAGAACTCTGCAGTTTCCCATTGGAGAACTGAACTGTAATAAATTGGTCAGGAGAAAGCATTTGAAACCGCCGAGGGAAAGCTAAGGGTATGTTTGGAACAACATTAGAGTCGTTGGCGAGAGATTTAATTTCGGAGTGAAGGGGATGTGATGTTGGGAGAATGACGCCAGGCCAGAAGGAAGGTTAGCTCGCAGTGACACAGGGCCCGGGCAGGAAGTCACCGGAACACCTGGGGCAATTTACTCCGCCGTCGTTATCCCGGGGCCCCGCGCCGCCCAGACAGGCAGGCTGGAGGCTGGCCCCTGTCTCCGCACCCCGGGGAGGACCAGACGGCCGCGGGGCGGCAGGCGCGGCTGTTCAGGCCCGGCCCAGCTGTCAACCCGCCGGCCCGGAGCTGGGCGGGGGCCGGCCGCCGGGGCCAGAGGGGCGGGCAGTGCCCGGGGCGCGGCGCGGCGCTTCCTACCGAGCAGGGCGCTTTGCTCCTCCTGCGGGTCCCCGCGGTAGCGCCAGCTGGCCGCCGCCGCCCCCGCCATGGCCGGCCGCGATCGCCACCGACAGCTGCGGCCCGCGGGGCCGGGGTCTGGGCCGCCTCGGCACACGCGTGCCTCGCTCCGGCGGCCTACCCGGGCCTCTTCGCACACGTGGGCCGCCGGCTCCCCCGCCACCTAGTCCGCCCGGCCCCCGCGGGGCGCTGCTGGGCCCGCCGCCGCCGCCGCCTCTTCGCCTTCCCCGCCCCCGGGGCTCCCTCCTCCTGCCGTCCGGCCCACCTTCAATCAATCAATCAATCAATCAAATCCTAGGGCTGGAAGGGACCTCATGAGATCATCAAGTCCAACCCCCTGGGAATTGAACCCAGGACCTTCTGCATGTTAAGCAGAGGTGTTAGCCACTTCATTTCTGGCATGAGCTCTCCTGGGAGATAAATCTGGCAGTCTTCAAGTGCCACAGGACCCCCGGCTTCTTTTGCTTTACTGGACTAGCCCGGCTGGCCTCTTACTCACAGGGGCTGCGGGAGTGCCCCAGAACACCCTGTTTTTAGGGGGAGGTGCTGCAGGGCCCCCTAAAATCAGAAGAACATGACATTAATACCACATTTTATCCATGTGTCCACTAATGTCCTCCTTGTTGTACTTCCCTCTCCTCCTTTCCATGCTTTGGTGTCTGGTAACTCTACTCATCCCCCATGCTTGGCTTTGCTTAACCAAGCTGGGTTTTTCAGGCGCCTGTCAGCTGCAGGGGTTAAAGTATAATTTGGCAGGCCTCAGGAACCCTCCTAAGTTTCAGGGCCCCCGTCACCTGCCCCAACTACAGCCTCCCCCAAATGCCTGACCCCCACCCCAGCTACTGCCCCACAAACGCCTATCCCCCCCACCCCAGCTACTGCCCCCAAAACACCTACCCACCATCAGACCACTCTTTCCCCATATCCTCCTCAGCCCCAATCCCCATTCCCTAAGCTACCTGCTCCCATAGTCCCACTCCAGCCCTCCTAATCCCCCAGCTCACACATCTTCATTCACCCCCTTCAGCCCTCCA
>ML681995.1:8807534-8853399 GCA_007922195.1 Podocnemis expansa | reverse complement strand
GAAGGCATGGGGCTGCCGCAGGCTCTGGGAAGAGGGGAAAGGGGTGGCTGGGCTCACTCCAGTCGGCAGCCCCTTGAGCTGGCCCTGGGGCAATGCACTGAAATGCTGCGTTCCAGTACATTCTTCTGGTTTTAGGGGTCCCCAGAACACAGCATTCTGGTGCATTCCTCTATTTTTAGGGGGCCCTGGAACACCGCTTCCCTAAAAATAGAGGGCCCTGCAACAGCGTTCCAGGCCATTCCATCTTACTTTAACCCCTGGTTAGGTGCCCTGCTCATTCCTGGAGGCACCTACCTGTCTTCCACTGAGAGGAACAGTTGAACCTGTTTCTCTGCAGGGCCACAGGTGAGCATAAGCAGAGGAGACAACATGCAGAAGATGAAGGTGGGAAGGGAACTTCACAAGGGCTGTGTTCAGACGTGAGTTTTATTTCAAAACAACAGCCGTTGTTTCGAAATAAAATGTCTCATGTCCACACAACGTACCGTTATTTCAAAACAACGGGACCCATTGTTTTGAAATAACAGCCAACGTTTTGGAACCATTAAACCTAGCAGGAAATCGAAATAGCCGTTGTTTTAAAACAACAGCATTTGGACACATTGTTTTGAAACAACACCATTGTTTTCAAAAACCTGTTTTGAAACAACATGTCCGAATGGCCTTATTTCGAAATAACCATTTCGAAATAACAGCCGTTTCGAAAGCAGGCTTTCCCTTAATTGGAATTAACGTTTTCTTAATTTGAATTAACTTATTTTGAAATAAGGACTTTATTTCGAAATAACTTATTTCAAAATAACAAGTTTACATGTGAACATAGCCAAGGTGTCTTAGTCCCATCTGTTGCTCAGGACCAACCCCAACTAAACCACCCAAGCCAGGGCTTTGTCAAGCCTCATCCTAAAATCCTCTAAGGGTGGAAATTCCACCACCTCCCTAGGTAACCCAGTCCAGTGCTTCACCACCTTCCTAGTGAAAAAGTTTTTCCTAATAACTTACCTAGACCTCCACTAATGCAACTTAAGACCACTGCTCCTTGTTCTGTTGTCTGCTACCACTGAGAACAGCCTAGTGCCATCGTCCCTAGACCTGGCTTCCGGTAGTTGAAGGTTGCTATCAAATCCTCCATCACTCTTCCCTTCTGCAGACTAGTTTTCCCTCAGTCTCTCCTAAGTCATATCTCCATGCTCCCTAATCACTTTAATTGCCCTCTGCTGGACTCCCTCCAATTTATCCATGTCATTCTTGTAGTTTGGAGGAGGTGGCTCCAAACTGTGCACAATACTCCAAAAGTTGCTGCACCCTTGACAAATACAAGCAGACAATACACTTGACTAGATTGCTTAGAAATAGACCTACCATTTGCTTTCTTTGCCCCATCACACTTTTGCAGTGAGACCCAGTCTGCTGTTTAATTTCAATGGGAGTTTTGCCTGGTTTACCAAGAACTTCAAGAGCTGCCGCATTGTATTCATTATTACAGGAATAGCTGAACTTCATGAGTATGACCCACAACTTGAATCTGTCCAACATAAGCAACAGCTGATGTGATAATAAGGAAGAAAGGCAGTGTATGTGAGCCTGAGAGAGGAGACCTAATTTCACCATAGGTCTTTTGAACATGAGGTTGTTTCAAAGCCCTCTTATCATCTGGGGCTGCATCATATTTTAATTCAGTCCAGAATAGTTATTTCTTTTATTGACATCTGTTCTTTAACTAAACCACATCCCTATTAGATAACTCATGTTTCTGTCTGTTCCCAAATATACATACTAATAATATTATCCTTCAGCATATAGCTTGCAGTAGAGTTCCCCTCAAACACATATACTTTCTTTCTCTAGGCAGAGTTGCTTGTCTGCTTACAACTACTATATAGTTAACAGTCAACTTTAAATGTTCTTTGAATAATGTCTTTGTCTATGTCCACATGTAGGTTTTAAAGAGAAACAATGATGGTTGTTTCGCTTTAAAAAAATTAGGTCACACGATGTTTTGTTGTTTCAATATGATGAGCTCTGTCGTATTGAACCAACAAAACTTGAAACGCTAAAACCTGGTAGGCAATCAAAACAGCTGTCGAAGCAAAACGGTTGTTTCGAAACAGTGCCATTCATATGCATTGTTTTGAAACAACATTTTTTTCGGTTCAAGGGCTTTGACCTTCTTGCTCCCAGGGTGCATGGCACCCTGAAAGGAAGACCCTCCTTCAGCACCCTGGCTAGGGAGGGAATCAGGACCCTGGCTGGGGGTGGGGGTCGGGGGGAGCGGGGGCAGGCATCGCCAGGCGCCCGGCATCCTCCGCCGCTTGCTGGGTGGCTAGGGCAGGGATCCCAGCACGCCCAGCATCTCCTGCTGCTTGCAGGGTGGTGGGTGCAGGGATCTCAGCACGCCCAGCATCCCCCACCGCTGGTTGGGTGGCAGGAGATGTGGGGCACAGGAGGATCCCTGCCCCTTGCCACCCTGCAAGTGGCGTGGGATGCCGGGCGCGCTGGGATCCCTGCCCCCCACTGCCTGGCAAGCGGTGGGGGATGCTGGTCCCCCAGGGCTCCATTCCCCACCCCCCCTGCCCTGCAATCAGTGGGGGATGCTGGTGCTCGTCCATCCCTGTCCTGGGGGCTTTTTTTTCCTCAGCCACTGGCTCTCCTGGAGAGAGCCAGGCAGGGGATTGGGTGGCAACATGGCCCTACCAGGGGGCCATGTTGCCACACCTCCCATGTTGCCCCTCTCCTTCAATTGAAATAGCAAGTCCTGTGTCATGACTTGCTATTTTGATTTTTTTTTTTTGTGGAACAGTTACATTGATTCAAGCGGAATCAGTTTAATGATTTTTATATCGATTTAGCTTAAATCGATTTAAGTTAAATCAATTTAACTATGTACATGTGGACACAGCCTTTGTGACCAGTCTTTGGGGACATGTTAACTAGAGTGTTCCTCCCTCTAGTCCAGATTTCTGGATCAACAAAGAATCAGTCTTGTTTCCTGTTATAGCAGCAGAAAAAAAAAAGTTTAGATCAATAGGTGAAATTTTGCTATTAATAAGATGAGATACTAGGTGTGTTTGGATATTAATACAAAATAATTCTATGGATTATATATCAAGATATGAGTAACTATCATAGGTGTTAATGAGTCTCATTGGCCACAGGCTGCTGATTCTCTAAGGGATGAATTAAATCATTATGCATGGAGGGAGGGAAAAATTGAATAGAACTGTAGATGGCTGGTGCTCATAGCCATTGTCTGCTCTTGCTCTCACAGCCTATGTGAATCTCACTTCTGAGGCTACAGCTGAAGTAACACTATTTTATGTCTCGGTCATAGCGGATTAGGTCACTCTTCATTATTTCTGTTTTAACATAAGCCATGCTGCACAGGTGCTTGAACTCAAGCTTGCAAAATCCTGCCTGAGCTACCATTGCTCCTCCTGGCCTATATTTGACAATGCCATTAGGGAGATTATTTCTGACATCCATGGGAAGACCTTGGTACTAGGTGCAAGGATGTACAGAAAGAAAGAAATCCTGCCTTCACTAGCATGTGTACTTTTGTCCCTTTCTACTGCCTAGTTCATGCAAGAGGATGAGTTTCCTGCTGCCAAGAAATGGGAATTATTACTTTTTCAGTACCAGTGATAAAAGCTCTTTGTTTTTAGTGCTAGGAAGTGGGATCTTCTCCCACAAAAGCTCATGCAAAAAATAAATCTGTTAGTCTTAAAGTGCCACACAACTCCTTGTTGTTTTTAGTGCTAGAGTCTGAGATTCAAACCCAGGTGAACACCCAGATGGAGGAAAGAGAGAAATTTTGTTACAAATTGGTATTCAAAGTGATATTCTTTTTATAAGACTCTATTAGGGTAGTCCAAGACCTGTCTGTACTAACAGTTTGGTTTGTTGCTGACAGCAGATCTGCATCTTAATGTCCTGAATTAAGGCAGTATTTTGTGTTAGTTGTGAGCAGGGATTTCTAGCAGTCTTTCTTATTGGGTTTTTTTGTTGAGCTTTGGGGGTTTTTTTGTATCTGTTTTTCCTAATGACTGATTCATGATTGATTTAAACTTTGGTTTAATATAGTCATAAATTGATTAAGATGGTTCTAGATGTATTAGTTTCTATATATTATGAGGGAAAAGAAACCCATCCTTATCATGCTCTGCAGCTGTTATTGGTGCTGGAGGAATGCCTGCTTCTTGTAATTTTTGTTTTCTCTCGCAGTTTCTCATTGGTGTAGTTGATTCAGGCTCCAGAATTTTCTCCCAGTTGTAGAATATATTGAATTATGCTTCTGGAAGGCTTCAATAATAATTTATGGGTAGGCTTTACGTCTCCCTAATCTAACATATGCATACCTGGATACAGAACGCAATGCAATGGGAAAGCTTATGCTCAAATAAATTTGTTAGTCTTTAAGGTGCCATAGGCAGGAGCACTCCTGGCCCAGAAAAAGACCTGGGGCTCAGGTGCTGGTACTCAGGGCTTGTGCACTTTAAGCATGCTGTCGCTGAAGCAGCCGTCGTAGCAGATTCAGGGCTCTGGCACCAGGACTCGGGGCTTAAGCCCTGTAAGCCTGGAGCCAGCAATGCCCCTGGCCATAGGCCTCCTCATTTGTTTTGCTGAAAGACTAACACAGCTACTCCTCAGAAAGCTTCCAACAGTCTATAAAACTATGACCGTGGCCAGTCTTGGATGTCTGAAAATCATGGGTCAGCCTCCAGAAATTATAAAATAGTACTAAAACATCATGAGGGCTTTTTGGGGAAAAAAATTAAAATCTTTTCTCTGCATTCGGTTTTTTGAGCCTTTAGCATGCAAGCAAGTCACGTTTCCAATATTTGCTTCGCACTAGTGAAGGCTACACGACCTTTATACGAGCAAGAAGAGCTGAGACTTTGCACATCATCCCGTCTCCTGGAGTTGTGTCTTTAAGTGACAAAGGAGCCATGCTGAGCGGCATGACTAAAAGCAACAGGAGCCGGCAACAACACAGACAGGCGTTAAGGGAGTAGGGTTGCCTCGGGTGAAAAGAGCGAGCACAGGCCTCGACCTCCCTTTCACGCGTATTGCTGATTGGTCTATGGAGCGCCCGTCCAATCGGCGAGCCGCGTATTGACAACCCTGAGGCCACCGAGGTGTTATCAGCAAACTGGTGCCTGATTGGCTGAGCCTCGCCTCCGGGCGCGGAGGGCCGCGAATGGAGGCCTGTGATTGGCTAGGAGTTTCGCATCCCCGGGAGGCTCCTGGTGCCTTTTTTCTTCCCGGGCCTGCCCACTCCGTTGATTGGCCTTGTGATACCATGGCGTCACTTCCTGCTGCCGGCGAGGCCGTTGCGGGGGGGAGGAGGAAACCGGAGCGAGTTGGAGAGGAACCCGCCACGGCCGGGAGCCACGGCTCCCCCCCCCGCCCGGAGACCCGGGGCCGCAGGGCGCAGGGTGAGGCAGGCCGGCGGCGGCGGCGGCGGCAGGGGTTGGCGCGCGCGAGGCGGGGAAGCCGTTGAGGCCGGGCGGGCGCGCGCTGGCTGGGGGGAGGGGACGGTTGGTTCTTGTCACAGCGGCGCTTGTCTCGCCGGCGGGGGTGGGAGTGAGGGAGGGGGAGGCGCGGCCACCGCGCATGCGCGGGGGTCTGGGCGACGGGCGAGGTTTCAGTGTCGCCGTCACTAGACCGTCTGAGCGGGAGGGGCGGGGCCTCGGCTGGCTGGTGAGTGACAGCGCGGGGGGCCTCTGGCCGGGGCTCGCACGAGCGCGAGGCCCTCAGGCCCGCCCCTCCCCCAGGCTGCCCTTCCCCCCACCTCAGCCTCCCTTCATGCTGCCCCAGCCCCTCTAGTATTCTCCCCAGGACCTGAAATGGGGGGGGGGTTCACTAATTTGGTATAACACTGTTTCTAGCTGACAGCTGGGGTGTGGGGGGGGAATTGCGGGGGGGTGATAGGGAAATCCCTGCCTGCAACCTCCCCTCATCTGCCCCCCATCAGGCTCACATTATCTCCCAGATCCTGTTCTTCCTGGCCCCCTCATCCCTCTGTAGTTCTTTGCTACTGGCTTATATGTAAAACAACTTGTTGGGGAAACTCACCCCCTAAATTCACCGCAGCTGGGGGGTGTAGAGTGAGCTGTGATGAAATTGCCTCTCACTGGGTACCACTCAGCAGGGGTGGGAGGGTAAGGACGAAGACTGTAAAGCAAATCACCCGCCCTCAGGTGCTGTTCCATGCACCTGTGGTGTTCAGGTGAGGAATGGGCTGGTGGTCTCACATGCCTAGGGTTACCAGATGTCAGGCTAAAGGAGGACGTGTCCTACTTTTTACCTTGACATCATCCAACAGGCACTTTAAAAATACATGATTTTATCTGGCGTTTTACTTAGAGGGGTTAAAAAATGTTGGAATGTCCTGGAACACCCTGTTTTTTAGGGGGAAGCATTCCAGGGCTGCCTAAAAACAGAAGAATATTACATTAATACTACATTTTCTCCATGTGTCCTCCAATGTCCTCCTTTTCACACTTCTCTGTTCTCCTTCCTCTGCTTTGGTATCTAGTAACCCTACACCTGCCATCTCTAAGCCACGTATGTCGGTACACTTTTAGTGTGTCGCCACACAGTGGAAAATGTGTCACGGAGAGCCTGGGAGATGGCTAGAATTGGAGGGAGGAAGGGTGCTGGCGTGTCTCATAGGGTTGTGATATAGCCCCAAGTATGTTGTAACCAGCAAAAGGCTGAGAACCACTGGGCTAACCATTTGTGCCGGAAATCCTGATGGGTCCTCACATTTGTACAGTTTGCTAACTGATGTAATGTGCACATGCAGATTGTAGTAGAAACATTGAAAAATAATTATGGGGTCATATCTGGTCATGACGAAGTGAGCAAAGTCTTCTTGACTTCTTAGTTTTGCTGCTTGGATGTGTGAGGGAGTGCAGCATTGAACCACTAAACTAACAAGGAGTCCTGTGGCACATTTAAAGACTAACAAATGTATTAAGTCATAGGCTTTTGTGGCCTATAACCCACTTTGTCTGATGAATGAAGTGAGAACTGGAGTATGTTAGGTATATATGTGAAAAGCAGAGTGAGTTACATTATTATTGGGAGTGTTAATGAGGTCCGTTCAAACAGTGTGGATGAGGCCCATTAACAACAATTGATGAGACAGTGAGAATGTTTAAAGAGGAGAAAATGATTACTTTTTGTACTGAATTGGGCACTCTTAGTCCCTATTCAGATCCGGTCTGATGGCGTCAAGTTTGCATACAAATTCCAGGTCTGCAGTTTCATGCTGAAGTCTGTTTTTGATGTTTTTATGCTGAAGGATGATAACTTTCATGTCTGTCCCTCTGGAGTGTGTGCGTTATTGAGTGTCCAAGGAGACAAACATGTGCCCATACTGGTTTTTCAGTGTTACCATTCCTGATGTCTGATTCATGTACCTTTATTATTTTGCATAGAGAAAGTCAGGCTGACCAATGTATATGACAGAAGGACATTGTTGGTACATGATGGCAGGTGAATGAGCCCCTGATAGAATAGTTGGTTTGGTTATGTCCTGTGATGATGTCACTTGAGCAGGCAGAGTTGGCAATGAGGTTTTGTTGCAGGAGTAGGTATCCAGGTTAGTGTTTCCGTTCTAGGTGAGTGTCGTTGCTGGTAAAATTTTCTTTAGATTGGGGGCTGTCTGTGAGCAAGGACTGGCTTACTTCCTTCCCAAAGCTTGAGAGAGTGAGGGATCATCTTCCAGGGCAGGTTATAGATCCTGGATGTTGTGCTGGAGAGGTTTTACTAGGGGACTGTAAGTGCTGACCCGTGGTGGTCTGTTGCTTTCCTTGTGGGCATGTCCTGTAGTAGGTGACTTCTGGGTAGCCATCTGGCTTTGTCAGTCTGTTTCTTCACTTCCACAGATGGATATTTTAGTTTCGAGAATGCTTGACAGATATCCTGATGGTGTTTGTCTGAGGGACCAGAGCAAATGCAGTTGTATCTTGGTTAGGGTTTTGCTGTGTAGACTGTGGATTGAACAGCTAGTCATTGGTTAGTGCAGCTGAAACAATCCAGCATAGTTTTGTAAAAATACTTGTGTTGTAGACAATAGAAAATGTGGTGTGTGTTATGATTTTAAAAAATCCTGCTGCTAATGGATAATGTGTAAGTTTCAGAAAACCGATGGGATCTTTTGTGTAGTCATGACCGCCTTTATACTCAGGTCATCATACAGATATGCTTTTGAAAACTTCAGATTTTTGTCAGCTCACACAAAATTGTCACTTTCAAGACATATAGTTCATGCCATTGTGACACAGAAGCCAGAAGGGAATGAGGTTTTCCAAAACAGCATTTGACATATTACAGAATCTAATGAAATGAAGTTGGCGTTTGATTTCTGCTGGAAGACTCTATGAATCACTCTTCTTTAAATGTGATTCAAATCAAATGTTACAAAATTGTGACCATGTATGTCAAGCAGTTTTCAAGAAAGAACCTTTTTCAGATTTTATTTGCTTCTAGAATGGTGACTGATAAAAGGTGTGAAACATAATGTTGAATATCTGCAGTTATTTCTCACATAAGGGTAGTGTAGAGACAATTCTAAATGTGTACAGCTATGAGTGGCTTGCTCTGCAAGCAGGTGTGAAACAAATTTTGATGCAACTTAAATATTTGGTCTGATTCCAGGTTGTCTTTCTGGTGTACTCAAACATTTGTAACAGTTATCACTCCCCTTTTGCTCTCCTTCCCCCATCCCCCCCCCACCTTCTCCACTTCCGGTTTGGTTATTTGCAGTTTTCAGATCATTTTAGATGATTGTTTTAAGCTACTGCTGGTTTGTATTCATAACTTTGAACTTGTTATAGCAGATGTAATGGAACAGACAACAAATGGTGCATTGTGTTGCAAAACAAACGATCAACGTACAAAAGATACCTCTGTGCTCATGGACATCATTCAACAACTGCATTTTTGTGATGTTTTAAAATGTGACCGTTATTTTTATTTTATTGATAGTAGTAGGAGGATCTGTGTTTTCTTACACAATAGTACTAGATAAATAAATAATAGTGTCAGTACAAGATAAGCCCAGCAAAATTCAAACTAGTAACCACATTTTTACCGTTACATTTTTCAACTGTATATCAAAGTGTAACAAAGAAGCCACTGCTTAATGTGGTGTCTGTGCTCTAAATTTAGGTGGTCTGTTGCTGCTTTTTTCTATTAGGTTAGTTGTGTCACTGTTTAAATTAGTCAGTGTTTGAAACTGTTCATTTCTAGTTCATTATGTCCCATAATTAAAAGTAATTAGGTTAGGCGTAGCTAAATTTGTTTGAACATATGATAAATAAACTGTTTTTTAAAGAGAAAACACTTGGCTCAGGTTTTGAATAGTTAAGAAATACAAAATTATAGTTGTTTCTTCAGCCAAAATTATTTTTTATTGATTAGTACATGCTAAAATGTTCAGAACCATATTGTAGATTTGTATGAAAGATTGTAGAACACAGACTTTTTTGTGGTCCTAGTGATTCAAATTGTACTGCTGTCGAAAGATACATTCTTGACATAATTTTAATGTGAATGGGTTTGGGGAGGCCAGAAGAAGGTGAGTGTCACATCTCAGTTAAAATGCAGTATTGATTTGCAGGAGGCGTCGCTAATTTATAGATAAAATAACCTGTTCTGGAAGTGAAAATCATGTAGAAAATTGATGTAGCCCATGTATGATCTACAGTGGAGGTGATGATATCACTTTGGCTTGGGTTCTCTTTTTCTAGTAAAATGTGTTTTCCCCTTCTGACTTAAACTAAATCATCTTTGATTTGTGGATTTCACAGCCAGAAGGTGCCTCTGTGATCATGTAGTTCAGCTGTTCTCTAACAGTGGCTTGTGACCCTACCTTCAGTAATGAGTCCTAACACAGTGGTTGAGAACTGCTGCTTTAGCAGTTGAGGAAGAAAGAGAGCGCCCCTGTACCTGGTCGTCCATAGAACAGTATCCTGAGCTGAGAACATGAATTCAGATCTCACACAGTTTACATTTCCATGCCCATCACCACTCTTACTACCAAGCAATGCCATGACCCCCACCCTACAAGTCAGTCAAGTGTGAGTTTCCCCCTGTACTTCACCCTGGACCTTCCCTTTAGCAAATAGCTGTTAAACGAGGTCATTTCAGGTGAACTAAGGCTAACCCTAACCCTGCTGTAGACACAGGTAGATAGCTGGAAGAATTCTTCCATTGACCTATGGTCTTGGAGAGGTGGATTATCAAACAACTCTTGTATGTGTAGGAAGTGCCTACACCAGTGGTTTTCAAACTTTTTTCCATGGGACCAAATTGAAAAAAATCATTAATGCCTGTGACCCAACAATTATGTCTTTGAGCAATGATTTCCAGTGTTGTGGTAGTAGCAGCAGGGGGCACCGCAACCCAGCACCTGAGGGTCTGCAACCCAGTAGTGGGTCCTGACCAGTGGTTTGAAAACTACTGCTCTACACTACAGAAGCACAGTGCAGCACTGTACTCGTGCTGCTGCAGTATAATACTCAAGTCTCTAGTATCGTAACCCAAATCTTATCCACTCCACCGTGATGTCTTTCAGCTTGATTGTTCCTTGTGGTTTTTGTTATCCTATCTTGAATAAGCGTACTGCATTGCCTTTTTGAAATCAGGGATAGAATTCAGGATCCCTGATCTCCAGCTTTCTACCAGAATGTAGCAATCCAACTGGGAAAGTGTGTGTCGGGTCCCTGTGGTGAGTGGTCCCTGGAAGCTAGCAATTACTCTTGTATTCCAGGTTGTAAAGGTCTTGGCTAGGAATCTGAGGTGCTAGGGTTCAAACTGATGACCCAATGGGTGATGGTGTGGATGGATGTGATTAAAATCTCAAGAACCTAATTTTAATTTTCTCAGTGAGAAAAAACCTTTTAAGTTTTTTTTTTTTTTTTTTTGAAGTAAAGCATTAGAATCTGTAAGCATGGTGTGATGGTCCAAAAGTACAGATTTTTCCCATTTCAGTCATTTGTCATGTTTTGCTTTCAGGTGTCTCACCTTGCAGGTTTGAAGGCTGAGAGGAATGCTTCAAACAGGCGGGGCAAGGGACCTAGAAAGATGTCAAACCTCCAAAAGTGCATGAAAGTCAGGAAGCAAGTGATGACGCTGACTTCATCCCAGAGCTTCACTTTAACTGTTCTGCGGTGCCACTGCTGCTATTTATAGTAGGTCACTCTCGGAGTCTGTACTTCTAGTAACTTCAGATGGTGAGAAAATGTTACAGACAAAAGCTCTACTGAGCCATAACCGAGCCTTTCCTGGTGAGTCAAGGTGACAGGGGCAGTCTTGGCAGTACAGTTTATCGCTCTGATAGCCAACCAAGTGCAGCTCACCCACCTTGAAACTACACCTGTATAGTACAGACAGTTGAATTTTTTTCAGAACAACTGCTAGAGCACATCCTTTAGAAAAACAAGATTGGGGCCTCCTCAATATCAGCTTCTGAATAGTTGGTGTGTGCCTGATGGGAAGATGGCCCAGTCTCCTGCTGCTGGAATAACAGAGCATTCTTTCCCAGCACATTTGATGCTTTTACCTTTCCTTCAGCCTCCTTTTTTTAGGGTGGTCATCTTCTCCTTCAGACAATTCCAATATCTCTCTCTTCTGCTTGGGAAAACTGAGTATGGGAATGGTAAAAGGAATAAGAAATGATTTTTCTTCTGCCTCTGACAGTCTGAATAGCACCTACGAATCTTATGTCTTAACTTTGAGTTGCTACTTGGGACAAAATACAGCAGCCTCAAACACTAAAATAGTCTGCAGGTGAATGAAGACAGCATTACAGTTGTTTGTTTGGAGGATTACTGCACACCCATAAGGGCTAGATATTGAAATAAAAGGTCACATTTTGAAGAAAGTAGTGGCTTAGTATCCACATTTATGAGAGCTTCCTGCATCACATGAATGTACATATACACAAGGAATGAGACGTTGCCTTGAGTAGCTTGCAGGCTAAATTAACAAGGCAAACAGTGTGGGCAGAAGGAATCATCCCCATTTTCTAGATGGAAATATGGACAAAGGGGGTAAGTGACTTGACTGAGGTCACAGAAGAAACTTGTCAGAGTTGGGTGTTGAAGCCAGATCTCCTGAAATACAATCTAGTGCAGGAGTGTCAAACTCATTTGCCATGGCTGGCCAGATTTGACTTGCATGTTCTTCAAGTGGGCTGTACGTACCATAAATCAAAATACTAGGGTACTCTCTTGGCATCACAGAGTGCTCTGTATGTGAGGCTGCAGTCTGTGATACCATGCCCGCCCACTCACTCACTCACTCAAGGAAAGAGCATGGTCTCACAGAGTACAGTCTCACATACCCAGAGCTCCGTGATATTGCCAGACCTGACTCTCTCATGGCATTGCAGAGCGCTAGGTATGTGAGACTTCCCCCTCGCTCTCTCAGGGATAGAGTGTGGAAGAGGTTCATGGACTGCATGTTTAACACTCCTGATCAAAATGCCTTGACTATAAGACCATCCTTCTCTATTTTTTACTTTGGGTATTGTGTATGAACTTCCTTTTCCAGTTTGATATAAATATGTTTTTATAAGCAGTTAAGGTTGCAAAATATAAATTTATTTCTTAACTTGGCACTCGTGTAAGTGTTGATAACCTTTGATTACATAATTGCATACTGTCCGATCCCCACCCACTCCTGTAGTGCCTGTCTCCGTTGCTAGATGGGCAGTTATTGAGTGTTTCTTTTATCTTCCTCACTGTAATATGTGTGTGACATAATTAATGCCAGTGAACATGGCATTAATAATAATAATACTGACAGAATAGATCTTGTCATAATAATTTGATATCTTTTTTTGAAGAGACTACACATTGGTTGTTAAGGTAAATTTTTTTTGGTTTTTTATTATAATAATGCTTAAGAGCCCTTATCATGGTGATAGGCAGCATACAAATGCATATAACAGATTTGTGTAAGGACTTGGTACCCTACGATTTTTTTATTAAGAAAATAGAACCATAGAAAATGAACATGCTACATGTAAAATTGGCTGATATGTTGAGATTGGTTATCTGTGGTAATTAATAGTTTTATGATTGAGCTTGTAAAACAGTCCATAAAATCATGACCATTAGAGTTTGCAGATGACTCAAAGATTGTGGGGGGTGGTAAATAACGAAGCAGGGTGGTGACTGAAACAGAACAATATGGATCCCTTGATAAGCTGGATGTAAGCAAATGATATGTTTCAATATGGCAAAATGTTAAGATTACACACCTTAGCACAAAGAATGCAGGTGGTGGGATTCTCTCCTGGGAAGCAATGACTCTGAAAAAGGCTTCGGGGTCTTGATGTATAATCAGCTGAACACCAGCCCCCAGATTGACTCTGCCCAAAAGGGTTAGTGTTGTTGTTGGATGCACTGTATAAACTGGACAGCATCAAGTAGGAGTAGGGAGAGTTTTATCATCTCTTGTGTTTTGCTCTAGTGCAACTGCTTCTGGAAGACTGTGTCAAATTCTGATGTCTAAGGTTCAAGAAGGATGTTAATAAATTGGAGACGGTTCAGGAAAGAACCACGAAAACGAGTAAAGGACTGGAAAATATGGCTTAGAGTGAAAAATTCAAGGAGCTCCATCTATTTCTATCTAAGAGAAGGTTAAAGCTTAACCACGTTCTATAACTACCCTGCATGGGTAGTAGAAATTTGATAGTAGAAGGTTCTTCAATCTAGCAGACATAATACAACAAGATCTAGTGGCTGGAAGTGGAAGCTAGAATAAAGGAAGATATTTTTAATGGTGAGGATAATTACCCACTGGCATAGCTTATCAAGGGTTGTAGTAGATTCTCAGTCATTGGCAATTAAAGTCAAGTTTGGGTGTTTTTCAGAAAGCGATACTCTAAGTCAAAAAGGAATTAATTTGGTAAAATCTTATGGTGTGAGTTATGCAGGAAGTTATCTACTGAATGTGTGCTCCCAGTCCTCATTTAACAAATCCTGTACTTAATACAAAATTATCAGTATCCTTATGGGTATTTCTGTGGTGCTTCACAAACGTTAATATATCTTCAAAACACACCTATGAGACAAAGACCAAAATTGTCAAGTGTCTGCTTGAAACCCTAAGGCTTTTTGGACTATGTAGTGTCTTTATAGTAGTTTTAATAGTCAGAAGACAGCTCCAGTTAACTATAATTGCAGTCCTGAACTCTCAGCAAATCTGGCTGCAGATGTTTTATTTTGGGTACTCATAAAATGAGGAACCCACAATGAATAGTCAGCTGTGAATATTTTGATTTGCATGACTTGTCTAGAATCGCACAGGAAGTATTTGGCAGAGGCTGGGATAGAATGCAATTCTCTGGAGTGGCTTTTTGCATCCTTAGTCATTAGAATGTCCTTTCTCTTCTTACAGTCCCCTGCTATATTCACTTCTCACCTTCCAACTGTTGCAACAAATGAACTCTACAGACAACAGCCTAATTCACTATGCAACCCTGATTCATTTCCAGAACACCATCCAATCTGTGCACTGAGGTGGGGGGTCCTGTGATAAAAGTGTGTAGTAGGTGATCATTTTAATTAAAAATTATTATAATGCATACACACACAGGGACTGACTTGTGCAACCTTAATTTGAGCAATTCCTAATTTTTGAGTGCTTGACTGCAATTTTAAAGTTCTTCTAATGTGGTTCTTACGTGGCTTCCATTTTTAAAATTTGGTTCTACATGATACAAATTAAAAAAAAATACTGATCTTCAAATTATTAATATTATTATTAATAGACTTTGGACCTTTAAGTGCACAGCACGGTCCTCTACCATGCCTTGAACTAATGGAGTAAGCTGTTATTGTTGCTGATAGCTGAGGAATGCAGAGATGGAAAATTTCAGGTTTTGTAGGGGAGTATTACCTATTGGTTATAGATCCTTCCCTCTGCCCCAGTTCTCCTGTCTGCTTCTCCCTCTCTTCTATTCAGTCTAACCAGCTCTTGCCCTCATTACATCCCCTGCTTCATTTCTACCCTCTGGTTTGGGAAACACCCTGCCTTGTTCCTCACTCCTCTCTATTCTTGGCAGGCAGTTATGTCTGTGCTGCCTGGGTGCCAGCATAAGGCCTTTGAGAACACAAGCAAGACTGACTTCCTGCTCTCAGTTCTCATGCCTGCTCAGGAGGAGCAGTTTCAGGAAAAGAGTTGGGCTGGAACATGCTCAATGTAGATGGAACTTCCAGAGACTATAACTACTGCACTCTTCTTTATTGAACATGCACTGAGTGATATTTTTGCCAAGGTTTATAGCACGCTTACACTGGGGTAAATTTTTACTGGGGCTGCAAAAAGGCCATCTCTCACCCAGTTGTGACCCACTTCTTTTCCTCTCCCCCAGTCAAACTTCAGACCAATTTTTCAAGGTATGTAGGTACTACAGTGTCAGCGAAATGGTTGCATTAATTTTTTTAGTATGAGGAAACAAGACACTTTCTCCTAATCTTATTCACAGAACTTCTGAACTGTTTTAGGCTAAATTCTCCTGGAAAGTAATAGCTAAAGCATTGACCTGGCATGGAAATTTCAGCCTGGAGGATTAAAGTTTGTTAAGTCACAAGAAACTTGAAGTCCAGCCTTTATAATGGAAGATGTTAGGCAAATTATGTAGGCTGTGTTAGCAATTCCGCCTATAATGTGTTTGATAAATAGCTGGGAACTATACTAGAGGAAATCCTGTAAAAAGAAGTAAGCCTAGCAGACAGGGGCGTCGCTGCCCCAAGGAATGACCCAGGGCACAAGCCCAG
Source organism: Podocnemis expansa (assembly GCA_007922195.1). Lineage (NCBI taxonomy): Eukaryota > Metazoa > Chordata > Testudines > Podocnemididae > Podocnemis > Podocnemis expansa. The sequence goes on along the minus strand of ML681995.1, from coordinate 8,837,596 downwards.
GCCACGTCCCTGCCCGCAGGCCATGCCCCCGGCTGGGGACAGGGCTGAGAGTGGCGGCCGTGGCCGCGGGGTCACCCAACCTTTGAAGGGGCCAGAAGCGGCTGCGGCTGCTGCAGGTGGCTGGGCCCTGGATTCCTAGCCGGGGACAGGGCCGGGAACGGCAGCCATGGCCGCGGGCAGCTGGGCCCCAGATCTCCTGCTGGAGACCGGGAGGAGTGGGGCCCTGCCAGGACCCGGGGCACTGGCGCTGGCATTTGGGGCACGGGCCCCGTGTGCCAGATGCCAGCGACGCCCCTGCTAGCAGAAGCTATTCTTCACAAGGTTGCCAGCGTAAGTTAATATGGTGGTGGTTAGTATATGATCAGCTATTCATAGTTTGCCTCTGAGCCACCTGCCTTCAAATTTTAAACTTTAGTTCACTGTAATATAAATGGAACATTGGCCATTTTTGTCTTACATCTTCATCTTTTATTTTGTAGGATCATGGATTTTCCAGGACATTTTGAGCAAATCTTTCAGCAGCTAAACTACCAGCGTCTCCATGGTCAACTTTGTGACTGTGTCATTGTGGTGGGTAGCAGGCATTTCAAAGCTCATCGCTCTGTTTTGGCAGCATGCAGTACGCATTTTCGAGCTCTTTTTACTGTAGCAGAAGGAGACCAGACCATGAACATGATCCAGCTGGACAGTGAGGTGGTGACAGCTGAGGCCTTTGCTGCTCTGATTGACATGATGTACACCTCTACGCTCATGCTTGGAGAGAGCAATGTTATGGATGTCTTGCTGGCAGCTTCTCACTTACATTTGAACTCTGTTGTTAAAGCATGCAAGCACTATCTTACTACAAGGACATTGCCAATGTCACCACCTAGTGATAGAGTTCAAGAACAAAATGCACGCATGCAAAGATCTTTCATGCTCCAGCAACTTGGACTGAGTATAGTGAGCTCTGCATTAAATTCCACCCAGAATGCAGAGGAACAACAAAATACCATGAGCTCATCAATGAGAAGCAACATAGAACAGCGCACTACCTTTCCCATTCGACGTCTTCACAAACGTAAACAGTCTTCTGAAGACAGGGCCAGACAGAGAATCAGGCCTACTATAGATGAGTCCATCATTTCAGATGTTGCTCCAGAGAGTGGACAGTCAGTAGTTCATTCACGGGAAGAATTTTTTTCACCAGATTCTCTGAAGATTGTGGACAATTCTAAAGCTGAAGTTGTTACCGATAACCAAGAGGATAATACCATTATGTTTGATCAGTCTTTTGGTGCCCAAGAAGATGCCCAAGTGCCCAGCCAGTCTGACAATGGTGGAGGAAACATTTCACAGATGTCCATGGCATCTCAAGCAACACAAGTGGAAACTAGTTTTGACCAGGAAGCTACTTCTGAGAAAAACAACTTTCAGTGTGAAAACCCAGAGATCAGTCTAAATGAAAAAGAACACATGAGGGTGGTGGTTAAATCTGAGCCGTTGAGCTCCCCAGAGCCTCAAGATGAAGTGAGTGATGTCACTTCCCAAGCGGAAGGCAGTGAGTCTGTTGAAGTGGAAGGAGGAGTAGTGAGTGCAGAAAAGATAGAATTGAGTCCTGAAAGTAGTGATCGTAGCTTTTCTGACCCACAGTCTAGTACTGATAGGGTTGGGGACATCCACATTTTGGAGGTGTCAAATAATCTGGAACACAAGTCTACTTTCAGTATCTCAAATTTTCTGAATAAGAGTCGAGGAGGCAATTTCGGTGCTAATCAAAATGATGACAACATTCCAAATACAACCAGTGACTGCAGAATGGATGGTGATGCCTCTTACTTAATGAGTCCAGAGTCTGGGCCTACTAATGGTCATTCTTCTGCTACTGTGTCTCATGTGGAGAATCCATTCAATGAACCTGCGGACTCTCATTTTGTTAGACCTATGCAGGATGTAATGGGTCTTCCATGTGTACAGACTTCTGGATACCGGGCAGTAGAACAGTTTGGGATGGACTTTCCAAGGTCTGGCTTGGGACTACACTCTTTATCAAGGGCAATGATGGGCTCTCCAAGAGGAGGAGCTAGTAGCTTTCCTGGCTACCGGCGCATAGCCCCCAAAATGCCTATTGTGACCTCTGTTAGGAGCTCCCAAATGCAAGATAATACATCTAATTCCCAAATGATAATGAATGGGACCACTTCCTCTTTTGAAAATGGGCATTCTTCGCAGCCTGGTCCACCACAGTTGACCAGAGCATCTGCTGATGTTCTTTCAAAATGTAAGAAGGCCTTATCTGAGCACAATGTCTTGGTTGTAGAAGGTGCTCGCAAATATGCCTGTAAAATCTGCTGCAAGACTTTCTTGACCTTAACAGACTGTAAGAAGCACATTCGGGTGCACACAGGAGAAAAGCCTTATGCCTGTTTAAAGTGTGGCAAACGGTTCAGCCAGTCCAGCCATTTGTATAAACATTCCAAAACTACCTGTCTGCGGTGGCAGAGTAGCAATTTACCCAGCACTTTGCTATAATCCTCCTCTCACCCCTATAAAAATAATGCCAATACAAATTGAAATGTGAACTGTGTCTGGAATATTAACACTATTTTGTTCAAGACTGCAGATTAAGAAGCTGCCCTTTTAGTAAACACTTAAGTGTGATTGTGCCACACACACACACAAAAAAGTCTTGGTTCTGTAAAATGCGGATAATACCATACCTACCTCACAGGGGTGTTGTGAGGCTTAAACAACTGTTTGGAAGTGCTTTGAGATGGTCTGAAGGAGGCACTATAGAAGTATTAAGTATTATTAGCGTGTAGATGCACGTCTTGGGCTCATGGGGATACAATCCCAAAAACTAAGTAGTTCCTTTGCTGCAGAGGGGGGAAGGAAGAGCAAGGAAGGAATGGAAAAAGTAGCCGGGTCCTAATTATGTTAAAGTAGCGCATTTCAAGGATGAGGAACTGAAGTGCAAATTTTTTTTAGGAATTTTGTAAACTTGTAGAAGTGTTTAAATAAATAACTTGTAAAGTAAGTTGATACATGTGTATGAACAAAAATGCAAAGAGCTCTTTACTGTTACTAATGCAGATTGCATATCCTTAAAGAAAAAACATCTTGGATGCACCTGTCTACCATAAATGCTTTAAAATGTTAATTATGAAAATAGTTTCAGAGGTTCTGAATGTATTTGGGGGTGTTTTGCAGTAATGGACACTGTACTGAAGGTGCTTACCTTGAGTCCAAGACAGGTAACATTTGGACTGTTAGATGTATATATACTTTGAGTGCAGCAAGATCTCTTAGGTGGTTCACCAGTTTTTTCTGTATAAACTTGTAATGAGTGGTAAGTGATGTACTGTTTCTGTATGTGCTATTCTTAGCAGTATTTTAACCAACTTGTATTTCATATGTTAAAATTCCATATACATAGATGTCTGAAAAGAGCTTGTTGTCTACTTTATTTTAAATGGGAGGCACGATTTGTGGTTGCTTCTTTTACTGTTAAGATAGTCTGTTACCCTTTCCAGATGCTGACAGTCAATCTGATCCATGTTATTGTGTAAGCAGACTATCCTTTTCTGATGCTTTTATCTTCAGGCTTTTTAATTTCCTTCTCAATGAATTTATTATTCTCCCAATCATGGATTGTTCTTCGTCAGAGTAGTCAGGAATGAGAGCCTGTCTTGCCGTGTTTGTATGCATCTCTGTATAAAAATGTAGCAATTGACTCTAATTCTTCAATTTAGAGAAGTATCATAAATGTACCTCCCCACAAGTAAAAATAGAACACAGATTTAATATAGAAATAGTATTGTACATCTTGTAAAACAAATTCATAATCTTCACGCTTCCATTGAATCTCACAGATCTTACTTTAATTTCCTCTTCTTTGATACTACGGTAACTAAGACTTTTTGCAGTTTGTGTGTGTAGTTTGTTTTTGTTTTTTAAGATGCACATGAACTAACTCCTGGAGTTCAACATACTAGGTTTTAATAAAGCATGAATCTGGGTCATGCTTCAGAACATCTGGCATACCCAGAAGTGACAGATCATGAGCATCTAATATAGCTAATCCAGAGCAGCAGTTCCTTTTTTTAACGATAGAAAAAGCATTTGCAAATTTCCCAACCTACTCATCTTCAACCTGTTATGTGTAGCAAACTTGGTGTGTGATGTTTGTCTGACCTTGATCAAAAATACACTGTTTTTCAATAGGGTTGTTGACCTGAAAAATCTCATTTATTTGAATGAAATCTGAAAATTAAAATCTTATTTCTGAGTTCTGTAAGTAGTTTAGTTTTGAATGACTGAGATAGTTGAAGCATAGGAACTAAACAGTTATGGTCCATACCAAAGGAAACACAATGGAATTGTGGGGCTGTGTATGAATTGATATCTGGCTGATAAAGAGATAAAATGAACTCTCTTCCACTTTGTGGTGAGAAAACTGCCTAAGATATTTTAACATTTGCATTGCAGCTTAAGCATCTAAGGTAAGCAGGAACTTTGTAAATGTTATGAATGACCTGATTCGATTCTTTAAAACTGCCCAGTCCCATGACCGTTTCTTTTAAAGGCACTGAGGAAATGTGCCAAGATCATGAATAGCATTAGGAAATGCTGCCTTTTATGTGGTAACCATGTTGCTGTCAAGGGACTAACAGCATTGAATTATATCAATATCACTGCATCCCCATTAAAACTGGATCATCAATAAAATGCAGTATTTTCGAATTTAACCTTACATTGATGTACTGCCTTATTAATTATTATCTTGCCTAACTTTTTTCATGTTTCGCCTTTCCAGTTTTGTTCCAAAAAGCTTTTTTTCTCTTTTCCAGCTGCTTTTTTTTATCTAGCTTCTGTGTCTAAATCCCTTCCCCTCACTCACAGGAAGAAAGCTGAGATGGGGGTGATTAAATGCACTTAATTTTTAGAATGAATAGGAATGTGTAAATGAAACGTATATTTAATTGTACTTCTGAGTCAGTTTTTAAAAAAAAATGCTCGTGGCTTTGTAACAGATAAGGGAGGTCTCTATATAGAAACAACAAAGGGGGGGAAGGAATGAAGATGTACATTGGGAATCTTTTAGATGTAACAAACTTAATTTTAATGTATGAAATTATAGTATTTATAGAAGAACATGTTACAACTTCAGTAACTCATGTCTGACTGTTGCTTTCTTGGTCTTCCTATATGAAGCAATATCTCAGAATAACACCCACTACTGAACTGAACCACCTTATAGAACGAGCAATAGCTAATCTCTAAACCTGATAATTTTCACAAAAATAACATCTCCCCACTTCTGTTCAGATTTAATTGTCGAGCACTATAGTGTGAGCTCATGTGAAGCTATAGTTTGTTTATAGTGTTGAGATGCATCTGAAAATAAACACTACATTTTTTTCTGAGGTGTCTGATCTGATTGAATTATTTATTTTGTTATACCAAAAAGGCCACCCAGGAGAGCCCCCCCCCCCAATAAAAAGAAAAGACTAGCAGGATGTTATTCAGGGGGCCAAGGCAGTATGCCACATTTATTGTAAATAAGGATAGCAAAAAGCAGTACACATACACAAACACAAGAAGTTCTGCAAGCTGGTGTGATGTAATTACCAGTCCTTTCATGTGTTGCTTGAGCCAGCCTAGTAGCCAACTAGGCTGGGCACAAGGAGGGAGCCAGGCCTCTGTCAGTCACGATCCGATGCTCCAAGGTGACAGTTGCAGAATGAGGCCCAAAGTTCCCATGTTCTTACCTATCTTTTATACTTGCTGGCCCTCATGGAAGTCTGTGGGATTTGCTGTGTCGTGTTGCTTCAGGGTTCCTGTGAGCTCATTGGTCACCAGTCACTTGCAGGCTTGATTGTATTTTGTTCTTTTCTTTCTGGGGTGGCTCCTTCTGTTTGCTTTAATCAGAGATGTCTGCATTGTTCAGCCAGTTAGATGCTACTTGTGGTTCATCAGGATGGGCTGGCAGTTCAGTCTGGCCTCTTTTCTCTCTCTCTTACACACACACACACACACACACACACACACACACACACACACACACACCTTGTTCACACATTTTAATGAACATAGCTTACACCTAAACCAGGTTCATCAAGTATCCAAAATGGGTGTTTAAGTAGGAGTTCCAAACTGACAATATGGAGTCTTGTTGGACATTGGTTATAATGTCTATTACACACGGTTACAAAATTGTTTTACTTATGACACTAAAGGACATATACACAACATTAAGTAACATATACTGTAAAGGTAAATGTAATGCATTATCTGTCTGTCCCCTTACAATTTAATCTTGACTGGCGTGCTGATCGCCTGCAGTGGATCTTCCAGTCATTGTGTAGAGATCTTCACTCCCTGGTGGTCTCTGGGTGGAGTGGAAGGTATTGATTAAGCCCTAAATGATGTGGGCCTGGCCTAGCTGAGTGATTCTCTCTCCCTGTATCATAATGCCACAGCTGGAGTTTGGGGGGGGGGGTGGTTGAGCTGAAACCACCTAATAAAGCTTGGGTAGGGGGGTGTGAGCAGGAAGGGTATTCTCTGGGTGGGCTTGAGGACTCTGAACATGCTCCAAAACTGTCCAAATTTGGTAACCTCCTATATTGCAAAACACATCTTTTGGGCTACTTTTGGAGAGGGCTGAGAGTACGATTCCTTGAAAATGAAGGATCTGAAAGGAGATTTTATAGATGTTTTTGCTGCCTGAGTTCCTATTGATTACTTAAATTATATTGTTAACGGGGGTTCTGAGTACTGAGATCCTAGCATAGGTGATGGTAAACTAAATCCAAATAAAAAGCAAATAAAATCCCATCATATTGCTAATAAAGTCATAATTTTAAATCTTATGTCTTGAAAAACTGCCCCTTATTGCCAACTCTTTTTTTAAATAGCATGCTGTATCAAAGTAAATTGGTGGAAATATGTGGTGAAGGGTCAGTAATAGAAGAAAAAGATTCAGACCCAATTGTGACATTTCCTAGGGTGCTGTTTCCTTAGCTGTCCAGCTTGGGTTGCTTTTACACTGCTTTACTGACAGAACAGCTGCCCCTCTAGGCTCTGGTCACTTAAAGCCACTAACATGCAGTATCACACCAGTTGAATACCTCATGCTATGTCCAGCCACCCAAGAATAGATAAAAGGTGACTCCCACATCTACCTCTGTCCTAGCCTGGAAATATGTGTCTTGTATGGTTCAGCAGGCCACTGAGCAGTACAAACTCATAGTTTGTCATTGACGATAAGTAATGAATGTACCAGTCTTGTTTGCTCAAGCAGAGTTTCCCAAGCATGTCAATCAACCACATTGGCTGAGATAAAGCAGTAAACCACATTTAATAGGTAGACTTACAGGTGATCAGGCATAAATCAGAATTGGTTACAAAAAGAAAAAAAAAATACAGCCCTGGGGTACACTTACTGTGGATTGCAGTGGCAGTCGAAGGGAGATACACAAGATATATATAAAAACTTGTGTATCTCCCTTCGACTTACTAAAGCCTGTTTACCAGGGCATCCCCACTGAGCTGGGTCAATGGGAAATGCCCTCAACTCAGTGCTATGTTACTTGCTGGGTAGGTCTTAGTGAATCAGCCTCCTGCTACTTTGGGTTCAGTTGTGCATCTTTACTGATGTGATGCTCAATCGAACAATCAAAATCCATGCTACACTGTTGGCGGTACCAACAGGATCCAAGCTCCTTCATGTTATTCACAATGGTTTTAAAAATTCTTTCCTCTCATGGAAGAAGTTCTTGGAAAGATTGATGCTACATTGGATGCTGGTAAAGCCTGACAAGTTAGAACACACTTGTTTTGAGTTCTCTGTCATGCAGGATTAAGCATGCTTAACACACTTCATGTCCCTTAATTTAGCTGCCTCTTTCTCTACAGTGCTCCCCTGAGCATCTTACATTTAGATCTGTCTGCCATTTCCAATTGCTCATATGCAAACTTGGCTTAAGGGCAATGGAAACAAGCCAGTGGTGCCTCTATGAACTCCAAAACTTGATTTGACAAAGGTGATGCAAAGAAAATTAGTCACCTAATGGAGAGGTCTGTATTACTCCTCCTCCTTTGCCCAGCTGTTCCAGGATGATAGTTACCTGAGCTAGTTAAACCACTGACATTTGCCAGTTAGGTGAGGCTAACAGAGCATAAAGATATCCAAGGCTATGTCTACACTAGCAAATTAGTCCTGATTAAGGAGGCTTAGTCCAGGCTAATCGGGTCTCTGTCTACACAGTTTAATAAATTCAAACTAAGCACCTATACATAGTTCGAACTAGCGTGATGTAGCCATGCTAGTTTGAACTAAGCTGTTACTTTAAACTAGCTGCGTTTTCTAGTTCAAACTAAAAAAAATGCAGCTAGTTCAAACTAAAATGCCATGTTTAGTTTGAACTAAGCTGGAACTGCTTAGTTTGGGCTAAACAAGTCCAAAGTAAGATAATGTAGTCATAGCCATAGTCTACTTAGCCCACAATACTGGCTCATTGAACTGTGCTAATTTTGTGTGTGCATCTAGATTGCTGTTTGTCTGAGGTTCCAAACTGTATAAAATGGCATCTCCTGTTATGACTTCAATAATATCTACTACAAGCTTAATGTATATTTGTTCTAGTAAAATAACTACATGTAGTGCTAACTTAAGTGGCCCTGATTTTGCTCATTTTCTGTTGGCATTTGATATTTTTGTTTTGAATGGAGCTTTGCTGACAGTAGCTACATCTAAGGAAAATGTGGTATAGACAAAGATATACACATACCAAGAATTCACTAGTGATATGTCATCATCTAAAGCCAGTAATGGAGATCTACACACACATTACCCAAGAGCTAACTCCTGTACCTTCAGATAAAGATACCTAGCAAATGTTACAGCCTTAAACAGCTGAAGATGTCACATTTATTCTATCTTGTACAGTAATGAGTTATTAGATCAGTTACATGTATATAAACACATTCCAGCAGTGGTAGTGAACAGGTGGCACAGAGGGTCTTATTTGAAGAGAGTGGGATAGAGCTTTGAATCAGGCTATAATTTGGCCTCTAGATAGTGGTTCCCAACCTTTTTCAGGCTGGGGCTGTCTTTTTAACAACAACAACAACAACAAAAATATCTTTGCAGCCCCCGGCTCATTATGTAGTCTAGCCTGCACCACTAGGAGAGCCAGTGAGCAGCACTGCCACCGCTATTGCCCACGCTGCTGGGGAGCCAAGCTGTGGAAGCTATGGCCCCCTGCCGGGAGCTGCTATGACCCCATTCCCCTGCCAGGACCCAGTCACAGGCAGGGAGAGGCAGCTCCGGCGGGGAGCATCAGGTCTGTAGCTGGATTCCAGCCCTGGTAGGCTCCGCAGACCCCCTGCAACATGTCCACAGACCCTTGAGGGGCCCCAGACCAAAGGCTGAGAGCCACTGCTCTAGATGTTCTTCAGGTGTGTGTGTACCTACAGCCAGCAAATTTACTATTCTAAGGATTGGTGCTCCCTCATGACCCTGGATTTGAGGTAAACTAAAGCTGTGGTTGGGGAGGGTGATTGGTATTTGTGACCTACCTGCATTTGATGTAGAGCAACAAGATGAGAGTGGTAATAGCTTTCATAGGTGAGAGAGACAAGCTTTCAAAGGTTTACACAGTGCTTCATCTGCTGTAGAAACTGCTGCAATGCAATAAATGTGGAAACCCAGCATCCCATTTTCATGGCCCTTTAAGACAAAACTGTTCTTCCAAAGCCCTCTGTACTTTCCCCTACAGAGTGAAAAAGAAAAAGCTGCTGCCTCACATGAGTCCATTGGCAGTCCCCATTAAGGGAGACCCAGTGTTTTCTTGAAGCTGTTTTAACATGCTTGTGAAGCAAGGCTTTCATATGTGCCTATACAGTAAGGCCTAGAATGTTAATATGTTCAAGATTTTCAGAAATGTCCACAATGATTTTTGGGAAGGTCATTCAATGGCTGCTCAGCTGAAGATGAAAGCTGTTTAAGGTCTCTTAAGCTTAGACCACACGAGTTACTAGGCATTTCTGATAAATGAGGTCATGGCTGTGGCTATAGAGGTAGGCCATTGCTGCACAGCTGATATCTGCTGTAAAGCATGAAGTGAAAGAGTTTTCTGCTTTTAACTAACCAGGCTGTGTACAAGTGGTTTTTGTAATTCACATCACCCTATAGTGTTTATTGTGCTTTAAGTATGGCCCATTTAAATAAAGACGGGGAGATTTCTTCACTGTATACTTCCACTATGAAATGTAGTTCCTATGGGAATGAGAGGAAAAAATAGCAAGTAAAAGGTGGTAAGTAGGGAAAAAACCCACATACCATGATCCATTTCTAATCCTTTTTTAAAAAGGTCATCACAACGCCAAGACCCTTACATCACTCTTACCACCATTTTAGAAGCACCTTACAGCTCACTTCCTTATATTGCAAAACATTCTGGCTTAGCTTTTACACTGGAGCGTAGTTTAATAGTGTCACAATTTAGGTTGGCACTTAGAATCAGGGAGCAGTTTAAAACAGTCATGACTTCATCCCAATAAGAAATTTGTGTTCACACATTACAAATGGTAGATTGAGCAACTAAGCAAGCTAATTCTCCACAGGACTTATCTCCCTCCTGGCTGGAAATTATTTCCATCAAAACTATACCAACGAAGCTGAGATTAGATTTAGTTACACTCCAGGCTGGAATCCCACAATGGTACGTTTCCTTACATGAACAGCCATTTTGTGTCTCTGCAGTTCTTTCTGATCCATGTGCAAATTATCAGCTTTGATACTGTAACTTTCTGACTGCCAAGGAAGTGGGACAAGATGCAGAATTAGGCTCACGGACACTGAAGTAATTATTAGTAAACAGAGAGAGAGACCCACCAAGAACACCAATTTTAATTGAAATATATTTGATTGCATGAAAAGAGAAGCTGTTAAAAAAAAAAAATTCCAAAGACAAAAAGGACCATTACAATCACCTGATAAATCAGAGACAACTGCCATCCAAGTCCTTGAAAAGAGAATGCAGGCCATGCTTACTACAGATCAGGCCGTGCCTTGTGTTTCTACTCTAAGTATTTGTGAAGGGATGCTTAGCCAGCCATGGGCAGATAGAATAGTCCAGGGCACTAATCTGGGGCTCACTCCCATCTGACATGCTCACCCAGACAGGAGCAAACGACAGTGCATTGCAGACCATGTCAGACAAATGAGGACTGGATGTCATTTGCCTGGATTAAGCGTCAAAGGCATGCCCAAATCTAGGTTCTTGATCTCTTGAATGTCTCCCGATCAGTGAAAACACACAGCTGTTGCATGATGATGGCTAAAAGTCTAGACCAGGGGTACTCAAATGGCGGCCCGCGGTCCACAATCCGGACCGCAAAGAGGTTTCCGGTGGACCACGACAGTGGCCTATTTGCCCGTTTGAGTGCCCCTGCTCTAAGGGCAGCTGAGCAACTTCTGTTGCTCGCTGAGCTCCTCCTCCCCCCCACGGAGCCTGCTGCGCCGTCGCTGCCCCGCTCCCGGCGGCACCTCCCCCTCCCGGCATCGCCCCCCCCACTTGCCCCCCCACGCTCCTGGCATCGCCAGCCCCCCGCTCCCACTCGCCCCCCCCGCGGCTGGCATCGCCGCCCCCCCGCTCCCGGCATCGCCGCCCCCCGCTCCCACTCGCCCCCCCCGCTCCCGGCATCGCCGCCCCCGCTCCCATTCGCACCCCCCCCAGCTCCCGGCATCACCGCCCCCCACTCCTGACATCACCCCCCCCTGCTTCCACTCACCCCCCACCCCCACCCTAGTTGTTTGTGGACCCTGGTCAATGGTGGAAGGCTGAATGTGGACCGGCTCGCAAAAAGTTTGAGTACCCCTGGTCTAGACCATCCTCTAGAATGAAGCAAAGCAACATTCCCAGAAGTCGGGAGAGTTTAGTCTTAGTCCTAAAATGCAATGAAAGCAGAATGACCTTTGATCTCATGATTGACCAAATTTCTCAGAAAAATCACGGTTCAGGATGAAGACCCAAAATCCACCATGGTGACCATCTCCAAGGAGGGATTTCCTCTCATCAAGAGTTCTAACAGGACACATCTCTGCACAGTGCCATACAGCTTTCACCTAGGATATGCCTTTTGCTCTGCTACAAGACGAACACTACAAGTCTTCTTCCTTATCTTATGTCTTTGAAACTACTTCAAGAGCACTTACCCAGTGCTAGTTATCCCGGTCTCCCTCAGACAAGAGGGGTGAATATATCACCTCCCAGATGGTCTTCTGCTCAGGTCCTACTCCCCAAAATGAGTCTAAGTTCTAGAGTAGCATGGTTTTGTTATTGAGCATTCAGAGAGCCCAATGATTTCCTGATAACCCATGATACATTTGGAAACCATCTGAGACCAAGCTACAGTTTTTTTTTTTTTTTAAATCAATAGCCAGGATATCAGTTTACTACCTTCCATGTCAGCACTCAGCTTCATCTATAAGGGTTCTAATATCACCAAAGCAGAACTCGATATGATGGTATCCTAATACAGACAACCTACAATGGTCAAGGTTCCATGTATCTCCTCTCCAGTACTTTCTGATTTCTCTATCCTGAGGAGCCATCAACCCCATCTACCTTAGTCTCGTTGCCTAAAGCAGTGTTGAAACTTCTATCCTGGTGGCTGCAGCTCAGGTACAAGCAAAGAAAACACAACTACAGAGCTAAGGAGAATGCTGGTGACCACCAGTGTCTATCTCAAAGATGTGGCGCTCATTCAGGGAACACATCCATCTGAGTATTATGAACAGACAAGGAGCTTCAACACAATATCAAATAGCCTAGGAATGCCTATAACACTGCTAACCACAGAGTTAAACTGAGATGTTTTAGTGATGTCTGACAACGCAGCTGCAGTGGCTTATTTCAGGAAGCAAGGAAGCACTAGATCCACAGCCATCCTATGAAGAGTCCAACCTCCTACGTTCATGGACAGTAAACAACCATCTCTCCCTGTTAGCCCCCATAGTAGAGGAGAATTAAATATTGAGGCAGACTGAGTGGAGAGAAGATGGATCCAGATGAAGAATCTTCATCCAGTCCTTTGACTCAGTAGTCAGAGTTCTAGGTCACCGATCTCCAGTTTCTTCTCCAGAAAGGATCTCTTCATCATAGGCACGGATTCACTCTCTCTCCCCCAACTTTATGCCTTTTCCACTTTTTGCAATACTCCCCAAGGCATTCTGAAAGTAAGAGTCTACTCACTCGATGGGATAAAGTTAATTATATTAAACCCTCCCTAAGTACATGCTTCTAGTTGATATCCTACTGTAAGGCAGTGGTTTTCAAACCTTTTTTCCTCAGGACCCAGTTGAAAAAAACATCTTTCAACAATTCATTCCAGTCTTGTGGTGGTGGCAGCAGGGGGCACCGCCACCCAGTCCTGACGGTCTGCGATCCAGTTCTGGGTCCTAACCCATAGTTTGAAAACCACTGATCTAAGAGACCTACAGGCCTGCTCTGTGCAAAAAAATAAGAAAAAACGTTCCTTACCAAAAACTTTCTTTCTTCCATGGGGAAGGCCTGAAGAGCCCATCCCAAGTGCATCCAGAAATTCATTTCTGGGAGACTAGTTTTTCTTCTCCACATCTATTCTGGGCACTTGTGTTAAGGCAGAATTAACGGCTGCTGCATAGCAGAAATTCATATTGGAAACTCTGAATTTCTCTAAATTCAGCCACTTATTAATTAAGCCAGAGAACTCAATGTACTGGGCACATGCTTTTGGCAGTATCTCAAACTATTATAAATGTATGTGACAACTGCTATCTTTACTATCAATCTGGGGCTTGAACTGGGGACCCTCAGCACTAAAAGCATAAGTACCTACAACCTGAACTACTCTCTCAAGGCAAAAAGCAACAACAGATCCGCTAGATCAGGCATGGAGGGGACACACAACACGCTGGCTATCAGATTCCACCTGAACTTAAGTGTATGTTTAAGAGTTTTGCTTAATTTTAATCAGAGCTACAAGGTCTACTAAAACAACCCACCTGATAATGACTGCTGTCCTCTTGTGAAAACAGGACCACATGTTCCTGCAACAAGCTTTACAACATCTCACATGCTTTGGGGTTTTTAACAGAAATAGCACAATATACATGCTGCTTCCACACAATAACCACACGGCTGTGGGTTACTCAGGCCTACTTTATTAAGTTCTGCTTGCAGAACACTAGAGGCACATACAGTAGCTTCACAAGTCAAGAGTTGCTCTGCTTCTCCGGGGTAACAGACAACTTTCATTTTTAAGCTAGGACCTTGCCTAGTCAGCCACATTCTTGGGCTTCTCTTCACAGCTGGAGTTCACTTGGCATCTTTTCCTCTTTCAAGCCAGCCAGCAGATTGTTAGCGGCCAGCACAGACATCTTGTTTCTGGTACCATACGTGGCACTTCCAATGTGAGGTAAAATCACTATAGAGGGGAGAGAAGAGATATTTTGGAGAGTGGTCTACGTATCAACGTGCCTGTAACACTACATTAGGTACATATTCATTTTATAGTACCTTAGTGTATGGGGAAGGAAGTTCAACACAACAGACATTTAGTCCCAGAACTGGCTTCTAGTAGCAGTTGGGGTAACATGGGAGAAGAGTTTCGTGGCCTTATCTTAGACATCATGAGTAACATCCTTGCCACACTGGTCTCAAGGACAGTCTTCCCCTGTCTTCAGTGAGGTACACATTTCACCCCAGATTTCCAGAACTGCACCATGTCCACAAACTGTGGTCTATTAGCAGTGATCACAGTAGCTACAGTCAGGAGCAAGGTGATTTTAGGTCTAGAGAGAGCGTGAAAGCCAACTCCCATGTGCCTTTTTTTTTGTTGTTGTCTTGGCTATTGCCCAATGGGTTTGGTATTTGAGCAGCTGTCAGTGAACCATTCAAAAGCTTACTGCTTTTAAAGGGGAGTTGACAAAGTGATTGTGCCTTTTATTTAGTATAAAAGCTACCTTTCTGAAAACAAATATTTAAAACAGTGCGAAGTCACAACCTCTTGGTCTTGATACATCACTGTTTAAAAAGAAGACAGGAGTGGAAGGGCCTTTCTGGGCCCATGCTATTGCAGATATCGTCTAATCCAGTGGTTCCCAACCTGGGGTCCAGGGACCCCCAGGGGTCTGCAGACATGTTGCTGGAGGTCTGTGGAGCCTCTCCTTACTGGTGCCAAAATCCAGCTGCAGCCCTGATGCTCCCTGCCAGGGCTGCCTCTCCCTGCCCGTGGACGGATCCTGACAGGGGGATGGAGCCATGGCAGCTGCCTGGGAGGGCAAAGGCAGGGGGCAATAGCTGCTGCAGCTCAGCTCCCCAGCAGCGTGGGCCATGATGGTGGTGGCACCACTCACCGCTGTCCCTGTGGTGCAGGCCAGATTACATAATCAGCCAGGGGGTCACAAAAACTTTTTTTTGTTAAAAAGGGGTCTAATCCCATTCATGAATGACAAACAGGAGCGTCGCTGTCCCGGGAAAGGACCCGGGGCACCGGCCCAGGCCCCGCCCCCTACCCTGAGGCCATGCCCCTGGCTGGGGGTAGCGTCAGGAGCGGCCACTACCGGCTGGGCCCCGGATCCCTGGCTGGGGCTGCAGCCAGGGCCGGGAGTGGCTGAGCCCCGGATCCCGGGCTGGGGAGAGGGCCGGAGCAGCCGCCGCAGCTGCAGGTGGCTGGGCCCCGGATCTCCAGCCCGACTGGGCCAGAGATCAGGAGAGGCGGCGCCCCACCAGATCCGTGGCACTGGCGCCAGGATTCGGGGCACAGGCCCTGTGTGCCTGGCGCCAGCAACGCTCCTGATGAGAAAGGTTGTTTCAATACAACATAAAAGAACAAACTGTAACCATAGCTTATTTTAATGAAATGAATATAGAGGGCCTGTGTAACTGACCAATAATCACAACATTTCTTCCTGAAGTGAAGGTGTAGTTTTCAAAAGTGCATAAGTCTCATAGGCATTTTTGAAAACTGCAACCATCATTTCCCTGCAAATCCGCAAAAAAGGCAGCAGTCATGCTGTGATATAAAACAGAGAAAAACATTCAAGGAATCACTGATACGGCATTTTTATATCCTACTGAAGCACTTGTGGGCAGATACCAAATTTTCATTTTACAGTTCAAAGTGCCTCTCCATGGAACCAATGTTCCTAGTAATAAGACATAACTTTTCATACCCTTTAAGGCGGCAGAAAAACAGACTTTTGGGACCATTTGTATTGACAAGGATATTTGGAGGGAAAAGATTTTGACAAAAGCAAAGGCTACTATTTGCAAGCAAATTAAATTGCATTGAAAAAAACTGAAAAAACTCATGCTAAAATATTGCTTGACTAGCAGCAATGGAAAAACTTGAGCTGTCAAGTTGTATAATTTCCATTGCTATGAAGAACATCCCGCTGTATCCGAAGAGGTATTCTGATGGGGAAATACAGTTCAGCATTTTAATGATTAACAAGTATTAAAGTAATGACTAATCACAGCAAATTACCTTTTCACTAGGAATCAATGTTCCAATACGTCCTTTCACACAGTATGTGCTTCTTGCTGTCTTCATTTCTGTGTCTAGTTGTCTACCTACTCACACACCTCACCCTACTGTACTATCTGAGCACATCATAATCATTATTGGATTTTACCATCATGACCCCATATTCATTCTTCTCACTCACACTGTGCCCCTTTTGCATTATATCAAATCTAGCCCCGTAACAGAGTGAACATCAAGAGTACTTCAGTATGCAAAAAATATGACCTCATGTTGTTGAGTCCAAGGGTGCACATTAGAATTCAGAAATCTCTTGTTGTGTCAACAAGGCATGTAGTCCTGCTTCCTTGCTTCCAATAATAAGTCATTGTAATTTGGGGGTTGACAAAACTGGTGGGCAGCTAGGCACCCAGCTTCAAAGGGAAGAGCTAGCTACCCAACTGCCAAAATTCTGCCAGCCCCCTGACTGCCTAGTAAAGGCATCTGCAATTTTATTTTTGGACACCAGAGGGCACTCCTTCACAGAACTAGGCACCAAGCAACAAAATCTAGTCGCCAGGGTGACCTGGTGCCCAGGGTTTGTCAAACTCTGTTGTAATGGGTGTCAGTGAGAACTGCTGAGCTTTGTGGTCCTTTGTTTCTACACAGACAATATCCCAATAGCAGAACAAATCTGAAGATAGAGCGCAGAAAAATTCATAAAGATTTAATTTAAGCAATCAGCTAAAGCACAAGATTAAAAATAATCTAGAGATGGACTTCTATTTCACCAATTACCATAGGCTTTAGTTTGAACAACTATCTTGATGTATCTAACATGCTCATCACCTCAGTACAATGGGGTCTATGATCTCACTGGATCACATACTGAAATCAATCAGGGAGACAGTTGAAAATGAGCCAATCAATCTGAATTAATCAACATTTGCCCTGAACTGAATTAATAACACTGACAAAGTTTTCCCTCCTCAATGTCCCTTGTATCACTCTACCTTGCTGCAACTCAAAGCTATGAGAAGTACATGTGTAAACTCTTTGTTCTAGCCGCCAGAGCCCTTCTCATCAGATGTGCAGGACGGCGGGGGCGGGGAGAGAAGGCACAGATGTTTTCAAAGATGGCAACTTACCACAGTTCTTCAGGGAAAGGAGAGGGTGGTCTGTAGGCAGCGGCTCCGGGGTTGTGACATCCAATCCAGCAGCCGCAATCTGGCCACTAACCAAAGCCTGGTACAAGTCTTCCTGGTTCACCACCGCTCCCCTGAGAAAAACAGTATATGCTATAAAAGAGTGAGGTATTACGCATAGGATGCAAACACATCCAACATGCTAAACTCTACACACTTGAGTAGTCCCACCGGCTACAACGGAACCATTCACCTGCCTCAGCGTTTACACAATCAGGGCCTTAAGCAGCACGTAGCAAATCCACGTGCCACTTTCTGCCCGTTGTTCAATACCTCTAACAGACAGATGCTGTTTAACTGCTCTCCGTTCTCCCAACACATTATCGTACCATTCACTGCACCCCAGTACATGCTTGGCTGGAGTCATCCCAATGCATTCCTGTTCCATTTGGGCACATAATTTGACCTGAGTTTAAGCACAGGTTTAACATTCAGCTTTAACGCCCACATAGACAGGATTGTAGCATCCAGTCAATCCCCATGTGGCTCCTGGTAGCCATCTTAGATGATGATAGTATTCATACCCATTCCTAGAGAAAGACAATTTGAGTACAACATGGGCTTTTATCACTAAGAAAAGTTTTCACTCCCTTGAAAACAACCACAGCAACTTCTTCTCACTGAGGAAAGACTCCAAGATGGCAGCTGCTTTGCAGCTTTGAAAGTGCAATAATCCCATTATATTAGACATACTCCACCTTAGCCAGGGGGAAAATTACTTTCTTTTATGTAATATATAGTGTCTATTTAAGAGAGAGAGAGTCACAAAAAGCCAAACTACAAGGCTGGCAAGCACTAGTCAAGAGTTGCTCTCACAAGCCAGTGGAAGCACAATATGTTACAAGCAAATTGCCTATGGCAATTTCAACAATCCCTTATCATCCATAACACAATTATCTGAAAATCACCCATCACACCCTTTTCTACCCAAAATCCCATCTTGTTTAAGACGACAATATCTGGCTTTTACCTGCTTGTGTTGATAAACACAGATGTTTTCTTCATTCGGGAAAAAAAATCCTTGTTGCACATTCCTTTAGTCTCAGGAGTTAAGGAACAAGTTACAACAACAAAGTCCGACTCCTCCCCTAGTTTAGTGAGTGGGACTGGAAGAAAACAAAACATGTTATGAGTTTCCTCAGGGGGCCTGGGGCCAATTACTCGTAGACCGTGTGCGCTAACAATTTCTTTGTGTGCACAAAAACATTTCTTTGTGAGCACCAATATTAGCACTACTGAATTTTTTTGTGCGCACTTTATTTTGTTGTGTGCGCGCACACACTCGCACAGCTTAGAGGGAACAGTGCCGGGGCATCTCATTTATTTTCACTAATCTGAGAACTAACCAATGTCCATTAAATAGTCATCAGCGAGTGACTAGTGCCTCAGGGAGCACTTGCTAACAGCTGGACAATATAGCAAATTGTTTTAAGGGACTTGAAAAGAAAATAGTTGAAGTTTCATCAACCAAGACAGAAAGTTTCTACATGCTTAGCAATTCAGTCTTCCACCCCAGCGTGGCTGCATGGTGCATTTCGGGTGTGGTACGTATTAGTTAGCAAAACATCACTGTCAAGTTTCAAATAAACATTTAGAAGTTCTGTAAGGACTGAAGACAGATTTAACAACTCTTTCAGTTTTCAGCCAAGGGTGGAAGGAAAGGAACACAGAGAGTTCACTGGATTTGCAAAGAAGATCAATAGAAATTGATTTTTTTTTAATCGTTTATTTTTCAACCAAATGAGTCACAGATGGGCAACAGCTTCGACTTTGTCCTGCAAAGTCCTAGCAATGAGGCTGAATGTGCAAAAAGCACAGTACAAAGACTGTGCATTATTATAGGTAGATATAAAATGTGAACATAGCTGAAGAGTCTCATTTAGGAGTTGCCAGTTATTCTAAGAGATTTGGGATGAAATCCTGGCCCCACTGAAATCAAGGGGGTCCAGATTTCACTCATGACTCACGGACTGAGTTCAGAAGGAACAAATATGATCATCTGGTCTGACCTCCTGCACAATACAGGCCACAAAACCTCATCCAGCCACTCCTACAATAGACCTCTGACCTATGACTGAGTTATTAAAGTCCTCAAATGACGATTTAAAGACTTTAAAGTGCAGAGAATCCGCTACCAAGTGAGTTGTGCCCCATGCTACAGAGGAAAGCAAAAATCCCCATTGTCACCACTTTCAATCAATAATATAGTACAGGGGGTCGCAACCTTTTCAGGATCGCAATACAGCTGAGAGGCTTCCCAGCTGTGCATAACACACCAAGCTACAGCCTCCACAGGCTCCCCTTGCCCTGCTTCTGGGCTGAGCAGGGCGGGAGAAGCCGGTGTAGTGCCAAAAGCTATATTTTGGCAGATTTTGTTACTTTGATTGGATGGTAACAAAATCTGCTGAAACACAGTTTTCAGCACTACAAGCCTCCAGATTGCTGAGCACTGCCACAGCTGGCTTGCCTCACCTTGTTCAGCTTGGAAGCAGGACAAGGTATGCTGGCAGCTGTGAGGTGATGTGTCACCAAAAACCAGGGTTACAACTCCGTCCTCTTTGTGCCATGCTTTTGTGTCAAGGCACAGCAGTTGAGAACTGCTGATATAGTAAATGTGTCTGTGCTCTGCATTCAAACACCAGCCACTCTTTGCAGCCCTAAGAATCAACCACTGCTCTCCTGTGCCTGAGGAATTCTTCAAGTTTGCCATCCCCACACCCAAAGACAAGATATTTCCTGCATCAACACACATGTACAGTTTTTTGTTATGCAGTCAGGAAGAAAGTCAATCTGGTTCCAGAGTTGTCTTCCTAGCTTCATTTGTGTTTCTTACCAAACTCAGCTTGAAACTCAGCAGCACTCTCCGGTTTTGGGTGACTTCCTGTATACAAAAATTTCTTGACCCCAAATGGCTTTAGACGGCGTGCCACTGCCTGTCCTAGAAACAAGAAGAGGCCACATCTCTGTACACTGAGATCATTCACAGCAGGAAGTCCACCATGAACCCCACACATGGGGGAATCCATTGTTTCTAGATTCTGCAGCAGCATCTCTCTAGCTCCACTCTGACAGCCCAAAACAGAATTTATTGCTCCAACATCTTTAGACATTGCCACAGAATGCGACCTATCTTTTGCTCAACTGCAATGCAACCTGAGAATTTCATTGAGAGATTACTCTAAATACTCCAGGTAGGATTGTTATGGAGTTCCACAACTGTATAGCAGGCAGCATGCTTTCACTCACTCCATGGGAAGTGAATGAATTTTTGATTGGTAAAGTAGCTTCAGCAAAGGGAATGAAAGGACATTAAATCTGAAGCTACATTTTGGAAAAAAAAAAAATCGAGGAAGAAAAAATCCAGTGACCACTTCCACAAGTTAATGGACAAGACAGCGCCCCTGTGTACCATGAACTTTGTTTGGGAGTATTTGTTTAACTGATATACAGCAAGAGAAAGTCCAGTTTGCTTTCAGAGTCTGATAAGATGAAAATACGTGAATGTTTCACAGCTTACAGTCTAAGGCTGATTTTGGCTGCACACTGAATGGTAGGAGGGAGGAACATTTTACAGATTCCTGTTTAGTCAGCCTCTGGACCATGAGGTGTAAGTGAATGGTGGAGACCACCAGCCATTGGTCTGAATGTCCTCCAATAGAATTTTTTGTCCTTTACAGGTCTCTATTTATTTCACTGCTTTGGCGGACACACTCAGCACCATTACCACGGGGCACAGACAAAAAATTAAACACAAACTTGTCAGCATGACAAAGCTAACCCCTCAAATAATGGACAAGATCATAAGTGTCTGCTCAGCAAAAGCCAGAGCAAACATATGGCCTGAAAGTTACATTCTGAATTAAGCAGACTAATGAGGAAGAGAGCTCACGAGTCACATGTCATTCCCAGCATGAAAGGAGGACTGGACTTGGAAAAACAGAGGCAAGAAAAAGAAAATTTTCTAGCCATGGTAAAATTGATTAAAGCTCCACACAGCACACACTGCAGACAGATACATCTTCTTCCCCACCACCGAGTTAGTTATTGTAATCAAACAGGCTATTCTATAAAGGTAGTTGTACCACGTTCATCATATCTGAAAACCTTCCACTAGTGCATTCAGCAATGACAGGCGTCTTGTATCTGTTTTCTCATCCTCTCCCCAGGGGGAGAAGTATGTGCAGTGGAGTGTCATCTTCTGGATTTAACAAAAATTGCATCTTACACATGCACGTATGTTGCTATGTCAGTCAACAGTGCTCCTGTTTTGGGGAAAAAACACTCTTTCATACATACAATACACTTACCTATTCTTCCCAGCCCAATGATACCTACGGTGCTGTCTGACAGCCCGTACCCACACATCCACAGAGGCTTCCATGTTGTCCAACCACCACTATAAAAGGAAGGGAAATACAAACAGATGTTAGGCAGATCCCACTTTCCAGGTTGGCTTAGAGTCTGGCTACAGAGAGAGTTATAAATGGGGCAAATACTGCAGCCCTTGTAACCCATGTGTCACAAACATACAGGCGGATACAATTTAGATACAGAAATGGACGCGTCTGAATGACAGACTCATAGTTGTTTGGATTCTCCTTTGATTTGCTTTAACAGTCTTACCAGATCCCATGACTTATACTCCCCTGCATTTATTGTCCTCCCATTCTGTAAGTTTCCCATCTTCAAAGCACCTGAAGAAGTGGATTTTCTCACATGAAAGTTCATGTGATAAAATAAATTCGTTAGTCTTTTAAGTATTACCAAACTCCTTGTTTGTATCTATGCAAACATCTCAAGGCGGGGATCGTCTTTACTTTGCGTATTCAGATTCAGGATTGGTCAATAATGCATTCAATGGCGTTACTCCAGATTCATACGGCTATCACATAGCTCAGTATGCAGCCCTCAATTGTAAATACTCACTTCTTTACTTCCTCTATCGACTCTGGCAGCCTGCGAGACGTAGCTAACAGCAAAGCTACGGCAAGCTCAGCAGTGGCATCAGTCAGGATGTCGGGGGTATATCCCACCCGGATTCCACTGCAATTCAAACATAGCATTTCGCTCATCAAGTGCGAATGCACAAAACATTTGTTTCTTTATATTTGCACAAAACTCTGTTCACACTGCACTCAGTTCCCACTGAGCATTTTTTCTGCACAGGTTCTAATATGACCCTGCCATCATCGTATTATTGGAACACCAAACAATAATTCATCACCTATCCTCACACCTCTGAGATGGCAGAGCTATTTGCCCATTTTAGAGATGGGGAACTGAGTCACAGAGGTCATGTTTTAAAAGGGTCATGTTTTAAAAGCTATCTAGATGTAGATAGGTCCCAAATGGAATCCTTTATAAAATATATGGCCCTTATGCTCAGATCCTCAAAGGTGTTTAGGGTCCACTGAAATCAACAGAAGTTATGAACCTTTAGGATCAAGCTCTAAGTGGCTTTTCCAAGGTCACACAGGGCCTGTGGTAGAGCGGTGAACAGGACCTACATTTCCTCAGTCCCAATCCAAAGCTTAATTCCAATTGGCTTCTCGCTTTTAATAGCTCTCCAGTTCTTTCACCCAAGAGAATAGCAGGGGACACAGAAAATACTCAAAGTAAATGTATTTGACGGTTAAGAGTTAGCACACAAAGCTGCAAACAATACCGCTTTTTGATTTCATCTAGTGCCAGATGGTCAACACCAACAGACATCGTACTGATCACTTTAAGGTTGGCCCCTGGAAAATATGAAGACAGGACCCTCA
Organism: Podocnemis expansa; assembly: GCA_007922195.1. Taxonomy (NCBI): domain Eukaryota; kingdom Metazoa; phylum Chordata; order Testudines; family Podocnemididae; genus Podocnemis; species Podocnemis expansa. The sequence continues at coordinate 8,814,132 of ML681995.1, read as the reverse complement.
AAATCTATAGAGCTTAAAAGCAGAGAAACACAACTACAGAACAATGGAAACATGAAAGGATAAAAATGTCTTACAATTACTGGCTTGTAATTGTCTGAACCCCCTAGAGACCTGTAACACCTAACAGAGCTGAAACTGAAAGAAGTTAGCAAAAGAGAAGTTCTGATTTTTCAGGCAGCTGATTTTGGACATTTGACAGAGCTCTCTGTATAATCACATTCACTGTTTCCCATTCACAGTCGTTCAGTTTTTGCCTTCGCTGAGATTTACAAAGTTAAAACAAAGTGACCATTACAGCCATCTGATATCCTATTAATACAGAACAAGCACCTCATCCTGTAAGTCCTGCATCAGGCCCATACTGTCTGTTGAACTAGATCAGATTTTTTTACATGATATTTTCTAAACATCAGCAGTAAATCCCTCTAACTTTTTAAGGAGCTGAAAACAAAAATCAGGATTAACATTTAGAAGATTTGCCAGAATTTTTAAATTTTATTTATTTATTTTTACTATCAAAACATTACTGAAAGTTGACAGTGTCCCTTTAGCTAAGGAAAAGTCTCTTTGTAGATGCTACAGCTACAACAATATTCTTCAAAGTGTCTAATGAAGTGGGATTTTCTCCCACGAAAGCTCATGCAATAAATAAATTTGTTAGTCTTTAAGTGCCACAGAACTCCTTGGTTGTTTTACTGGACTAGACTAACACCACTACCCCTTTAGATCTTAACATTCCTAGCTTCTTCTCTTTGGGTGGCATGGGAACAAATCATTCTTTAACTGTCATTTTCTGGGGAACTTTATGGTGGGCAGAAAAGTTTATTTTTGCACAGAAAAAAAACCACACACACACAACACAAAAGGGGATGAACAGTGAATTTTGACTAGTGAGTTCACTGGACCCTGCATTACTGATCAGTGGAGAGGAGGAAAATAGGTGCATCTCTTCATGTTTTACAGCTCACAGCGTGAAATGGTACTGAGGCTGAGAATTCATACTAATGCATGGTAGCAAAGGAGGGCTCAGTCAATCTGTTTCTCGGGGGCTGTGGGTGCAAGACACTGAAATCAAGATCTGGGCAGCATGGAAACCATTCTGTATGACCCCTTATTCTTTGATGACAAAGGATCTGCTAAAGCTGTTTATGAGACAGCCACTGCCCATACCCACCTGCTGCATCCAGGACCTCTTTGTCTATCCGGTCAGACAAAAGGCAGAGCAGTCCATGCTTCCCAGCCACCTGCGCCAGCAATTCTGACCTAGGGATTGGTTCATCTGAATCCCACTGTTGGATGCTGCAACTATAAGGATATAGGAAAGTCAATCGCATTAAAACACGAGAAAGATCTACTTCCTGCCAGTGTGGTGTACTGCACCAGATAATGGAACTGCTTTTGCCAAGGAAAACTGGCAAAATGGAGTGAGAAACACACTCTTATTGTAGGCAGAAAGATGATGATTCCCTCCTTCCCCACCAAATTAATGTCCCTTTCACTGCCACAGGATGTTTGGTGTAGTACATGCAAATCACCTATAAATTGGCACATGAAAGGTCACCTGCCTTCTTTCAATAACTACAGCAGCCAAAGGAGGCAAAACAGTGAGGATTGCTTCATGCTTATAACAACGAATGTTTATCTTGCAATGACCTGACAATTCATGCATGTACATGTGAGTGCTAGGTTGCTTGGCACACCTTCTGAGCTCTTGTGTCACTTTCAACTAGTTCAAACCTTAAGAGTCTAGCCTGAAGCAGCTGGGATTGTTGTATGCTGGTCTTGTGTTCTCTACTCTGGCTGTCTAATGCAGTGACTGATTAAACTGGCAAACTTCATTTTAAAAATTTTCCAGATATTTGGACACGTCAAGAACTCACCCTGGCTGACCCTCAGTCACAAAAGGTATCCATGCTCAGAACTGACCCAGTTTTTGGGGATTTCCCCATTCAGGACTGCAACCTAGGGTGCAGAAGTGGCTCCCCCTTAACTTTTCTCTATGTTCATCCTTCTACACTTTTAAACAGCAAGTTAAATGTTATATGGCTCCCCCATCACTGGAATATCTGAGTCTCTCCCACTCTACAGCACTCCCCTGAGGCAGGGATGTATTACACTTGTCATTTTACAGATGGGAAAACTGAGGTGTGGACAGACTAAACCAAGGTCACTCAGGGCTGTCTGCACATCTCTGGGCAGCACTTTATCACACAAACACAATGTCTTGCTCCTTTCTGAAGACCTTGTTTTGAATGCTGGTCAGTTTGTTCTTTTCATGTTCAGAGGATGGTTTTTTAATGGTCTCGGGCAGTCCAGGGTGCCCAGCAATGCTACCATTCCTGCAAATCTGGAGGCTTTCAATTTTACGTACACCTGGGATGCTGCTAGCAATTTCAGCAAAGACATCATACAACCACTCCCTGTCTGTGCGCTAGCATTGTGGGCACTTTTCATTTCCATAGCACTGGTTAAGTGATATTTTGCAGTCTGCCAATGTTGCTTTTTTTCTTAAAAAATAAACACGGGCACAAAACACAACATAACTTGCTTTAGCATATTCAGTGACTGGTAAGAAGTCTAGCTGATTCAGTTTTGAACCTGAGCTGTCAGACCTTATGCACCAGGAGATGGGAATCCAGTGGGGGCCAATTGCACACTGAAATGCATTTCATTCTTTTAAGTTACTGATTGCCATTGGGCTCTGCCCGGGCAAAATTAAGGGGGAAAGAAGAGAGCAAAGTGTAATTAACAACTTTCAGTACAAATACAAGGTTGGTTTCTGAATTTTTTGCCTGGAAAATACTAGAAGATAGGGGACGGTAAAGAAAGTGCAGCTCTGTGGATAACAAACAATGTTAAACTAAGGTTAAAACAAAAACAAAAACATAAACAAAAACAATAACCTTAAGTAACCCATAGCCAAGGGGGAAAAATAAAATCACACAGTAGGCCTCCTTTCGCTTGCATCAAAATCAATAGCAAAACTCTCACTGATTTCACTGGTACAAAACATCAGCCCTGATCCTATTAACTTGTAGGCATGGCCTTAATTTTATATTGTTTCCAATGTCAGCTGCATTAGTTAAGTGCTTAAAATTAAGGATAGAGTGTTTACATTAACTAGGACCTGCACTGGCAATGTATAGCCTTGTTACTTTCATTTTAACTTTTGCTTCATGGAATCAAAGGCACTGACCAGCATCAGAGATCCACAGCCTACAAAACATTCCTGCATTAAACAAGGATATTAAGAGAGAACCCAAAGTCTTTTCAAAGGCACAGGAAGGAAAAAAAACATTCTAGGCAAATTTTCCAATAGTGCCACCATTCCTGAAATCAAGGGGAGTTAGGTGTCTAGATACCTCTGATGATCTAAGGGGCCTTAAGTGATTTAGAAGCCCAAATTGCTCTGAGATTCAATGGAAGTCACACTTCAAAGGGCAACATTTTCAAAAGTGCCGAATATCAGATCACTGCAGCAGCCTGTTTGCTTCATTGCAAATAAAATGGATGGTCTGTGTCTGTGACTCATAGCAGTTACTTTGATGGCCGCCCCTCCCGGGCCATCATTACGTGTGAAGTGAACAATGGCTCCTTCACCTTAACTAGATGGCCCACTTGAACTCAACTGGATGGCCGTTACCACCCTGGGGGCCCATTGTTTTGCAGGGCTTGGTGTAGGTGGGCTCTGCCTAACTGCAAGGTTCTGCAGGGCATGACTCATACCCCCATTGTTCCCCACATTCCCTGTAATCAGGGAAAGGTGGGAAATAGTCTTTAAAAGCTGAGGTTCTGGGGTGCTCAGGCAGGACGGTCTTCAACATCTCTCCTGGCCTGATCAACCAGAAGCTGCCTCCTCCGCTCACGAGTTCCCCCTAGAGCGTATCCACGAGTTACCCCCACGAGTTCCGACTACGAGTCTCCTCCAGCCTGTGATGCTGTTCTAGGAGTGGTAAGAGTCTGCCCTGCAACCTTTCTTTAAGCTATTTCTTTAGGGCTGCTTTAAAACTGCTTTCCCCAGCTTTACAGGCTTGCGTGTACACCTTTCTGTTTGCTTGCAGCTCCAGTTTGTGTTAGGAGCTCCCCGTGTCTGCAATTGCTTCTTGCTACTTTGTATCACCCAGTGTATCTCTTTTCCTCCTGGGTTGTTTGAACTTGCTTTAAGAGTATTGTGTTTTGCAACATTGTATAGAGTTAATTAGAAGTCTTAAGTTAGCTGTTAAGATTGTTTCCTTTAGTTCCTAGCCTTTAGAATTGTTTGGTTAAGTTGCCTTTGCCCTCCCCTCTGTAACCTCCCCAACTTAAATAAACCTTTTTCCCTTTAACTTTACTTGCTCCCTCTTCATTTCTGGGATCCACGGTGCGCCCCAACTTTCCTTCTGTCCCTGTCCCTGTGGCTCCCCGCTCCCGAGCCGCTCTCCCCGCCCCGCTACCCTTGCGGCTCTCTGCGGCTCCCGGCTCCCGAGCCGCTCCCGCTCTCTGCGGCGTGCCGGGCTCTCGCTCCCGCTTTCTTTGCGGCTCCCGAGCCGCTCCCGCCTTCCCGGCCAGCCGCTTTCCCCGAACCCCTTCTGCCTTCCCCGCCAGCCGCTTCCCCCGAACCCCTTCTGCCTTCCCCGCCAGCCGCTTCCCCCGAACCCCTTCTGCCTTCCCCGCCAGCCGCTTCCCCCGAACCCCTTCTGCCTTCCCGGTCAGCCGCTTCCCCCGAACCCCTTCTGCCTTCCCCGCCAGCCGCTTCCCCCGAACCCCTTCTGCCTTCCCCGCCAGCCGCTTCCCCCGAACCCCTTCTGCCTTCCCTACCATTTTGCCCTCCTCTGCCTCCCTCACAAACCCCTGAATCCCCTTTCAGCCCCTCCTGCTTCTCCCCATTGCCCACACTCCTACAGCCCTTCTCCTGCCTCTGTCCCCTTACCCCAACCCCCAAGCACCTCCTCACCCCGCTGCCTTTCGACACCCCCCCCACTTGCCTTTACTCCTCTTCAGGCCCCAGCTTCCCTGCTACTTATCTTCTCTGCCACTGCGGCACACTAATTTGCATTGTACCCCCCCTTTTTCCTATAGTGTGTTAAGGTAGCCTTTAGGTTGTAGTGAGTAGGGCTATAGTGTTAGTAGGTTAGTTGAAGAACCCCATTGTTCCCCAACCTGTCCCCACTCCCGAAAGTTAGGTACCCCCCAACACTTTACAGAAACCACTGTGACAAACACGACATACACCGACCACCGCTCACCTTACCCTATACTCATTTTAATAAAGTGTACCCCAGATCCACCCCGTACCCCACGGGTGCAGTGGTTGCCCCCCCAAGATCCTCAAATCTTCGAACCTGCTGGCAGGGTCAGTCTGGGCCTCAGGGGTTGACTTACAAGAAAAGTGAAACTACAACCCACCTATAATGCTCTTATAATCAGAGTATATCATGGAAAAGGAAGAAAGAGAACTGCAGGAAAACAGATGGCATTACAACAGTCCTTGTTCTAAAAAAGAAACAAGGAGTCCTGTGGTCCTTTTAAAGACTAACAGATTAATTAATTGCATGAGCTTTGGGGGGCACATGATAGCTCCTGTGATAAATACATTTGTTAGTCTTTATAAGTGCCACTGATCTCTTCAGTTGCTTTGCTGAGCTAGACTAACCCGGCTACCCCTCTGGAATTTATCACCTTTCTAAAAAGCTCGCCCTTTGTCCTCTGGGACACAGAACAGACTGCCACGTACCTTGCAACACACACTAATAATCACTCTGGGTGTCTTTCTAGTGTGAATCAGGCTGTAAACTTTTCCAGGCTGGGTTCTGGTCTTTTTATTATAGCTGCAGATACACGTACAGATCTACAACAGACATGAAATCAGCTACATTGATACCCAAAACATGAACTTCCAGGCTGGGTCCATCTCTCTGGTGCAGCAACTGCAAGCTCTGCTTAGGAGGCTTTATCTGCAGCAGCACTTTTCTCAGGAAAACTTTCGCCCACAAAACCTCTTTCTCCGCGACCCACGTCGGTTTCACTGACAAAAGCGCTGGTGCAGCCAGGGCGAAGCTGGTGTAGAGGCCACAGGCTGGTTTCATAGGCAGCTGTACAGCAGGCCAGTTCTGGGGTCCAAACCAACTGCCCACTCCCTGGGGGGCACGGGGCGGTCTTTTTTCCTGTTTGTACAGCACCGAGCACAAAGGGTTGCCTAGGAGGCCCCATGGCCAATCCAACCCTGCACCTCCAAAGACAGCAGCAAGCTCAGGGAGCCATGGGTAGAGGCAGATCTAAGCCCCCCCCCGGGGGTCGGGGGGCCCAGCAGCGCTCCGGACCGAGTCCTTTGCACGCCCCCCCCCCCCGGCTGCCTCCCACTCCCAGCCCCATGCACCGCGCGGGGCTCCCGGACCCGCCTGCGCCCCCCAGATCGGAGCCCGGCGCCGGCCCGGCCACCGCGCCGCCCCCTTACACGCCGGCCTGGGCCAGGGCCGCCTGCCCCGCCCGGGGGATCCGCCGCGTCACCAGCGCCTGCATCCGTAACGGCCGCCCGCCGCCAACTGCCGCCCTCCCCTGGGGGCGGGGCCCCCTCCTGCCTCCTGCCCGGCCCCGCCCCCGGCCCCGCCCCCTAGCGCCC